>SSNS01000179.1:1035157-1240500 GCA_006937985.1 Aphyosemion australe | reverse complement strand
TAGCTACGTTTACATGGACACAAGTAATCGGATTGAACGCCCTATCGGATCAAAAATGCGTCATGTAAACATGTCAATCGGAATATTCTGATCCGATTCGGCCTGATCCGAATGAAATTTCATTCCGATTGAGAGAGGTGGTTTTGTCCGATCGTCAATCCGATTGGCGTCCATGTACACAGCCATTCGGATCGTTGGGGTAAAATAATGCCCACTGCGCATGTGTGCAACTTCAGCGTGCCCTCTTTCCGCCTCTGCGCATGCTCAGGACAGATCGAAAACATGGCGGGCGGTGAACAGAAGTCGTCTGTTGCCGACGCTATTTTTTACTGGAAATACTACGGGAGCTCAATATTGCTGAACGTCTCGATGGCCGAACGGTTAAAAATGCCGAGTTATACACTCAAGTGCAACTAAAGTGCATCTAAAGATGCAGGAAGCGGGAATTCACCGAAGCTAGAGAATAAGCAAATAAAATGCAAGGGGAAAGACGTGCGGACAAGATGGCGTTTGTTTACAATTTCTCTTCCGGGAAAGACAAGTCTGCGCATGCGCAAGCTATGGTGCGGGCATCGCGGCGTGATCGGATCATTCCAGTTAGTGTCCATGTAAACAGAGGTTTGGGAATTCTGATCAACCAAGATTTTAATCGGATTGGGGAAATTTGGCGCATGTAAACGTAGCTANCAAATTAGTCATTAAACAACAGCAACTAAAACTTTGATTCATCTTTCTCTGTCAGGTTTTCCCTTCAGGGTCGCCACAGTGACTCATCTGTCTATATTTAGATCTAGGACTAAAAACTTGGATTATAAATCTGAAGCATTTCTATAAAATTGTATGATGGCTACAGACACTTTTCTAAAATGTGATCAGAAAATTAATTGATAATATGAGAATAATTTTTTAATTTAAACTTTATTGAGCAAAATCACCAACCAGAAACGATTCTGACGCTAAATGGGAGCAACATGATTTCAGAAGTCCACACAATAACAGACAAGGAGAAAGACAGATGCATTTTTTCAAAAAGGTCTGTTCTGTTTACATCGGCTACGTTCACAGGAAATGACGTACTGCGCGTGACTTTTATTTTGAAAGTTTCCAGATGTTTTACACTGATTTTGTGTTTGACTTCTTTTCTGGCGCGATGTGAACTGCAGAGTTTGACATGTTTTGGAAGCATATCGCGTAAAAAATGGACTCAAATCGTAATGATAGTGTCTCTTTGCTTCTGGGACACGTCCAAAATGTTACACTTAGCTGCCGGGGGAAAGGAACTCGTCCACTAATATAACAGTTTGTAATTGACGAGAAGTACGTTTTGCGCTCATTATATTGCGTCGATTTTATGCTTTATTTTTATTTTTTATCTGTCACACATTCTCTGATTGTGAGGACCTGTTTTGACACTAGTCTTTTATTGCTTTTTATAAGTTTTATACTGCTCTCTTTCTGTGTTCAAGCACTTTGGTCAGCTAACATGCTGTTGTTAAATCTGCTCTACAAATAAATGTGGTATGGTATTTGTCAATGCTTTCACGTCCAGTGGAAAGGAGGCTTAACCCTCCCTGAAACACTTGAAGTCCAGAAGCTTAATGACACATAAAACTAGGCTCTGCTTAAACTATTCAGCGGGTCAACGTTAGCCAAATAGACTACAATTGGGCTTTGATTGACCTTTCCAATGTCCAAATTTAAGCCAAAGAACATTTCAAATTCAAGATTTTCACCTCTCAATTTTCAACCAAATATTCACGTAGTTCTGGTCAGGGGCTGGGTTGAAATACGCTTCCTCTGTTGGGAGGCAAGGCTCCGGCTAACGGACAAAGGGAAATCTTTGTCATCAAGAAAGAACTCAGAATATGGCCGCTGCTTCTCCTCATTGAAGGTAATGAGCGGAGGTTGCCTCCCTTTGGTGGTTTTCCAGGCATGCCCCCCCAGGAAGAGAGCCCAGGCCAAACCCAGACCTCAGAGGGATTGTATACCCATTCATGGTGGCTGGGTCAAGGGCAAACAATTATTTTTCACTGACTGAAAATGGAACAGTTTGATCCCAAGCCTTGGCAAGACACGTGCTGAAGAATCCTTGGGCAAGACATTGAACCCTTAAAGAGGACCTAGAATGTAAACCAACATTTTCCTTGTTGTTGTTGAATAAGACAGCTTGGGTGGTCAACAGCAGCATGCCAAAAAGTCAAAGCCGTGTTTGACCTACTTTTTATGTAAATTAGAAAGTTGAAAAAGGCGAGAGAAAACCTCCTGTTCTGAGAAAGCCTTCCTTAACACGTCATAAGGGGGAGCCACGCCTCCTCAAACCTGCATGTGTCTGAGGCCTTCTGGGGAAACCAACCAATCAGCATGTCCTGGCCGAGTGGGAGGGGTCAACAGCTCTTTTCACAGCAAGGCTGGTTTAGGGGGTTTAGAATGGCCTGTATCAGGGCTCCTGGGACAGATGAAAGCTAAAAGAACATTTCTGATGCTTTTTAGAGGCTCAAAGCTGTTTTAGATTGTTGATTAACTGCATTCTAGGACACCTTTAAAGTTGCACCATAAAGGTGACAGCCAACTGCTCCTCAATGATTGGTCAAATTCAGAGAGGGGATTGATATACCGTAGTACCAATTTATTTTTATTCTGGCGTCTTGGGAATGTCCTAAAAGGAGCAGGAGAAAGAGATGTTTGTGTTTCCCTCTAAGTCCATCTACCTTCACAACCCAACCTTAGACAAGTGCAAGAAAACGGATGGATGTTATTAACTCGGTCTCCAAGCTATAATTAACCTTCTACACAAACATTTACATTTTCCCTTTAACGCAAAACCTCAAAACATCCCCCCCGACGCGTCTCCAGGAACGTTTTACTGTATATCTGAGGGCACGAAGTGCTTTGCAGGTAATCTCAGAGTCACAGCTCTCCTGCACTAAAGCCCAACTGAAAAGAAATTGATCTGCCTTCACTTCAAGCACATGATTGCGTAATTGGACTGACAAGACGAGACTAACATGTATGTATATAGAACATGTGACGAGTGCAATCATGTGGAGTGAAGGCGACACAACGGCTCGTTTCGAAAGCTCCTTTTTTGGTGTATTTTTCATTTTGAGCTGACTCCAGTCAGATGAAATATTCAGGATTCATCCCTGCAAGCAGAAGACACTCCGGATGGAATTTTTCTGAATGCACCACTCTTGCCTCTGTATCTCTATTTCTCACACACACACACACACACACACACATCCAACACCCCCGCTCCAGAGCCACAAACATACAGTGTTTGCCTCTGTGTGCTACAGATAATCTGCATGAGGCAGAGACCCCATTGAGAGCATTTAGAACCAATCACATGGATATTCATCCTTTTCTCTTCCTAATTTAGTTTGATACGATCTACGTACGTCTCACCAAGTTAACCTGCCGTTTGTTTAGCGGCAAACAGGTGGTAATCCTCTACAGGAAATTAAATAATAATACCACGAGTTGCTTTGCTAGCAGCACTCACACACACACACACACAACCATGCATGAAAGGTGAGAATGAGTCGACGTGCATGCGCGTCCCCACTCTTCCAGCTGGTAATCCCAGCTACCAGGTCAGGGTGTGTGTGTGTGTGTTAGAATCCTGTTAGCCGCGTGTCGTTTCCCAGGGAAGTGTGTGCCGTGTGTTTAGACCGTCAGAGCTGGGTAAACTGGATCAGAGACGCTCAGAATCACACCTTTAGTGAAGTCTTGCCAGAAATGACTGAAGACATCCCAGAGGTGCTGCCAATCTCAGCAGTGGAAGGAAACAAAAAGAAAACAGTTATTTTAGATGGGAATGAGGTAGGATAATAGGAGTGATCTCACCTACTGTGCTGTCAGAAACCATCACCGGTCAAAGGATGTTTGGGATGTTCTGCTGGAGAGCAGAATTCATAGTTTCATCAATTACAGTAAGTGGTCCGAGTCCTGAAGCAGCCGAGTAGACCCAGGTCATCACACCAGCACCATGTGTAGCTGCTGGTGTTTTAGTGTTAAAGCTGCTATAGCAAATCTACAAAACGAGCTAGCTTTTAAACACGGTCATGGAAGTCTCACTCCTCCCCTCGGGTATCATCCCTGGATCTGCATCCACTGAAACCGAAAACCCACATTGCCAGAGGATACAAGAGAGCTCTAAACACCAGTCGCCGTTTTCTACGTCCAAACGTCTTTTGTTGTCCGTGACTTCAAATGGTGTTTTTCTTTTTGGGACTCTGGTAGTTTGTCCTAAAGTTGAAGTGGTAGCAGCCGGCTGTTTCTGCTTCTCTGATATTATTGAGCGGAGAACCTCTCACACCAGTCTCTACAATACATCTATAGCTATACAATGTTAGAACGTTGTTGTCTTCTGTCTTTAGCTTAGCCCGTGTAGCTTTCCATCTGTTTCATGTGGTCGCGGACTTTACCGTCTTTGGAAAAGGGATAAAAAGTTCTCTCCAACATGCGATCTGGGCGTCTAGAGTCCGATTAGCACCTCCCCCAGCAGCAGCGCTGAGTTCCTTGCTGTTTGAAAATCTTTAGGAGAGGAAAAATAACTTTAGTCAGATCGGAGCGACTCAGACCCATAGGAACCCTTTATAACTGCTAGCTTACTTGTATGACCCTGCGCCCCAGAGTGCTTTGCGACAATCTATTTTTAGCTATTGAAGAAAGCTCTATTGGAAACTGAGCGCCAACCAGAACTAACCAATAGCGTTAGACTATCGCTTACGTGCTTCAAATTTAAGGAAGTACCTCAGCTGATGCAGCGCTGATGAACTTTTCATGGACAAGTAAGTCTTTAAAATATAAATATATGAAAACACAACATGACATGAGAATAATACTTGTAAAACAACGTGTTTTAGCTCTGTTTGTCGGCTACAGAAGCACATTCATAAACAAGAAACGTGCAGTCGCCATCTTAAAAACCGAGCCGACCTGACTATTGGTGTGATAAGCTTGTCAGCCACTAGATGGTGCCATCAGGTAAAAGAAATACTCCGGATAGCTGCTTTAAGAGGCATGAAAAAAAAAATGTTTTAAGCTAGCTTGTTTTGCAGCTTTAAGCCTAATTTATAGTCCATCAGCTCGGCAATGTCCCTGTTACCCACTGTGGGTGATATTGAAATGTATTTATTTATATATTTATAACAAAAAGGCTGAAATCTTTAAGGCGGCGATTAATGTTTCCACATCCTGTCAGATCTGCCCCGCCCCTTTTCAGTACGTCAAAGGGAGCAGGACAGAAAAAATGCTGGTTTCCTTGTGAAAGTAAAGCTTCTTGAGTGATAACCTGGCCCTGTTATTACATGTTGATAGAGCTGTGGAGTGTGGGGGACGTCAAAGGCACAGGTAGAAAAACAAATATGGCTGACAGTGAGTTTATTTGTCTCCCCAAAAAGTCAAAACCTGCTCCGTTACTCCTGCTCAGGTTAAACAACCGTCCGCTCTATTTAACCACAACAAAATCCAGCGTTGTTGACACACCTCGTCAACACCCCGCTGCTGCCTCCCTGGCATGCTCCATCAATCAAACCCTTTAGCTTCCTGCTCACACATCCATCACGCGCACGTTCCTGATAAAAAGTTCCCATCATCTAAACAAAGCTGGCATTTATCACCCGCTCTACCTCGGTGTTAAATCTTTCATTTCTAATTAAAGAACTGTTTACGTCCTTTGGTGTTTAGATGTGGGACAAGAAATTAAAATTTAATGTGAAGAAAACAAGAGTGGAGAACTCGACAAACGTGATACATAAAAAAAAAAGAAAGGTGACTGTTATGAAATAAACCATGGAAATTAAAAATTAAGAACACGCTACTGGTATACCTGTTTTATATTCCAAAGCGGATGAGGGATTTCTCGAAGGAGATTGTTTGAATGTTGAATATTTTAAAAGTCGTTGCATTTCTGATGGAGCCAGACGTGACGGGAGATGAAACAGATCAAATGTGGTGAAAGGTCACAGCGTTCTGCTGGGGAGCTGATTGGATTTGATTCTGTACTACATGAAAGTTGTTGTTTTTAATAATATAGAAACACTTGTTTTTTAAAAAAATCTGTTTAGGTGAAAAATAAACATTTTCTGTGACATCATTTCAGTTTTCTACAAACAAAATGAACTAATTGGCACCGTCTCCAGCTTTCATGAACATAACATTTATGAACCTGTCGCCGTGTCCACATTTAAATAAAAAAAAAACCTGCACAATAGTGAACTAAGCTTTTTGGGAAACATGAGCAGCAGGTTGTTTTTGATGAAAATAATCATCTCTACATTTTCAGGTGTGAGCCTGTTTCTGCTTTCATTCACAATGTTTGAAACAGCTCCCCCTATTGGTCAATATAGAAAACTACAACAGAAACAACAAGTCACAGTGAAGCCACTTTCAGGCAACTGGTATCGGTTAACTTTAACCGGCCTGGTGTCACCGACACTGGTCAGGCTACCAGTATCGGTGATACCGATACCAAAAAGCGTCCAAGAACATTAATAACATTAGAAGTTTTACTCTGTCAAATTGCATCATAACTAAATCCATTTGGAGGGCCTGGGAGAACGGCTGTGTGATGTAAAGAATGCAAAAGAAAAACTGAAATCTCATTCTTTGCATTTTTTTTTTCAAATTAATGAAGTCAGTTTCTGATCAGCAGTTTGTTGTGTTCTCAAAAAAACTGTTGAACAGCTTTGAGACTTGGCGCCAAGAAGAAAATCAAAAGAGCATTCGGTGCAGATTGTGGGAAAAACACCACGAGACATCAAACGAGTTTACAGTCTGGTGTGGTGAAACCTGCCTGGAATATACGCTGCACCCTGAAGCATGCTGCACTCAGACAACGAAGGAAAACTCAGTAAAAACAAAACTAGAGCTTGTTTTAAAAGTGTTTTGGTTGCAATCCAATTCTCCTGTCCACAGGTGAGGGTTGGGCCATAGACAGACCAGTCTACACCCTCATGACTACGAACAAAGACCCGATCCGTTGTTCCATCCTACCATCACTTGTCAAGAAGACACACAAAAGAAATGCCCACAACTTCCAAATAAAAAGTATTCCAATTGAAAACTGGCATATTTATTTTAAGCTTAACTCATTTCCAACATCCACAACCCGCTGAGAGGCTGTCCTCAGGACAGAAGTTATCAGTTCTTCCGGTTCAGAGTCCAAGAGGAAAGCACAATAGCTCATGTGAGGAGCACCGGCTGAAACCTTCTCCTCCTCATGGACATCCAACAATATATGAACACATTAATGTCTTTTAGAGCATCCACATTCCTGACTACTGCCTGAAACACTGTAAAGAAATCAAGTATCGTTTTGTCTTATATCAACATCTATGCCCCAAAAGGAGAAATCCCAAGAAAAAGTTGGGACCATTGTCAAATATACTTCCCCGAGGCTCTTCAGCAAGGCACTGGCAATGCAGCTGTGATAAAAAGTGCCAGTTTACTGGCAGACAGATGGTTGAGCAGCTTTAGAGAACCCATTCTCCACCTTGAACGTGGAAATTTGAGGATTGCTGTCTAAACATTTGACATCTTGCAGTAAACATTCAGAGCACAGGTGATCAGCTTTATGCAGGTAGAGAAAACGAAAAGGGTTTTTACAAAACGTTCTTTATAGCCAGGTAACGACCAAAGAGCAGCTGAGAGCAAAGGCCTTGGATATATAATCTGGTAGTCTTGTGTTTAGCACATCTCTACAGCAGCCTGTTCATCCTGTTACTGTAACTTAACACGTCTGTTACTGTAACGTATCACATCTGTTACTGTAACTTAACACATCTCTGTTACTGTAACTTAACACGTCTAAACCAGTGATGGCCTTCAGATGCTTTAGTCAATTGTGAATTATTTTATAACCAAGTCTACAATAGAATGGATAAAACACCAAAACCAGAAAGAATAAAATCGTTGAGCATCTTAGTTTCCAAATCTGTATGAATGATACAGTTTGGTTCCTGTTGGGATCACAGATTGTTGGGCTTTGGACAAAATGTCCGCATCTGTTCTGCCAATGCACATATTGGTGTGGAGCTAACAAACGCTGGAGGGAAGCCCAGGCACACTCTCCACTTCCCTCTGGGGATCCCACAAGCATCACCAAGCCAGAGCAGAAATAAGAACTTAGAGTTCTGCCCCAAAGTCTCTAACATGGCTTAAAAACCTTGAGGGGAAGGCCACACCAGTAGCATCCTAATGAGGCCATCAATGAAGCCCTAAAGGGAGGGAGGGGCCAGAGACTCATGTGACCTCAATGGCCTCATTAGTAATAACAATAGCCGTGTTTCCACCATAAGAGTTCTGGGAAATTTCTTTATAGTTTTCTGAAGAGCTGAATTAAAGCCCAGTGGGCGGTTCCCACCACCGCCATCTTGGCTGTGTCACGTGTCTTGTCACTCCCTGAGAATCCAAAAATGGAGTTGAGAGCAGGGCTTTGAACAAACCCTGAGCCAATGTAGCTACAAGCTAACTAAGCTAACCGAAGCTATTGGAGGTCGGTGGGCGCTTTCAGCCAGAAAACCATGGTTGACTGACTCTGCTACCCTCTGCCTTCTAGGCGGTGTTGGGAAAGTTTGTTTTAAAAATCAAATCGTTCCAAGTTCAGTTCATACATTTAAAAACAAACTAGTTCAGCTCATAGTTCATAATTCAAATTGTTTTAACTAAGTTCACAGTTCCAAAAATGAACTAATTCAAGTTTTTAATATGTAGCAGCGAGTTATTACCCTCAGAATTCTGGCATTTTCCAATGGTTGCCACCTGTTCAGTCCACACTCGTACCCAGCGGCAGCTTTTATCCCTACGATATATTCTCAATAACATGAGAAACTGTTTAAATGGCTTTTATAAAAAGAGAACTTATTAAACAATCTGATAGAAGAACCAAGCTGAGGTAGGAAACAAGGATGTACCTGAAAGTGCAAAACATCTCCACATTAATTATCTTTTAATTAAGCCACACAATTAGGCTGCATTTGCAGGGTCTACTCTTTCTGTCTATGGTAACCAGGATGTTATAGCCACGGCTTTAGCTCCATGGAAATCTGGAGCTCTTCTCTTGGACTGCGATACAGAGCCGTTCATAAACCTGTTCACAAACGCCAGAATGAACGCGCTCACTTTAAAGGTTGAATATGAATCACAAACACCAAAGCGACATCTAGTGTGTGGAGGTTGTAGTTGCAACAACAGAACAAAGTTTCCAGCCGTCGGGATGCCAGGTTCCCTGCCGATACGTGAAGTGAGCAGTCAGCTCCATGTCCAGTGACGATCTAAACTCACTCTGGTTTTAGATCTTTTATGGTCGCTCCTCTTCTGAGAAGCATAACGACATCTTCTGGGCTCAGAAGCAGCTGCTTGACTTGCAGAGTCCGCCATTTTTCCACAGCAACGGCCTCACTGTGTTTACCGTATTTGGCAACCCGCAATGATGCCCTCTATTGGCTGGTAGATGTAAACATAAACCCAGTGTTGTGCCGTCAAAATAAATATTTGATTTTTTAAAAAATATAGGTTTTTATTAATTTATTCCATATTCATCCTTTGACGTTGATCAGACAAAATATGTGCAAGTTCAGTTCACGTAAAAAAATGTATAAACGAGTTCACAATCGATTGTTTAATGAACACGTTCAGACAACACTGCTTCTAGGCTGTAACATTTTTAATGTGGGGCTGAGGTTGAGGCCTTCCCTGGAGCAAGCAGGAGGGCTAGCCGCTAGCGCCGACAGCCCATCTGCTACCTGTCAATCAAAAGGACACGCCCCTAAATATTCATAATTTTAGTCTTTAATTACATCTAAACGATGAGTTACGTCAGAGTTGTCATGACGGTAAACTAGATCTATTAAAACTAAAAAATCTTTGAAACAGGCTGTAAACATGTTTATTTCTGCTGTGAAGTTGGCCTTTTTAACATGGGAGTCAATGGGAAGTTGCTCCTTTCTGGATCCAGCCCCTAGTGGATGAGAAGGGAACTGCAGTTTTTGTCACTTCCATGTTGGCTTAGCTTTATGCAGGTGGCGTTTTCCCCTTGGTCATTCCCCAAAGTTCACGACCACAGGAGAGAGCTAGAGTGTAAATTCTCCCCCTCCTGGCCAGAGGAGGGATTCACATCCTGTTATTTTTGATTTTCAGTTGACGTCGTTGCTTTCAAGACAAAACTAAAACTATCTAGCTCATCAGGTGAGTTAGCACTGCTGTTTTAATTCCAGGATTGGTCTAATGAAGACGTGCATCCGTTTTAGATGAATGTTTTGTTGATGGTCGATAAAAGCTTTTAGATGGAATAAATAAACCTCTTTCCTCTGAAATCAAATTAACTCAAACTGCTTTTCCCTTTGATTGATGTTAGCAGCGAGACGTTGTTCCGGTTATTAATCACTGGCAGCACCAAGTGGTTTTTCACGGCAGTCTGTCGTTTCTTCCGGCTTTAGAGCCGAGTGATTCCTTTGATATCGGCGAAATCTTGATGTGGGAATGTTCTGGAGACGAATCAAACCCTCCTGCTGTGACTGACAGATGACAGGATTGAGAGGCGTGCTGTACGGGTGTTTGCGTGGGCGTGTGTTGGAGGATTATTCAGGAAGGGTTAAATGGGGGGGTTTGGGGGTTAAAACGGGAAGCAGGAGGGAGCTGAACAAGCTGTAGACTGAAATAGAGCGGAAGAGAGTAGCGAGGGAGTTGGGAGAATGGCAGAGAGGAGAAAGTCTTAGTGGGAGATAAAAGGGGGGAGAGACAGGGGAGGGAGGGGGGGACAGAAAGAGGGAGTGATAAGGACCTGCAGTTAACAGAGGCAGCCTGCTGATGCGGATAGCTCGGGAATAACACGTCTAAACACAGCAACTCCCCTGCTCGGAGGAATTATTTCTAAAAACCTCATCCATCCACTCAGAGGTGACCACGGTAAGGGGGGGGGGGCTGCAAAAATGATGCAGTTCATTTTTCTCTATAAAAATAAAAACCCAGTCACCAGAATTGTTGTATCCACCTCTAAGGTGTTGAAACCACAGACAGATAAGTTATCTCTCTTAGCGGCTCATCAAAGAAGCTGACAGATTAATGAGCTTGAGGCATCCTGACTACCCCTTTAACCTGGCAGGAAGCCGCTCTAAAGTCACCCACACCAAAAGCATGTTCATTCACCATTAAATCACAACAACAAAAAAAGATGATAATACAACAAAAGGGGTTCATAATGGTGTTTTAGACACCCAAGATGTTAAAGAGTAATAAAAGTTAATGATCAATATTAAAAGTTAGAGGCAAAACGAGACCAGAAACCACTAATAAACGATGCTTTCCCACTGATGTTTTATAATTGGGTTTAGTTCAACTAATTGCCTTTAGAATATTTAAGGAAACACTTCTTTGGCTTTGGTTGAGGCGTTACGTCGATCTGTGGTGGAACTCATTAGTTCACAACTGGACTGAGCAAAATATTATAAAACGTGGTTCTGAAATGGCGTAATTCGCCAACTTTCTGCTTGAGTTATGTTCCATCTACAACTGGTTTAAAAGAGCAACACGTAAGAATTCTAAAGTGAAATTGTCACAAAACAGTCTAATGTCTCAAACATGTTGGAAGGAAGATTAAACTGAAATAGATTTCATTATCAGCTGGCTGGGGGAACGTAGCTACTGTTTACAGTCAGTGAGTTTGTGTGGTTGCCGAGTCTGCGCCAAGCTTACGCTGCAGCGTTGGCATTTGTAATTCAACACCGGCAGTCAAAAAGCTTCAGAGCTGTTTTAAAAAATGAAGCCAGTAAACAGGAGCGACCCAGAAGTTATTTCTTGTACCCCTAAAGCCTGAAAGAACGGCAGCGGAATGGTTTACTCGCGATATTCGCTGCTTGCCAGTGAACACGGGGAGAATGTCAGCCGCAAAGCGGCTTCTCTGCCGTGCTCCTCGCTGAACTCGCGAGATCACAAGATCCCTCGAGTCGTCAAAGGTCACGGTTTGTTTATGCCATCCACCATTAAAGAAAAAAGACGGAAATCGCGTTTGACATCGCTGTTTGATGTCATATATAAAGTTGTTCTTTTGCCAGATTAAACCCATGAAAAACACACCGCTGCACTTCTCAAATGATTTGGTAAGTAAATAAGCCGTGAGGTCACACGTATAGACGTAATCTACATAGATATGAAATCGCATCGCTGTAATAGACTTTTATTTTGAAAATTTCCGGGCATTTTACACTGAAACCGAGTGTGATTTCCTGTCTAGCCCTATGTTAACTGCGGAAATTGACGCATCCCAGAAGCTGCACGTGGCAAAAATAGAACTTGACCCTATCTTTAGCGGCGCGGCGTGCCGCTTCTGTGACGAGTCTGAAAATGGCTGCGTCGCGGCTGGTTTGAGACACCCCCATAGACTATAATGGATTCTATTTGAAGCAGCGCCGTTCCACTGCCGTTCTGTGCCGCTGATGCTTCCATTGTGCAGTCGGGGTAAGAAGCCACGGCATCTTTTTGTTTTACTCTAATATCGAGTGAAGCAGGCTAGCGGCTAACGTTGAGCTAACCATGCTAACGGTGAATTAGAAGAAAAGTCACCTCTAAAAATATCTTAAGCTACTTTTTCAGTTACCAACAACTCAACACTCACAACATACGTCCAATTGTTTTGAGCCGCTCTGCATTAGCCAATAGCGTTAGACATCTGCTTACGTACAAATGTCAGTCACAGAGCATAAGAGCGCGTTTCTGCTACCTAGACCGATACAGAGTCGACAAAATTTTGAGTGGACAAGTCACCTATTGATCAATCGATTGATAGATCAATGTTGGGCTACAATATTTTGGCATAAAACTTTAGACTCAACCCGTCACAGCTAATCAACCTTGGCCAACATAGAAATGGCTACAACTCTAAATTTCATATTAATAGCTGAGTCATTCACAACACCTACACTAAGTGCTAAAATGTTGTGCAACATCATAAAATATTGTTTTCAGACTTATTTAAGATTTCACCAAAATAGAAAATACGCCAACACTTTGCAGCCCTCCAGAAATGCTCGGCCTTTAATTTTTCATTTAAAATGAAATGGCAACAGAAAACACATTAATAGGCAAAAAAAAAGAAATATGAATATTTAGGTGATTAAAACACTCCACAAACTGCAAGATCCAAAGGATTCTGTAGTCTGCATGTTCTCTGGCACTGGCACATAAGAGATACGAGTTGCATTAAAGAAGATACAACGGCTGCTTTGTGAGGATAATTTCAGCAGGTTGATGGAAAATCACTGCAAGGACATCGAGAGCAGTTAAGAAAAGGCTTCGACCGGAGCATTCATCATGCAGAGGTGCAATCAGGCCTAGCTTCAATGTGGCATTGATACAGAAAAACAGCTGGAAGGTTTATTGTGTGAGTTTAGTCTGTTTGTTGGAGCTCTGATGTGAAAGTGCAGCTTATACATCACAGGTTTACTGCTTTACTGTTACTCGTTACCCTAACCCTTTTGTATGCACCTGCTTTTTCCTCACGAGTGTGGACATTACAATAGTGACTGCATCAATAGGATGGGGTATTAGAGAGTGCTGGCCAAGCCCCAGAAGGAAACAACTCCACTCTGCGTAGCCGAGCTGCTCCGCGCAGCCCGATCCGTTCAATCGAAGCTGACAGCAGAGAAATTGGTACCTTTGCCTGCTCCGAGGACTGACACCAGAACCTGATGGTTTTTACTGCAGATGCTTTTAACGGTGAGGGAAATAACTTGCACAACATAGGAGCAAAACGCAGCAAGGGAGCAAAGTAAATCAGCAGCAGCCAATAAAGGACTGCTTTAGCAATTTACAACTATAAAGTTGGGGGACTTGGGAGAGCTGCCTGAAATCCTGACTTCTTACTCCAAAGATTCATAAAATAATTAGATATTTGACCCAACTTTTGTGATAAAGAGTGAATTAATGCAAATATGTGAGATTAGCACTTTGAATTAAGGCTGGGACAATCAGGTATGGATGGGTGCGCCGCTTTTATTAGGAGGACAAGTCATTCCTGTCTGAAGTGCCCAGGAAGACATGAACAAATGAGATTTGAGGCCTGAGGCTCATCAGGCTGAATTTTGACTTCACTAACTCAGTCCCACAAACTGTGAACAAACACGCAAATCCCGACCAGTTTTACCTTCCTTGGGCGTGGTCGGCTGAAAAAGATCGCTTCAAGAAAACTATTGTCTTCAAGGACACACAGGACCTGGATCAGCTCTAAATAACCTTATCTTAGGATATTTGGGCCATTTCTATTGTATAATAATTATCTTATCAGGTGTAAACAGCTTCCTGAATGGATTCAATGGATTCTACAAATGTTAATATCGCCACAGCTAGTACAAGATTTCACTTCTCCAGGGGTTTGACAGAATGTTTCTGCCAATGTGACCAAATCAGACAAACCCTGCTTCAGCCAAAAGACAGTAGAGTCCAAACTCGTGTGGTGGTTCTGTGTGCGGTTTGGTGTACTGAGGAGTGCTTGGACCTTATATAAGGAGTAATTACACAATTGGTGTCCACATTTTTCAAGAAGCGGGCCAAAATGACCAGGTTGAGAATACTTGCAGGCCACAAAAGTTTGTGTTTTTTTTTTAAATACGAAAACGTAAAAGTATTGTACGATACTTGTTAGTCAGGACATATGAGGATGAGTGATGTGAGAATGAAACAAGAGAGAAACAAAATTAGGACCGTCTTCACTGATGAAGGGGTTGCTCTGGTCCGATCATGGCTGTCTATTAGCTGGTTTGTCGATGTTCCAACCATCATCTATAGTCAAGATTTGAACTGTGACAAAAAACAAAACACTAAACGTGGAAAACAAAATATCTGAAATGAGCTTCCTCTGTAGAGTGGTCAGGCTAAGAGTAAAGATGCCGCTCCGGGTAGAAAGAAGAAAATTTAGGCAGTTTAAACATCCGGTTAGGATGCTTGATGGTCATGTCTGGGCATGTCCAACTCGGTGTTACCCCTTCTTTCCACTGGACATGAAAGCAAGACGTAACATAATAACGTAAAAGCTCATTCCCAACGGGAGCGATTCTGATGGGAGGATTGCAACACGTGTGATTTCTTAAGTCCACACAAAAACAAGCAAGAAGAAAGACAGCTGCATGTATCCAAAAAGGCCTGTGGTTTAGTTTGTTTTGTTTTCATCGGCTACGGGGGAAATTACAAACATTTAGCTGTATATGACTTTTATTTTGAAAGTTACTTTAAACTGATTTCGTGTTTGACTTCCTGTCTGGCCCGATCTAAACTAAATAGACTCAAAACGTAATGATAGCGTCCCTTTGCGTCTGGGACGTGTCCAAAACGTTATACTTTGCTGCCGGTGGAAATGAACCCATCCACTATAATGGCGACTAATTGCGCGTAGTACAATATGCGGCTGTTTTGCGATGCTTTCACATTCAGTGGAAAAAAGGGGGTAAAGCATGAGGCAGACTGAGAATTTACTGGAGGGATTATACATCCTTTATAATTTGGGAATGCCTCTGAATTCCCCAAGAGAAACTGGACAGTGTTGGATGTCTGGGTTTCCCTCATAGATCTTTGATTTCCATGACGTACGAATGTATGGATGTACGTATGTATGGATGTACGGATGGATGGACGTATGTACGTACGGATGTACGTATGGATGTACGGACGGACGGACGGACAGACGGACGGACGGATGGATGGGCGGATGGGAAAAAAAAGCAAAATGACGACTAAAGTCGTCTTTGGCAGCCAGCGGTTGGATGTGAAAAGACGAGTTTAGTCGTCAATGGCAGTGAATGAGTTAACTGGTCTGAATTTTTAAAAAAATATTATTGATTTGAATAAAAAAATAAAATTTATTTTTTTGTGTTTGAAAAGTAAACTTCATTACCACACACACTCACATTTGCCATGACTGAAGTGGACATTAGCTAATGACTACATTACGAAGGAACATTTCTTACAGGAGAACCACGACATTTTATTTTGACAGTCCCTCCCTAACAAGCTCAGATTGGTGATGTTCTCTTGTTTCTCTGCTCACCTGTCGTGTTTCGTCTTTTTGTTCATTCTGCCCGTTTGTGTGCAGGTCCGCTGCCTTTATTCCACCCAAGCGTAGCTGAAACAGAACTAAGTATCTGTTCTTCTGAAAGAACAATTAGAAAACACCTACATGTTGTTCTCCCACATGTAAACCTGTTTAAATAAATCATGTCTGCTCTGAAAAGCTTTGAGGTGTTTTTCTAGCGTTGGTTGAGCGCTGAGAACAAAACCTTTCTTCTTCTACATTCATGAATCAGCAGCATTTTATTATAGCTGAATATCAGAATAGAGAGAAAAGCTCACGATAAATCCCCTTCCTTCTTTCGTCTGTCTTCTAGCAGTACCAGTGAAGTAGAAGAGAGGACGTCTTTACATAAAAACAGAAATGGAGCAGGCCAAAACATCAGAAAAGCTAAACTGATGGAGTGGCTGGTGCACTGGAGTTGAAGTGTACTTAATGGCTGAGCCTGCTCTTGTGTTGCTTTTGAAAGTTTCATGGCCTTACATTAGGCCGCTGTGTTAAAAGATGCTGTTGAACCAACTGAAAACACGCCAGCTTTCAGGTCAGTAATCCACAAAAGACTTCAAACGCTACAAGTATGTTCTAGTAGACGCTCAGAACCGTATGGAAATAAATGCTTAATGCCATCTTCACCTTTTTTATTTTTTCAAATCATTTGCAGTGGCCTCTAGTATAAACAAACCTGGTTAGTTGATCTCCGTGGGAAAAAAGCTCTCGCGCTCCTGTTTCAGGAAGTAGAACAGGGGTCTACAACTCCAGTCCTCGAGAGCTACCATCCTGCACATGGTAGCTGTTTCTTGTTTGTTAGCCGGAGGAGTGGGGAGCAGGACACGGCAGGATTCGGAGTTTCTTTCCTGATATTCAAACATCTCTCCTCTGATTGGCTAACAGAAGCACGACTCTACCACTGACTGTTTGCTCTGCACCAATGATGTTTTATCTCCACAAATAACACAAGCTTGAAGGAGTTCTGCTGTGTTGTGGAGCTGCTAATGCTAACAGTTAGCTTCTACTAGCGGATACGTTGTCTGCTGTTTCCTGGACGCTAAATCACCCTTCACTGTCGCAAGCCAAGATGGGTGAGATCATGAATGGCAATTTTCAATGTGACATAGATCTGAGTGGCTTTTCTAATCCGACTGTTCTGAGTGCAGAAAGCGTAAAAAAATGGTTATTGTGAAGCTTTGGTCAATTATCCACAAAGCAAAACAGGAATGACCAGCTGGAGTCAGAGAGAGTCACTAGACATGACACTGAACTTCATCATGACGTGTAGGTGGGATGTGAGGTGATAGCCGATTGTGAAGGGTTGAAATGTTTTGATCTGCTTCTTGTCATAAATCATATTCCATCTGTTAGAGACTGAGATGTATTCAAAAGCTTGAAATTATAAATAATTAGGGGCGTGTCCTTTTTGTCCAGCTTGCCCCCTGCTGACACGAGGGAAGGCCTCAACCTCAGCCTCACGTTAAAAGTGTTACAACCTAGAAAGCAAAGGGTACCAGAGCCGCTCAACCACGGTCTTCTGGCTAATAGCGCCCGCCAACCTGTTAGCTTCGGTTAGCTCAGTTAGCTTGTAGCTACATCAGCTTAGAGTTTGTTGGGTGTCAATCATCTACCCCCACCCTCACAGCCGCGATCTCAGCTCCATTTTCCGGGAGTGACGAGACATGCGACGCGGCCAGTATGGCAGTTGTGGGAACCGCCCATTGGGCTTCAATTCAACTCTTCAGAAACCTACAGGTGACGCGCAGAGTTTTTATTTTCTACAGGACCAAAACTTCGGGCTTTTCAAGCTGCAGCTCCAGGTTTGTGGAACGCGCTCCCAGAACCACTGAGAGCTCCACAGAGTGTGGAGTGTTTTAAAAACCAGCTAAAACATTTTTATTCAAACAGGCCTTTTACATTATTTCATACTGTCGATGTTTAACTTGTTTTAAATGTTTCTAACTTGTTTAGTATTGTATGTATCAAAGGGACACTAGTTAGATTTGGCTTGTTTTAGCACCCCCTAGTGTTCGTTGGCGAAACCCGAAAGTAAAACTTATCTCCTCGCTGTGCGTTCGTCTTTTTAGCACCTTAATCTAACTGCTGAAATGTCTCCCAGCCTTCATTAGTGTCTACGGGAGTTATTCATCACTAAAATAAAACAAATCAGCTGTGTTCATGATCTAAAACATGCAGGAAACATGCTGGAGCCATTCTGCAGATCCAGGTAGGTCAAGCTGAATTTTTCTAAGTCCCAGCAGACCGGACCGGCAACTGTGAAGTTGCAAGTGGAATATTCTGGCCACAGGGGGCGACAGGGGCTGGGTGGCCTTTCATTACCCTGTAAAGGGTCATTTTAGCACAAACTGGCTCAAGAACATGATTTAAAAATATGAAAAAGTTGCAAAGTGTCCCTTTAATGTTTGCTTGGGTTTTTAGATGACTTCAATTACGTTGTAGCACTTTGACATTTCAGTGAAGCGTAAAGTGCAGTACAAATAAAATGTATTATTATTATTGTAAAACATTTTTCTCTCACCATAGTTTTGAACATTTTTCAAACGTTACATCCGTTCAGAGATGGAAGAATCAGAAAAAGGAAAAGTACTTCAGACGACTGAAAGAACAAGAGCACGATGATGATAAAACTACTGAAGAGCAACTCAGCTTTTAATTGGCCAAGAAGTTTGTGTTTATATGCAACACGTTTAATATTTACCATCCTATGAAGAAGAACTCAACTGTCCAGCAGAGGGGGAAACAAACCATCAGCGTAGGATTTAATCCACAAAGATCCACAAATTAAATGGCAACACATTCCCTGTTGCTCTGATGATCTATTCTCTTCTACAGGACAGCATGACTATCCCTGTGTGCAGACAGGCAGCAGCAGGAGAGCGTTTCTATGGTTACGGGACACTCTGCATCTCAAAAATCACCTCAGTTCTTCATTCATCTAATTTTTGTACTTTGTTGCCAACTGTTGGGAGTCAGAATTGCCCTGAGAGTATCGAGAGTGGCAAATTTAAAAAATCATTGACGCGGCTGTGTTTTGGATTTCATAATGCTTTCATTAAAATAATGGTGTCCTCATTCAGCTCCCTGGGCCGATTGGGATTCTGCTTTATCGGCCATCTGTCAATAAAACATTCAGCTTTGATTTGTTCTCCAGGGTTTAATCCAACTTCAAGGGCTCTAGAGCCATTTTAATTCCTGTTATTACAGCAAAATGAGACCTGAAAGGGGCCACATTTAGACACCACCAGTAGGGCGGAGTGCATCACAGTCAGGGAGCTGATGGGTTTCCATGGTTTCAAATTCAGATGCAGGTTTTACGTCCTGTGATCTCTGATTTGATGTCTTTTTACGTCTTAAAATAGAGCCAAAGTAAATAACATGTTGCACAACAGAGGAGACGGCTAAAAGCATCTTCCAGCGTTAACCGCGTTTCTTTGAGGAGTTTCAAGTCCTCCGTACTTTGTTGTTGAGTCACAAGAGAAGAGGTTTTTTTTGTGTCCAGCTTTGGTGTTTTACTTCAAAATAAAGGGATTTAACAGCAAGTGCATTCAGATGTTTGTATTTTTGGATTGAACGTGGCAGTGAAAGGTTTGAAAATAATTACTGAGAGCCAGGAGGGATGAGTGAGGGGACCAAAGCAGGTGTTAATTGCTTATTTTCTAAGGGCTGAGCCACAATGAGTAATTTCTGCCAAGCGCCGCCTGTCTTCCTTGAGTCAAACATGCTTTAATTGCTCATTCTTTTTGGCAGGAGGACGCATGCAAATCGGAGTGGCATTTGAGAACCTTTGGAATACGGCACAATGACTGGGCTCTCTCCATGTCTGTCATATGCTGTTCTGCTGCACCGGGGAAAGTAAATGCCAATTTATTTAGTGTCCAATTTAAGCCTGCTTGATTTGCTGGAGCTTGTTTTTGCATTTTTGCAACACTCTGGTAGAATATTTCAAAAGAACGCTTTGGGGGGTTTTGGTTCTCGGATGACTGTCCCTGCAGCAAACAAGCTTGATGAATTTTTTTAAATCGTACATTTACTAGACATGTTGCATTCAAGGTGAGTGTTCTACCGTAACCTTTAGCCCAAGCTCTGTGTTAACAACGATGGGAAGGGTTTAGGACAGTAATGTGTCGAACCGACCGAGGAGAATCAGGGACACCTCGGAGAAAACAATGAAACAAAAGTTGAAATTTTGAGAAAAAAATCAAAATATTAATTCCAAAAAATGTTGAACTGTCAAAATAGTTGAATTTATAGACGAGGAAGCAAACGCGATCTTCTAAAGCCCGCTTCACATGGCGATTTTTGACCAGCCCCGCCTCTTCCAACATTCTTAAAGTTGCGCACAATTATTGTTATGGCTCTAAAGATAATCTTAGAGAATCCTACCGTGTGTGGTGTGTTACGAGTGTTCTGTACGTTCTGAAGGACGTTCGGACCGCTTTGATCACACATCCGGGCTTTCAAACATGTTGTTTTGGTCTGATTATGAGGAAAAACAAACGTGCTGCCTGTTTAACGTGAGATTTAGCCAATAAGAAAGAGCCATCTTTGTTTACTTTGAAGTCACATTTCATCTCACGTGATTTCCCTTTCTAACCGGGAAATGTCCGTGAATGATACTGGATCATGTGTCGTGTATGGAAGAAATACAGTCTGACCAGAATAAGACTTTTTTTAGGCATAGAATTTTATTCTGTGAAATTATAAATTTAAAACTTAAAATATGCCAGCAAAAATGTAACCCGTAAAAGTTAAGCTTTAGAATTTCATCTTAAAAAAATTCAGCATCAGAAAATCAACGTAAAAATTTCATCAGCAAAAATTCAACAACAAGTGACGTGACCCGGTGACTAAAACCAAAGAATTCGTCACTCCATCGAGTCGACGCCTCACTGGTGTCACGTGATCAGAGAAGTGCATTTTGGCTAAAAGCCGCTTGACTCAGTTGAGTGAAGGTTACTTTGGCTTGGGTCACCAGGAGGTCACCTCAGTTGTTGAATTTTTGCTCATAAAATTTTTCTGTTGAAATTCTGTTGCTGAATTTTTGAAGATGACATTTTTGCTGGTGCTAGTTAAAGGTAATGCGTACGATGTTTCTGAATTTCAGGAAAGAACCGCCCTCTCCACGTTTTGAAAAATGCACATGCGCAACACTCTACCCGCCCCTGATCGCGCAATTATCCTCGTGCACGCTCTGTTTACAAGTAGATGCCGGCTGTAATGTGTAATTGTGAGGCTGTAAATGCAGTAATCTGAAATGCATTTCTCCAAATAGCATGCCAAACTTTAGTTTACCTGTCAAGCAGAAAACCGGTGACAGCGGCGCCTGTGGGGAGCCCAACCTCCAACGCCATTGTTGAAAACAGTCTCCTAAAAAAACTCTGGTCTTATTTCTCACTTCGGAGGCCTTTCTCTTCTCATCATGGACTTCGAAGACACTTTCTCTTGCGACTCTCAGCCATTTTCAAAAGAACCTGGTGAGAGGTAGAATGAAAGGATGAAGGTGTGTCGCTCTGCACAGGAAGTGACAACTAACCCAGGAGCAAGCCTTTGCGTAAAAGCTTCACCAGAATGATTGACAGTTATGTGGACCAATGGTTTGATGATCCACCCGGAAGTAAAGAACATCTGCAATACCTTTAAAAAAATTCTATTTTCACAGAATAAAAATTCAACATCTAAAAAAAAGTCATATTCTGGCGAGATTGTATTTATTCCATAGTAGTGTGTAGTATTTACCGAGTTGTGGCACACCACACACTATGACCAAAGTTGATATATTCGTGATTTTTTTTGGTCTTAACTTGTGAAAATCGGCCATGTGAACCAGGTTTAGCTCCATTGATGACCTTGCTTTGGAGGTTTGCAGCTGTATGGAATGGGTGAGCAGGATTATACAAGACAAAATGAGGATTAAATTGCACAAGAAGCAAATTAAGACTCAAACAAGGGTAGTTACGATGCCACGAGGAGCACCTGCTGCAGCACGTCTAGTAGTTATTTCCATTATGCTACGGTTTAGTTGTTCCCTCTGATATAAAGTAATAACGGTGGAGTCTGCATCAAGCCCACAAAGACTCTGCAGTAACTGAACCTCCTGCAACTGAAGTCTAAGAAAAGATCCTCTAGCTTACAGAAAGTGATGCATTTCGTAGTTGCAGTTTGTTCGGAATAAATAAAACATAGAATAAAAAAGAGCAGCAGCTGCCACTGGAATAAAAAAGGCTACCATCTGTTTCAGGTTTGCGTTCTTTTCTGTTTTGTTTTTTCAAACACAAAACTGCTCCTTTTATTTCAGACTGCATTTCTTAGTTTAGAAACAATGCTCTAGTGGAGTTGACAAGTTTGAGCTGCCTATAAAGCCCGTGCTGATCACATGAGCATCGCTCCCCGAGCGTGCTGGGGAGCCGCGCACGCGTGCCCGCAGGCACAACTGCTAAGTAAATACCATCCAAATAATCGAGAGAGACGGTCGGGGCTGCTCGGGATGCGCTTACCCATTTTACGCTGGGATTGCATCACGGAAGCATCAGCTGTTTCGTTTCATTCACCCACAAGATTCCACCGCTCGCTACGAGCCGCTGAGCAACATCGAGGAGACTGATTGTGCTTGTCACTTACCGGCAGAAGAACCCAGGCTTCTGCAGGGAAACAGCATTAACACCAAAGAAAGCAACAAGTGTTGGGGATGAGAAAAATGTTGAAGAAAACTATTTGGGTTTTCCTTAGAACGTTATTTGCTGAGCAATTACTGTCCTCTTGAACTTGGTTCTCTTGAAGTTCCCACTTTAATGTAAGCGCAAAGACAGGCTTCCAATTACATTTGGGGATAATTGGCTAAGTTCAGAACAGCAATGAGTAACAAAAACACCCTGAAAACAACAGGTGTCTGCAATCATCAGGCCTGGAGCACCTGCAGGAAAGTAAAACACACAAACCCCACCGCCTGGGAAAACCCAGAGCCAGAGCTCATCGTCCAGTTATCCCGTTGTCCCCTGCTGTCCACCCCGAGCAGAGGCAACACGTAGTGTCAGCCGCTGTCAAAAATAGCACGAGGTCTGCTGCACTCCAGAAAGCCAACGAGTGGGAGGCCAATTCTCTGCTCATTACGGAGCAACAGTCTGCCATCACGGTGTCACAAAGCAACACCTCCGAGACCTCGCAACACAAACAATAACCTCCTTCCTAACACCATTTTAAATAGAGTGTTAAACCTTTTAATTCAGAAGCATTAGGGAGTTATTTAACAAACAATCAAAAGGTTACTGAATACACACGTAACTCTTCTAGAGAATCTTTCTATTAAGTTAATTTATAATTGGGTAAGGGCAGGGCATGAACCGGCTCTACCTCGAGTATCTCCGGGATGTTCGTGCTCCTCACCTTAACAGTGAGCCTATCGAACAAGAGAAATTCATTCAATTATTGCTGCTTGTATTCTAGATCATGTTCCCCATCAGGAATGAGGTTTAGTCGGGCTGGAGCACATAACGCGCTTGAGAGCTAAAATTTAGAAAACTTTAATGTTTCTTCAAAGTGACGGTGTGTATTTCCCCTGGCGATAGGGGGCAGTACATACCTAAATCATTGCAAGCAAGCTGTATTTTCGTGTTCGAGTAAGACCTTACCAACGGGTGGCTATTAGGGTCAAAAATCCCTGGGAGTGCAATTTTTGAACGAGTACTTCATCAGATCCTTTAACCTCCAGCAAAATGACAAGCACATCAGACTTCCTTTCATCACTGGCAACAAACAAAGAGGTAAATGTGTAAATCAACAACATTTATGAATGGCTAAAGTTTTGTAAACGTTTGTTACAAATCAGTAACTGCATTTTGTCCTCACGGGCTCCTGTAGAAGGAAACATGGCATCCAATATGGCGTCACACAGAGATTTAGACCCGCTCCCATGTTTTTTAGACCTGATTTTTATGGTTACATGTTACGAAGCCGCCAATATTTCCCAACAGCTGGGCATCATTTAATTCATTTTCAACAACATTTCGATGGATATTTCCATAGATTAACGGTAAAAATGACACACGGTCTCTTTAAATGCTGAGAGTTGTGGCACTGATACCATGTCGGCCAACAAAAATGTACCACATGCTAAGCAACCGACTGATGTGTTTTAGGCCGCTTGCATAAGAGGCACTGTGCCGGCAAATCAGCGCGATTGTCACGATGTGGTGAGGATCCAAATGCAGGCTAGTACATTTCTGGGAGGCCGCTGAGAAGGTAAAAACTCTTATTTCAGAGTCAGGTCAGGAGCAACAGGGAACCTCAAGGGACATTAACAGCAGATGAAACAGCAAACAGACATGAACAAGCAGGGTATAAATACACAACGGTAATCAGGGACAGCTGGGTAGAAACTATCAAGGGCAGGTGACATCAATCAACAGGACGAGGGAAGACAAAACATGAAATGGCATGCAGCTCCTGACTGTAATACTGCCGCCACTGTGTGTCTTATGAAAGCGCCGTGGCGGCAAGGTGATGCAGGAAATTTGCGGCTTTTGTGCCGCCAAGCTTGATAGTAATAATACCGCAAAGCAAGTTAAAGTTAAAGTCCCAAGTATTCATCACACACTGGTGAAATTACATCTCCGCATTTGACCCATCCCCATGGTGGGGAGCGGTGAGCTGCAGCTGTGGCCGCGCTCTGGAACTATTTGGTGGTTTAACCCCCCAATCCAACCCCTTAGTGCTGAGTGTCAAGCGAGGAGGCATTGGGTCCCATTTTTTCAAAGTCTTTGCTATGACCTGACCTGGAATCGAACCCTGATCTCCCAGTCCCAGGGCGGACACTCTACCACTAGGCCACCGGAGCTGGTAAAACTTGTAAATGAAGATTATGCTTTGGCACAACAGAGGGAGGTGTCATGATCACGTGTGGAATGTCCGCCATGCCAGGGCCAGCTACAATATTGAAAATGAAAATAAACATGGACAGTAAGTTTCACTTTAGAATCAGCTGAGATGGCAAACTGGAGCGATGTAGAGACGCAGGAGCTTCTCGCCGTTAGAACAGAAGCACAGATCACCAGACAGTTCTCTGGGATTGAGAGGAACAACCACCTTTTGGAGCTTCTCCTGAAAAAACGAAGGAGCGTAGCTTCAATCGCAACAAAAGGCAAGTTTTGTCCAAGCTAAAAGGAAGTCCATGACAGCACAGAGACCACCATCCCGTAATCTTTTGAGAAAAGCACATGATCACGCCACATTACCAACACAGTCTTACCAATAGAGCTTTCTACAGTAGCTAAAAATAGATGATGTAACGTTGCAAAGCACTCTGGGACGCAGGGTCATACAAGCAAACAGGCATTTACTATTGTTTCCTATGGGTCTGAGTTGCTCCGATCTGGCTAAAGTTGTTTTTTCGTTTCCTAAAAATTTTCAAACAGCAAGGAACTAAGCGCTGCTGCTGGGGGAGGTGCTAATCAGACTCTAGACGCCCAGATCGAATGTCAGAGAGGACATTTTATCCCTTTTCCAAAGCCGGTGAAGTCCGCGACCAGATCAAGAAAAGCACGTATATTTGTCCGTTACATCTTCCTGGAGGGAAAGGTCCTACAGGTACACATTTGGGCTTGTGTTAATTGTGGAGATAACACATTAATGCAAATTTCACTGTGAAGTGGAAGAGACCGTTTTTCCTCTCAATTGTCTTTCTGGGGCTGATGCAGCAGGTGATGGGGGTTAAACAAATTGTCACGTTCAGCATGCATGTGAAAGAGTGACCAATGGCATTTCTAAAGAAAAAAAAATATATTATGTGGTTTCTCAGTTAATGAGGGAAGGCGTTTTACTCTATAACCCATTTAACTTTGTGATCTTGTTTTTCCCTTCTGCTTTCTCCAGTGAGATCCTCAGCTACCTTCTGGCCTCCCACTACATGTAGTCCCTGTGTTTCCTCATTCTCAGCCAGATTTTCTGATTACAGCCTTAGTCATACTTTAGTTCACCTCTGTTTTCCCGCCACATTAAATTCATGTTACCTGAACTCTGTTGGTTTCACTTTCTGCAGTCCTTTTTTTGTTTTGTTTTGCTCATCTGCCACCATCCTGCATATGCCTGCATTTTGGTCCATCGTGACACTAATGAAACAATCAGCAGGGCAGGAGCAGAACAATAACAGGGAGAGAAGAAGACGTGATACACAAGCGCAAATGTCACTGCAGAAGAAAAATGAGTTCCTGCATGTCTGCAAACTCTGCCTGAAAGTCTGTTTTCACTTTTGCATGCTACATCTCTCCTGTTACCAACACTAAAACTGATTAAACAAACTACTCAAAACTTATTAGTTTAAGTGGGTTCCAGCTCAAAAACTGCAGAGGGTTGAAATGTCAATCGATTAAAGTCAGCCCCTTTATGTGGTCTAAAAACTGCATTTTTATTCAGGCTTTTGATGACACATTTTGTCCTCTTTGCTGTACAATCACTGACAAATTCATCAACAGAAACAAGTGCACAAAGGTTAAAATTGTTCCTGTTTTTATGGAAACTACAAAAAAGATGTCCTGGTAAAAGCAGCCCTTTCATAAAAGGATTCCTGTCGTTCTTAAAGGCAGCGACAAAGAACTGGATTTCTACGTCTTTAAGCCTGAAAAAGGTTTTTCTGTCATTTTTTCCTAAAGCAGAACCGTGAATTATACTCTACCCAATCATTAAACACAAGCGTGACCCTTGTCTTGATACAGAGCGAACAACGTTAGACTCAATCAAATATTAAAGGAAATAAAGAAACATTTTACTATTTGAACTGCTTGTGTGGAAAAGAGAAACTTGGATACCTGTTGGTCTGTTGGTAGACGTTTTGCTCTACACTTCATCAGCTCCATCAACTGGTGCTTCTCTTTGAGTCAAAGCCACATTTTCCAGCTCAAACCTGCTATTTTTGCCAGATTAATGTTCACTTGTTAACAAAGATCCATACAGTTCAGGGTGTCACTATGTGTGTCTTTTCCTACAAACATCTTCCCACCAACGCCCCAGCTGAAGCTCATCAAGCCAATTAAGAAGTTGCCCTTTCAGATGGTCCGTCTGCTACTTCAGGACATTTGACATTACAATACAATTAGACTACAAACTGTCTCTAAATGAAAACATGGAATTGTTACAATATTCTTTGGAATGTAATTCTAAACATTCATCTAGAACCAAAATTTGTGTACAAGGTGGACTGTGCATCTTTCTACATCTGTTGTCCTTAAAGCAGAAATCCGGAGTTATTTTATCCAATGACACCATCTAGAGGCTGGAAAATGTAGCGCACCTTAAACCATTTTCATCACCACTGTATTTACGGCCGAAAGCAACACCTTTTGTTCATTCATCTTCATCTCCTCCAGGTTGGACTATTGCAATGCCCTCCTCGTTGGGACCCCTGGCAAGAGCCTACAAAAGCTCCAGCATATCCAGAACTCTGCTGCCCGGGTCCTGACGAGGAGGCGCAAATATGATCATATCACTCTTGTCTTGAGATCCCTCCATTGGCTGCCCATTCAATACCGAATTCAGTACAAAATCTGCCTTCTCACTCACCAGTGCATCTATGGAACTGCCCCTGCTTATCTGAGCGAACTTCTCTCCCCACACACTGCCACAAGAAACCTCCGCTCAACTACCTCTGCACACTGCCTTCACCAACCACGGACAAAACTCTCCACTATGGGAGACAGGTCCTTCAAGGCAGTGGCCCCTCGATTGTGGAATTCTCTTCCAGATTCTCTGAGGGTTCCACAATCTGTGGATATTTTCAAAAAAGGTCTTAAGACATTCTTGTTTAATAAGGCTTTTTAGAGTAATCTTATGATCTAGTTGTGTTACACTTTTTATTTTTTTTATTTATTTTTTTATATATATATATATAGCTTGAAATTTGCTTTTTTTATGGATTTTTAGATGTTTTTTTGGTAGTTTTAAATGGATTGTTTGTTGTGATTGTTTATAACCGATGCTCTGTAGCACTTTGAGATTCCTTTTGAAATGTAAAGTGCACTATAAATAAAATGTATTATTATTATTATTATTTGATGTTTTTATCACAGCACAGGGTAAGACTATCTTTACAGAGCAAATTGCAGGTTATTTTTTTTTCTAATTCATATAAAATGCTGTCCAAATAATACTATTTTAAATGTTTATTGTAGGTATTTCGTTTTAAAATACATAACGGCACAGTTTTTCGAGTAAAAAGTGGCCTTTTTCAGCACTGGACCCCAGAGACCCGCAGCGGGGTTTAAAAATTTAATGTGAATTTCTAGAACTCAGAAATCACCGTCGGAAGTCAGAACCATCGCCCTGACCACCAGAAGAGATGCGCAGCTCCACGGGCCAGTCGAGCTGGTTTCTGGGTCGGATCCATCTACAGAAGCTCCAGAACTGGATCACAGGGGCTCTCTCTCGCTCCCTCTCTCTAAAGTGCTAAACTACATTACGAACGGATATGAACGAGTATGAGACAGCTGTCAGACACTCATTAGTTTATTATTGTCAAGTATTAATGTTATATTAACTGACCGATACTATTTTAATTGTCTGGTACATGATAGTAATCTGTACAATATTGTGATGCTAGCACACGAGTTTAAGCTAGCTCCGCAGCTCAATCTCTCTGCTTTGGCCGATCGTTCATCCCTCTGGCTTGTCTCTGCTCTCTGAGGCATGCAGCAGGCTTATAACTTATAACTTTATGATAATGAAGTATAATTATAAACATTTAAGGTTTCCTCTGTGTCAGAGCCGCGTTAGAATCCATATTTGTCTATGGATTAAGCTAGCAGGAATCCCTTTGCTGACGTCACGTTGGTTTGGCAGAAAAAAATTTTCTCACAAAAATGACTCTAGAAGCCTAAATAATTTATTTATGTGTAAAACATTTTTTAATGAGTTTCTATTATGTTTCTCTAAACATTGGTTCATGGGAGTCTCTAACTTGCAATTTGCTCTTTAAGTGAAGCTACAATATCCACCTTACAGGAGCAGCCATGTTGTGTTTTTGTAACCAGAGTCTAAATGTCCTTTTCCACTAGCATCTACTCAGGTCGGTTCAGCTCTACTGTACATGGTTCGTTTGGTTTTCCATTACAATGGAGAAACGGCTCTTTAGGTGGGCTTGTCATAGCAGGGTGGTCCCCAGAGTTTGAAAATTAGCACAAGGTTATCTTTGCACGAAACAAAAACACAACAACAGACGAGATGATCTAGACACGTAAAAGGCTGTGGACAGCAAGACGAAACACTGAAGAAGTACAGGAGTATGTTGGTGACTCAACCCACCGCAACCAATCAGTGACCATCTATCCTCTGACATCACATTTTTGACTTGGCACAGTGCACTTGGAGCAACAGCAAACTTGGTCCCAATAAGGGGCGGCAACCATGTATCTGTTACTAGTGGAAAAGCCTTGGATTTGTGTAGAGCTGAGTCAAGCTGGGTAGGTAGTATAAAAAGGCCAAAAGTCAAGTTATTTTGTCATGTTTATCATATGTATGTACAATCTATCGTCAGAACCAACACCCAACTGGGTTCCCCCATGTGTTTGACCCAAACATGCCCCACATTACTCACCAAATGTGGGTCCATATGCTACACAGGTTCTCAAGTGAAACAACAAGAGCACCAATGGGCCAAATTGGAGCCAGTTGACTCTCCTCAAAGGGGCTCATTATTCCAGCCTGTTTATTACATCACAACTCCCACATATTAGTCAGCTGGCAGGGCAAAACTCACATAAATGTCCATCAGATCAAATGGGTTAGGAGAAAAGGCTTCAAGAAAGATGAAAAGTTATAATAAATAACTTTTAGCTATGATTTTTAAATAAAGTCTGTAGAAATTTTAATTCAGGCTAAACAACCTTCTCAGTGGCCTAGTGGTATGAGTGTTCGCCCTGAGAATGGAAGGTTGTGTGGGTTCAAATTCATGGTCGGGTCAAACCAAAGACTTTAAAAATGGGACCCAATACCTCCCTGTTTAACACTCAGCATTAACCGGTTTGATTGGGGCGTTAAACCAGCAAATAGTTCCCACGTACAGCCACCGCTCCCCACAGGGCTGGGTCAAATGCGGAGATGTAATTTCACCAGTGTGTGATGATGACTAATGGTACTTTAACAAGTGCATCAATCTCTCTTGGTTTAGGCTAGACTGAGAGCCACTTATCTTTGCATTTGAGTAAAAATGTATAATTTACCTAATTACTATTATAATTATAAGGGTATACATTTGTTTACAAGCCAATTAAACAAAAGTTGACGTTCTTCTTTTCTGGTAATACGTCCAAACACAAGTCAAGAAGTGCATTTCTTTTTGACAGAAACTTTTTTATTCCACTCTGCAAAAGTGAGACAATTGCCATTGCAGCTAATAATTTTCCACGCCAGCAAGGGATGATACTCAGAGGAAGTGGAGAAAATAACCTTTACATTTTCACAGGGGTCTCTGAAGTACAAGACAATTTGCAGCACTCTGACTGACTTGCTAAGGTATTAACGCCAGTAAACAGGTGTAGATCAATGCAGCCTTTTGTTTGCCGAGCACGAGATGAGCTGTGAATGGAAGTATTTAGACAGCTCAATGAGTCATTTGCACGTTTGCGAGATGCTGTGATCTGTGGACACAGCGTGAGGCGGTGGGGGCGATGTGTCACATAAGCAGCATGTGGTAAGTTGTGTACATATATACTGGCTGTAAGCAGTGGCTCAGTCATTTTTGTATCCATGAGTAAGAAAGCCTTTTCTGTCCCTACAGGACACTCAGAATAAACAGAACAGTGATGGTGGTCAGACCACTTCAGTTCTCTGAGTAATCTTGAGGAGATATTTTCAAGGCCTGTTTAAATAAAACGTGAATGTCTGACAACTATAGTCTACACCAGATCATAAAACACAAAGGTCCACATAGACTTCAGTTCTGTTTAAGCTTTCAGCAACAGCTAATAGGAATGAAAGTCATTATGTCTGCAGAAAAACAACTAAAATAAGAACTAGCAGGGGTGTCGGGGTGCTAAAGATGGGCGACATGACTATTTTAGATGGGCAAGGATCAGAATCCACTGATGATCTTCTAAAGCAGATGGACTTGAGGTCCCACCTCAAGTGGAGAAGTTTAAGAATGTCTGGGTCTTGTTCACAGGTAAGGGTGGTAGCAGGATATAAATAGGGGGCTCAGGGCAGCATCTGCAGTGATGAAGATGGTAAAATACAGTTAATCTCTGTTCCAACCCTCACCTATGGTCATGAGCTTTGTGTAATAACCAAAAGAACAGCATCATTTACACAGGTGGCTGAAATTAGGTTCCCGTGCAGGATGGCTTAGCCTTGGGCGTAGGTTGAGAAGCTTGGATATGGACTAACGGTGGCTCAGCTCTACTTTACACGGTTCGGGTGGTTTTCCATTATGACTGATGATTGAACAGATCTAGTGGGTGGGCTTGTGATAGCAGGGTGGCCCTCAGAGTTCAAAGAGCAGTGCAAGGTGAATTGGACGTGACACAAATACACAACGCAACGATGGAGGCCATGGTAGCTGTGTTGAACATTCTACTAAGTTTGTGGCTTTTTGTAAGACTTCAAAAAAACCTGCAAAAGCATGCGTGCAGCAAGCTTAAACACTCTGGAATATTCTGACGTTTTTGGCCTGGCATGGTACATTTGGAACCCTTAGTGAAGTTGGTTCTAAAAAAGGAGCGGTAACAACGTACTAGTGGAGCATTGAGAAGGTGCTAGTGGAAAAGGGTCGTAAAGAGTAACGCCACTGCTGCTCCATCCATCCATCCATCCATCCATCCATCCATTATTGTCCGCTTATCCAGAGTCGGGTCCCCCGCCACTTTGGCCAGCTCATCAGGGGGAATCCCAAGGTGTTCCCTGGCCAGCCAATAGACATAGTCGCAACACGTCAAAATAAGAAAGCTAAAGTGGTTCAGGTATTGGGTCAGGATGCCTCCTAGATGCTTCACATGAAGGTGTTCCAACCATGGCCCACTGGATGAACTGGTGGAAGTGGGTGATGACAGGATCAGCGGGGCTTACTACCCTCAAAATCCAGCAAATGTGGAAGATGACACAAGACTAACCAATCAACGATATTGGTAGACATCCTGATTCCAAGTACTTTCTCTGGGACATTGATTAACCAGAATATTCAGAACTATAGCATTTTAGTTTTTACTTGAACTTTCAGCCACTTCATCAGCTCTAAGGCAGCGTCACAAACACAGTAAGTTCTTCACCTCCAGAGACCATCAAAGTTTATTAAAAATACAAAATATGAAGCTATTAAATGTTAGTAGGGCAGGCTGACATTCTTTTCCTTCTGAAAACATGAGTCAACAAACCCAACAACGGAACCAGTGGCACAGTTTTTAGCAGCGGTGCAGACAGCTCCAGTGCACCTCAGCATTTACGCTTCACTGCAGCCAGGAGGACGGTGTCATCGGCAAGGAGCAGATACCAACGGCGTAATGTCACTAAACTGGAATCAATCCAGAATCCAGCTGCATGTCTGTGTTCTCTGAAAGCCACAAATAGAAAAAAAACCCAATGTGGCTGCTGTCCAGGCGCTGCCCAACAAGAACACTCAACACTTGCTCTGGGCTTAAAGGCACCACATGGTTTGCAGCAGCAGCAGCAGCAGCACTGCTGGCAGCTGCTTCTCCCATAGGAGACAAAGCCTGATCCAGACACAGAAACACCTGTAGACATGTCCCAGTTTCCAGAGCCCTTTGATTCATTGAGGCTTGCTCTATAAACTTTAAACATCACCTCCATCTGCTTTAGACTGCAGTTAGTCAAAGCAGTGTTCAAGTCAAATCTTATCTCTTCCTGTCAGCCTCGTGAAAAATATGGAAAACAGAAATACACCCGGTGATAGATTCTTACACACAACACACACAAATCATTTTAACTGCATCTTAAGTACACAGAGGCTATGACACTGAAGCTGTGAGGTTGCACTTTTATCGGGTGGGAGCAAATGTGTGTGTGTGTGTGGTGGAGACAGAGAGATTACGGCGAGGGGAAAATCAATATTTCATCTCATCAGGTGTTTATCTGAAGGGCCGTGCAGTAAATGTCATGATGGATGGTGAGAGGTGGGTCGGGGGGAGAGCGGGTCAGGGCTTTTTCTCGAGCCGCGCGGGGAAGAGAAAGTTGCGATTAACTTATAATTGTCAAATTCTTGTAAATACATCTATAAAAACAGATCTCCACGCACACACAAACGGTTATTCTGCCAGCTCACGATGCAAACAGCAACCCAGAAACCGAAGCATTAATTTTAGTCCAGGATTCCCTTGAGTCGTTGTGCAGTGGGCCTAGCGTCCCCACTGTGATTCAAAAATCAACAACACAACAAGCCTAATGTAATAGCAGTGGGTAACCCTTAGCAAATCCCTCGTCTTCCCCGCCTTTTGCAGGCAGCTGTGTCGCTCAGTCTTTGTGCTTTAGAGCGTGTGAGTGCTAATGTGTAATCCCACAGAGATTCGGCAGCGTCATAGTTGACGATGATGGTTGTGGACACAAATATAGGCTTATGAAAACCAGCTGAGTTCACATCAGCCCCAGATAGAGGTTTGCCTCAGAATATCCGAGGGTTAAAATTCATTTGCAGTGATTTGTGGGCAGATTTGTCAATAATTTGGATGACTAACGCTTTAGAACAGCTATAAAATGCTGTTGATGGACTGAATTGAGTCTGACTCTAACCGCGCCGCTGTGATGAACAACCAGGGACTCAGCGGGGAATGTGTGGGGGATAAAAATGTTAAGCAGTATGGAGATGTTCTGACAAGTGCAGCATTTGTAGACAGGTTGAATGTGCTCAAGGCCTTGCTGCTAGCATGCATACAGTTACAGCATGTAGCATTGTGTACAGCTAAAAAATGTGTGTGTGTGTGTGTGTTGGGGGGCTATATGTAGAACAAGTGAGGAAAAAAAATCATAACAATTAACTTGGCTTCATGTTTAGCCCTCAGGTTCATAGTTTGCTACTAAAGAAAAAACTTGCCATCCATCAGTAAATTTTACTGTTTATTTATTTTGCTAGACTGACCTTGCATGTTTTGCTAACCCCACACATAAAGACTGAAGCCTGGATTTGAACCAATGACTGTTAAAATACCGAACAAACCCTTCGTGACGTCACCTATAGTTTTCTGAAGGGCTTTTTAAAGCGCAATGGGCGGTTCCAATCACTGCCATCTTGGTCGTGTCACACATCTCGTCACGTCCAGACAATCCAAAAATGGGTAAAGAGGCAGAGCTGAGAACAGAACTATGAGGATCTGAGTCCACCATTGCGCCCAGCTAAAAGCTAACAGGGCTAACCAAAGCTAACAGGTTTGCAGGTGCTTTTAGCCAGAAAAACGCGTTTGAGCGACTCTAACATGAAGCACACATCAACTCACCGAGCTGTGGAGTTTATTTGGTCTCCCTCAGAGAACTCCACACGCGACAAGCACGGCCTCAGACCACAGCAAGAAGATCCTTGCGCCCAGGCTGTGTGAGTCCACGCAGCGGTCGGAGATCAGAAGGGCCACCCCGAGGCTCTGGTCGTGGTGGGTTGGGCCAGCTCCGACCCAGGGGGACAGTACCAAGTCTTGGCATCCAGCCCTACCAACTTGTCATATTTTAGCCCATTTTGACCAAGCAGCGTTATGCTAAATGCACAGCATTTTACCCCATTCAACCAGCGAAAAAAAGTACAGAAATAAAATTTTACTTAGTGATAAAAACGAAGCAGATACTTCTTAGATGGTCTGTTAGTGCAACCAGTACCACAGCTTGCCCATCTTTGTTCAATAATTCCATGATTAATATTTGTACTCGAACACACAACTAAAGTTCAGAGAATCTAAATGGCCCAACACTTTTAATGCGAGGCTGAGGCCTTCCTCAAAGCTAGCCACTAGCGCTAGCTCTGACAGCTTATGCTAGCTCTGACTGCTCATGTTAGCTGTCAGTCAAATCTAATTATTCATAATTTCAAGCATTTAATAACATCTAAATGGAAGAGTTTCAAAAAAATCCACCCCCTCAGAGTTTTCATGCTGTGAAGTTATCACTTTTAACATGGGAGGCAATGAGAATTTGCTCTGTTTTGGAGTCAGCACCTAGTGGATGAGGGGGAACTGCAATTTTTGTCACTTCCTGGTTGGCTTCACAAAATTCCAACAATGCAGCCAGGCCTCTTGATTTGAACCTGCAACCAGTGCTGCCCCCAAGGTGTGGCCGGGGAGTTGGGGGGTGGTTGCTGGACTCACACCCCTTTAAAAAAAATCATATTCACACAAAACATTTATTCATCTTCTTTAATCAAGAGACAGATGTAATGCCAATTAGTAAATTTATAATTATTGAGCAACTGAATCATAATTTCAATAAATTTAAATTGCTGAGACTTGCCATTTAAAAAAATGATAAACAATTGTTTTTTGGATGCTTTTGGGAAAGTGACAAGCAAATTAAACCAATCTAAAATGCTAAAAACAATAAATGTTAAAATGATGATTAAAATAACTGAAATGTCTTTTTAAAAATGTCTATGTTTGTCAAATTTGAGGTAAACGTGTTTGATGCATATGTATTTTAATGAGAAAGAATAAAGGAGCACATAATGCATCGCCATAGGCTAAAGTTACCTCAAGGACTATTTGATTGTCTGCACTGATTTCTGGGATTGCCACTGACTGTAACTTTCTTACTACCAGTGGCCCCATCATGCAGCCTGTTTTACTGACTGAAGAGAATAAAAGCTTGTGACAACATGAATGCTAAAATTTCATTATCAGGACACATTCTCATTTTTATGCTCCACATTTTATTTATCTAGACAGATATAGCCATGGCCAAAGGTTTTGAGAATAACACAATACAGATTATTACTTTTATTATTATTATTATTATTATTATTATTATTGTCAACATGATCAAAGATCCTTCCCCATATAATGGCAGCAAGCGTTTTCACTTTCCAGTTCCTTACATGTGAAATCCAGCAGTTGGCAAGAAAAGCAGGAGGTGGTGAAGGACTAAATTAAGATGAAATCAAAACAAATGTCATGATTAGACTGCAGTGGCTGTCAAAGATATTATGATAAATTACCTGGTTGAGACAAGACGTTGCAGGATCCTAATTAAATCCTGAGTTAGTGAGCTGGAAAGTTGTGGCCAGTCAGAAAGTAGGCCAAAATTTTTCTATCTGGACATTTATCTACTGTCTGGGACTTAATACACAAGAGGTGGTCATAATTATTTTTACACAGAAAATTGAATATTTAACAGCGTCAAAAGACCCACCAGTGTTCAAGACAAGTATTTCATAATTTTTCTTTTGTAGCTAATGGTTAATAATTTGCTGTGATCTACAAAAAACACACAAAATTCAATAAAGTTTATTTTTGCAAAATACATTTAATTTTAACAACATTTATGGAAAAAACAGAGAGGCTAGTGGAGAATATGATTTTGATGGGCAGGCGCTTCCCTATGCAACACCAATACAAGTAAATTGGGAGGCAGCCAGGGTTCGAATTGGGGAGGGGGGGCACAAGGGGAGCTCGGCTCCCCCAAAAGGGTGGGTAATGGGCTGACACACCCAAGGGGAGCCCGAAAAATGATCCAGCCTCCTCCTAGCTCTCCTGGAGTTTTAACGGAGGTGTTCAGACTCAGACCCCCCTTCCCATTCCACCCTTATGACATTCTCACGAGGCTTCCCTGGAAGCCTGTGTGTAATTTGAGCCCTGGAGGCAGCCATGGCCAATTTTTTACATTTTAATCTCTTCAAGGCATCACTGCAGAGTTTAGCCAATCAAAGGGGAGACAGGTGTCTACAAGACCCATATGTCCTTGGGTTGGGACTTTTGCCATTCCACTTGGAATCAAGAACTGAGTTGGCATTCACGGCACGAAACTAGGAATGAATTCCAATATTTGCTTGATATTTTCTTGTAGGAATTTAGACAACATTGTTCACAATTCCAACTACCTCAGACACGATTGTCTCAAAAGCCAGTAGCAATAGCTTTATGGATTACCAACCACTCTCTAAGGGGACTCTCCTTTCTCAGTCTATTCAACTCAAAACACACAGAAGGGTTCAAGAAAACTAGAAAGGTTGAACATATCTGCAATAATGTGAAAAAACCTTCACTGATGTTATAAGACCAGTGCCCTATAGTTTAAGTGAGGATATTGTGAACCCTTGCAGACATTTCAAGACTCCCTTCATAAGCTTGTTCCATATTACTAATCAAAGGCAGTGAAAACAACCAAACACTGTACAACTTCTTGTCTGAGCCACTTTACCAAAGAAAGAGTAAGACAAGTTTGCAGATTTAATCCTAAAAACAAAGAACTGTGTTTCCACTGATGGGTTTAAGAACCAAAGTTAGTTGGTGTTGTCGTGGAGCTTCTATCTGAGAGCTGTGAAAATTCTCCCTAAGGCTCTCGGTGTTAACACCAACGTGTTAATAAGGACTGAAGAAGAATCGAAGCTGATGATGTTTCTGCTCTTTCACGGTTTCGTCACATCTTGGTGTTTAGTAAAAGACAGAAAAATAAAAAATACATAAATATGTTAGCAAAAACACGATAGAATCAACACCATCTAAAAAAATTAGACACAAATGAAAGAAATGATTTCGTCAAAAGGCATTTTGTTTCTCACAGAGGGGATTTTCATAGAAATCTACATATTAATCTGAGATTAGATATGTTTAATCTGTCTCAGAGACCCAGAGCGTAAATCCCACGACTCTGAAACTTTTCATTTAAAAAACAAAAAGCAATCTCCGTTCTGTGACACAAAGTGTTTCCATGCAAAGTTTTACCTGTATTCAGGGATTTTAGTTCTTTAGAAGCAGCCTGACTGTAAAATGTAAAAAAGCCACGGAGCTCCCCATCATCACCTGACTCCCCAGATTAGCGGATAGTGAACCTGAGTGCCGGGGTTAAATCAAGTTGGAGCCCGGTTTGGCTCATTTGTAGATGTCCGCCTGAGGCCGCGGAGACGGATCTCGTGACCATATCTTTAAATAAATCAGAAAAGAGCTGCGAGCAGAGCATCAGGTTGGGAGGAAATAACAGAAATGGAGCTCAAAATGTCAGGACATTGGATTTTTTATAGCAGGATAATTACTGACGCTTGATATTAAATGAAATGTTCACACTTCCTCTGAAAAGGATAGCAAACAGATGCCATAAGAGGGCAATAATGGGAGGTGAACATAACTGGTACGTGTGTACCATTTTCACCTGGGGCAGCGGAGTTCACCCTGTAGCTGTTTTAGCCAAAGTCACTTGTAATTTTAGAGATACCGGTGCAGATTGTAGAGCATTATGTCAGATAGTTTTGCAGCTTTCAAGGTTTTGTTATTTTGTTATAACTTTTTATCCTGACTCTGGATCGACTTGTTTAAAAAGCCTGGAGTACCGGAATCTGTTGTATTTTTCATGAACCTGTAAATTCATTTAGTGTGTTATTTCATTCATCCTGGCCTTGAGTATTATTGGATTAGTAGCTGTTTTACTCTCTGTGGCCTGTCTTTTCTTCTATGCATGATTTTTTAATTTTTTTGACAAATTGCTACAAAGGTCTGAGGTCCTCTGTTGCTTTTCATCACCATTTGTGCCAGTCTGCTGGTTTATTAAATGCCCTAATTATTAATTTTTGTAAGCTTTTAGATGTGGGTTAATTTTTATTTTATCTTGAAGAAAGCCATGGTGAGAAACACATCTTAGCAAAGACTAAGTGGACAGTGTGGACATCATCTGTAAAAAAATACTCAAACATTTACTCTGAGTAAAAGTTACTTTTTTAAACTGCCTTAAATGTCTCAGAATCAGCTGATGGGACTTTAATCACAGCTCTGACCTAACAGGCTGAAGTTATGAGTTATTTCTATGTATCCTAGATGTTAAAGATGAGGTTCCCTGAGAAATGTGTAATACTTTGAGTTTCACATGCATGCTGGATGTGAAAATGGTCTTCTACCCCTATTTCCAGCATTAGCTGCTAAAAGAAAATGGACGGGGAAACACTCGGGTCAGAAAAAGCCAGCGTCTTCTACGTCACAGGAAAAATTAGTATTCATGGCCTAACCTACCTTTCTTGCGACAGCTGATTTAGCGTCCAGGAGAGAGCAGAGCACTTTTCAGCTAGTAGAAGTTAACCATTAGCATTAGCTACTCCAACTCTCACCGGAAATGAGTCTGACTTACTGCCGGCAATGTGGACCAAGCTCTGGCACCTGTCATAACAGCCCGTATCAAAGGGCCTGGTACCCCATACTCCTGGAGTACCCCCCACAGGGCCCACAGAGGGACGCAGTCAAACGCCTCAAATCCACAAAACACATGTAGATTGGTTGGGCGAACTCCCACGTACCCTTCAGGACCCCACTAAGGGTATAGAGCTAGCCCAGTGTTCCACGACCAGGACGAAGACCACATTGCTCCTTCTGAGTCCAAGGTTCGACAATCCGATGGACCCTCCTCTCCAGAACCCCTGTCTCAGGAGTGTGATCCCCCTGGAGTTGGAAAACATGCTTTTTAAATAGGGGGACCACCACCCTGGTCTGCCAATCCAGTGGAACTGCCCCCGATGTCTACTCAATATTGCAGAGCAGCATTAACCAACACAGCCCCACAACATCCAGAGCCTTGAGGAGCTCCGGGCAAATGTCATCCACCCCTGTGGCCCTGCCACCAAGGAGCTTTTTGACCACCTCAGTGACCTTGGCTCCAGAGACTGGACAGCCCAACCCAAAGTCCAAAGACTCCACTTCCTCACTGGAAGATGTGTCAGTGGGATTAAGAACAGTGTTGGTAGTGCACTGCTTTCCCCTCCTAAGACACCAGATAGTTGACCAGAATCTCCTCAAAGCCATCTGGAAGTCTTGCTCCATGGTCTCACCAAACTCCTCCCACACCCGGGTTTGTGCCTCCGCCACCACCTGAACCGCATTCCACTTGGACTGCCGGTACCTATCAGCTCCCTCTGGAGCCCCACAGGCCAAAAAGACCCGATAGGACTCGATCTTCAGCTTGACATCATCCCTAACCGCCGGTGTTCACTCAATTGTAAAAAAAAATTGTTCAAGAATCCCTTTAAGAGTTAAATAAAGCTGTTTGGAAGCAAACAAATATGACAAAGTTGAAATATTAATACACTAGCAAAGTATTCTCTCTCTCATTGAATCTCCAGTCAACATTAAAAGCCTAATAAACTTCAGTTAATATGAAGAACCACATTTTAATTTATGCAAAAAGTGAATAACAGAATTTTTCCATTGATCACATTTTGATTTTGTCAGCATCTTAAATGCATTAATTTGTTTACTCGTTCATTCATATATCATGCTATCCTACTGCTATAGAGGGTGAGGTGGGTTGGTTCCACAGAAAAAGTTGGTAAAACTAATTTTACTTTGACAAATAACAGAAGCAGTAGCTGCTATTGGCAAATGTGTAACACGAGAACCCACATTTATTATTTGTTGCCTTCAGTTTTGACTCCTGACAATTAAATTTTATGAAAGCAATTTAGCGGCACAGTTCGACTGCACCGCGCCGCTGTAATTTCAGAACTATAAAAGTCAAATTATTTCACAAACCTCTTTCAATTTGCGAAGACAAACCGTCACACAATTACACAGTTGGACGGTATTGACAGTTTGTGTTCTCATTACCTCTGATTTGTGGCGTTTTTGATGGTTGGAACAAGTTTGCTGCTGCTTCTGGTACTCGAAGGAAAGAGAAATGTTAATTGAAACGCTCAAAGCGTGGGTTTAATTTCAGAAATGTGCATTTCAGAGGCAGAGTACTTCCAAAGGTCGTGTTGAATATCAGGTTTTTCACCAAGTCAGAACTCAGAGTTGTCTCTCTCAGGGGGAAATGTTCTTCTAAAGCACACAGAGGTTCATCAAACGCACTGTGATCTCTGATTATAGCAGAAAACCAGAGCATGGCAGACACCTAAAGCACTCGCTTAAAATATATTAAATGGAAAAAGAGGAAGGCGGTCAGGTGGAAAAAACATTATGATAAACATTAATTTTAGAAAGCGAGATGCCTAAGCTGACAAGGATTTATTCTCACATCATTTTAAGGTTCAGTGATTGCAGTGACAATCACCACTGCAAGCCAATGGCCTGGTGTTTATACTGATCTGTGCTGAAAGCACTGAATTCATTTACTGAATTTATGTTTTTCGTTCAAACGCATTTCATTACATTATTGACAAGTGTTTGCAAGGACTGTAATTGCCATTAATATTCAGAATATTTGGTGCCGTGAGAAGATGGAGCACCTATAGAAATCCTATCCTCTACAGTGAGAAGAGACAAATCTGATTAAAATGGCCTGCATTAAATAGCGCCTTCTCAGAATACCCCAAGGAGCTTTACAATACAATGATCATTCACCCACGCTAACAGTGATGAGCTACATTGTAGCCACAGCTGCCCTGGGGCACACAGACAGAAGTGAGGCTGCCGTACACAGGTGCCACCGGTCCCTCCGAACACCACCGGCAGGCGATTTGGGTGAGTGTCTTGCCCAAGGACACAACAAATGAGACAGACTGAGTGGGGCACGAACCTGCAACCCTCTGGTAATGAGGCAGGCACTTAGCCCCTCTGCCACAGTTAAACTAAAGAATTTTTAACACTTTAAGCTATTGCTTTCAATCAGGTTTCAGTGATTCTTGAGCCATAAACTTGAGCAACTTCACACACACTGGACAGCACTCTGTAGCCCTCAACTGACCAGAAACAGCACTTAACAACTTTTGTGGCATAGGTAGGAACACTAGTGGGAGGTCTCTACCTGCTTTATGGGATTAGCTGTTTACTGTGCCGGTAGCTAATATAAAGTCTAGCAGTTAGCTTTCTCCGTTCACCAACCATCACATCAAAAAGAAGAATTTAGCTTTTTTGTTGGCACCATAGCAGAACCTGGAATTAAATCTAAGAGAGTAATGTCTTTGGCGGTGAAGCAAAGAGCTAAAACCAGGGTGAACATCGGCGCAGCCTACACTCGTTTGACGAAGATAAGGAGGCTACAAAACAACGGACTGATGCTGACCTGGCTGTGTTGTTACTGGACTTAATGTTTTTTGTCCATCAATGTGATTCTTTTTACTTTGTGGTTTATTTAGTACCAGGTGGGTCGTGTTAGCATTAGCTCGTTGTTAGCGCTAGGCTGTGGCAGGGTTGTTTATGACAGCTGTAAGTCCTCTTTCAATCAGTAGGAGGGAGAAGCGGGAAACTTCTTAAGTGTTGTTTTAATCCTTTAAAGCCTGACCCATGGAATAACAATCACAAAATTATTTTTTATAAAGATTTATTTATTTACAAGCTAATGTCAATGTCAATGCATGGCTGAGTCAAAGCTAGAACAAGATTAACAATGCTGTCTTTTGTCCTGTTCTTGCATCAGTCTGTGAATACTAGGCAATCAAACGAGAATAGGAACAAGCATTCAACTTGTTGTGCTGTCAACATTCATCAGAAGCAAGAGTTGCTCTCAGTTCCTGCTGAGTGTTACAAATCCTTTCCTCTGAGTTTTTAACTGGAGCAGCGTAAGTCCTTAAGTGACCAAGCCTCTCTTGGGTATCTTTGTGAACATGGCTGAGTATTCAAGTCACACACTGAGACAATGAACAGCTTTGACTCCAGTTACTGGAGGTGGGCTGTAATTGAACGAGCTCAAAAGATCTTAGGACCATTTAGGGTTTCTAATTATCTTACAATGGGCTGAAAGCAGCGCTTTCACTCTGGAAGCATTATGTCTTTTATTCTGTCCTCTTCTTGGTCTTTTGAAAGGATTAACCCAGCCAGTGGTGCAGGTATTGTTATAGGAATGGAAGGTTCAGGACTGCAATGACCCTCATTAAAACAGTTATCAAGGATATTACAGAAACTCGGCCATAGTACTGGGGTACACTAATCATTCTGCTCGCTTCCAAGAAGTCAGAGTATTCAATTACTAAGAACCATAAATGATTCTTCACATCAATTAGCTTCAAACTGCTTTAATCTTGTACATTTATGACCAGAGAACTGTGTAAATTTGATTGGTTTTGACGCTTCATGGCTGCCTTGAAGTTAAGTAAGTAGGGTTTGGATAGAGGGCTGCATGGTGGCGCAGTTGGTAGCACTGTTGCCTCACAACGAGATGGTTGCAGGTTCAAATCTACGGTGTGGTCTTTCTGTGTGGAGTTAGCATGTTTTTCCCATGCATGCGTGGGTTTTCTCAGGGTACTCTGGTTTACTGGTGACTCTATTGACCCTATGAGTGAGTGTGTGACTGGCTGTTTGTGGACCTGGGTGTCCCTGTGATGGACTGGCAACCCCTCTACTCCAATGACTGCTAGCCAGGGGCAAACTGGGACAATAATTCAGATTGGGAATTTGATACCATTCCAGTGCAGACTAGAAAGCTACATTCAATGTTCTACTGTTGGTGGGGGGTGGCGTCACTGGAAAATGTCTCAGTGCTCTCGATGGCCAGCCCGCCACTGGTGCTATTGATAGACACCAGCTCCCCACAACTCTACTGAGGAATGAGTGGTTAAGACAATACAATAGATGGATGGGTTTGGATAGAACCTTGTTTAGTTTTTCTTTTGTGTTAGCAGTAAAACCGATGAACAATCTTTGTGTGTGTTTGTGTGTGTGTTGGGGGAGGGGGGTATTGACCTGGCAACCCTCTGGCTGACAGGCAGCTTTTCTTCCTCCAAGTCCCACAAATAAATCTGAGCATCATCTGCAAAGCTGTGAAATATAACAGATTTCTAAGGAATGGAGAGCCAAGAACAGAGCCTTGAGGAACTCCACAAACATGGTCATCACACCCACCTGGGATACTTTTTCTAATGTTTGTCCCTTCTCCCCCTCCCTCTCCTGTTACTCCTTGAAACCTGACACCGGCTGCCAATTGGCACGTCATGTTGTGTTTGTCAAATGTTCAGCTCATTCTGAAGATGTACTCATATGTACAGGGATACTCATAACTGGTAAGAAGGTATGCATGGGTGACAAAAATAATGATTTACTACAATGACTGGGTTGGCCTACACTCAGATGGTAGACCAAATTGTGTCACCTGTTTGAGTTAAAACCCAGATTTGACTTAAATTTCTCTCAGATTCTGGCCTAAGACTATTTTATATGTAATCTATTAGTTGTGACTCCAGTACAAGTCCATGATCTGTTTTGTGTGGTAAACTCTAAGCTACACGTAGCCACAGGGCAGAAGTGATTTGGGTCATACCCTCAACATCTTGGAAAGCTTCAGGTGGGGAAAAAAGGAAATTAACAAAGTTGCAGATGTTTTTTCTTATCTTTGACCACAAAGACAAGAGCAATAAAGATTTAGATGTATAAATGAAACTGACATAATAACTAAGAATGATCTTCTTTAAAGCAATTCCCCATTTAACAAGTTTTTTTTATCCAAGAGCCAAAAAATTCATTCTAATGTAAGATTTTATTCACCATTTCCCCTCTAATAAAGATAAATAAAGATTTGTATTTTGGTCTATGGAAATGTCAGGAGGATTTATTTATATGGCCCCCATTTGTGTCTATTTAATGCTACACTGAACACGGCTCTTCACATATTCCTATCAAATTCAGATTCCTGGATAGACCGAGGCTTATATTGCATTTTAAGATCCTGATTTGAATCTTATTTCTGGCCTGACATACCTAAAATTAAACCTTCAGGGCAGGAGGGATTTTTTTTGGCTTTCTTTTTAAAGAAATGGGGCACAGAGATCTCTTTGGGGACTTTATAGAGAAGTGTTCACACATAAAGTTTAAAAGAGGTTCTGTATACTAGCACTCAGCTAAAATTAACTTCAGATAGAAAATTTTCAGGGTACAACTTGCATTTTCTTAAAGACTAAAGAACTCTTAGTTTAATATTTTTTGATGTAAGATAAAGCTGAAATTCCAAAGAAATACAATGATGCATCAACGGGGGTGTGCAGACACGCAGTATGGAATGGAACTGTTTTCTTTCAGACTTCTCCGTTACGTGGGGACGGTTGCAAAGCAATTAATTCCCCACCAAGCCAACAGCGGGCATAGCGTCTCTGGTCGCCAATAGTGTGTTTACCTTTTACTTCTTTTTTAAAATTAATTGCATAACTAAAACATGGCACCGTAAGCCATTCAGAACCCGCATTATGAGCAGACAAGTCCAGATGAGATAAAAGAACAGATTCGGATACTTTGTTTTCCTTCAGTGAAGGTTTGTAAAAACGTTGATATTGTTGGACTTCTTCAGCAAGACTCTAATCTGCTCCGTGTCTGCTGCTAGACATTTTTAACACTCTTTTTTTTAAATGGCAAAGGTGTTGACAAATTTAAATGAGGTGGCATGCTGACCAATCACAGACTTGTTCTCCGCATTTTTGATGGACATTAGCTCATTCACTGCCATTGACGACTTTAATTGTCATTTCGCTTTTTTTACGGGGCGGGCGTCGGAGCAAGCACCCGCACCGTGAGAACAAACATCATGTGTCTAAAGCGGATCTTCATCCGTGTGTGATGGATTACGAGTTTGTTTTGGACCGCTGCTGTGAAAAAAACGATACGCCGAACCGGAAATGCGTCTGGAGCGATGGTTGGGCACCAGATTGTGAACGAACGGATAACGCGAGAAATACGGTGATTCTTCCTTTTGGTAGTTTTGGCGTTTACATGATCATAGAGCACAATGTTCTGTGACTCTTCAAAAAACAGTAAAAACGCTCAAAAACGCTGGCAGTCAGGGGCTTTCTGATCAGAAAACGGCTGGCAGTGAATGAGTTAACAAAATTGGGCATGTGTCCTTCACCCTCTGCAGGCGTGCCCAGAGTGCCCGCACAGACGGATGATGACGTAGCGTGTCTCAGCACTGTGAACTCTCACCATTCAGAACACGCTTTCCCGATGTTGACTTTTGTTGGACCCCTCTTCTGGTTGGACATTCTTGTTTTTCCTTTTTTGCTTCACTGGATAAGGATTTTCTTTGTTTTTTCGGAGGCTCCGCCATGATGACCATGATACAATAAACCCCAACCATCTCTAGCTCATCTGTTCTGAGGTGTAAACATGGATTGCCGTAAAGCGTTACTGCTTTTTGTGTGATACGTGACTTTGTGAGACATCAGGTCACTGGTCAGGAGAGACTCAAGTTGCAAACTTAGGCCCAAACCCAATACTCACACTGCGCCCTACGCTCTTCTGTGAAGTGCACTTAGAGGAGGTGCGCAGTACACAAGTGTGCTGAACTGGGACAGGGAGCATTGCGTCATCGACCTCAACACATGCCGGGATGCCGGTCGCTGTTTGTGCTACTTTATAAAAAATCTTTATTAACAACTTTCAAACAATTATTTGACCAAATTTAAATTCATTGCCATTCACATTAAATCTTATAGTAAATGGTGCATGTACTATTTAAATAACTCTAACTTGCTCAATTTTCAAACGGTTTGATTTGTTATAAATGCCAGAGATGTGGCTCTAAAATATGACGGATTTGACCCATTAATTAAAAAATGTGTAAGTATGTCCTATCAAGCCTATGTGTCATAAGGTTTGTAATAATGCAAACCGCTTGTAAATCCGTTAATACTTCATCGAGTTAAGAGTGTTTTTGTGTAAGTTATCACTCACCTTCCATCTGCTACCATTGAGAACAGAACGTAAGCTGTCCGAAGGAATGCGCAATTGAAGGGTGGAAGTGTGAGTATTGGGATTGGGCCTTGGTGTTCTGCCCACAAGGAGTGGAGAGGGCTGATAGACCATCCATTCGAATGTAATGGGTCATTTTCACACCTACTGGCTCAAGGAAATATTAAAAAATATGACAAAGTTATTCAGTTTACCATTAAGACTGCAGCAGTACACTTCACTGTTAGCTCAAATGAATCAATATTTCTCCAGACTAGTAAGTATTTTTCTATCTTATCAATAAACAAGATTAAAATTTCTGGTTTAGAATCACGAGTAGATGTCCAACACGTCATCTCTGAGGTCTACCGGAATCAAAGTCCATCATCATAACACTGCAAACAGAAGCGTGGGAGGGAAGGTTATTAAGTGAATTTCTCTGTTATTAAGGTGAAGAATGTGCACTAATCAAGACTGAGCTAAAGCTGAACAAAACGCTGCGGGGGGTACAGATGGAAATTAGTCCACGTGATGAGATCTGCTACATTTACATGATGGACCAACCTGCTTGTGTTAATATTGTCTATTATTTCTGGGCTACATTAAAACCCGAGCTTGCTACAGATACATGTTTTGGGGAGTTTGAAGAAAAATAAAGAAAAATCCAAAGAAACAGGAAACAAGAAAATGTAAATGACCTTTAAAGGGAAGGTAATTACTGACAACAGTTTTTGCTTTTTTTATCCATCATGATTCGAACTCGAGTGCATTAAAGAAAACACAGCACCTCCACCAAAACTCACTCAACTTATAATTTTCGCCTGAGGGGAACAAAAGAAAAAGCTACGAGGTATAGAGCGATGATGACTGTGGCATTTTGAAAAGAAAAACTGCTTTTCACACCATGCCTAATACGTGTGCAGGTGAGAGACTAAATTGTTGAACCCACTACATTCTTAGTTGAAGTTATTATCCTGAGATTTCTGGATTCTAATGTTCCTGAGAGTTCGACATCATTTTGGCTTTTGGAGAACTGGAGAGTGACAGCAGCCATTTAACTGGATGAGGAACCAATCAGGACGATGAAAAGACTTTACTGAATGTGTTTTATTCACAGCAATTTGGACTATTTTACAGTGTTTCATAAGAAATAATAAATGCTGATCTCAAAAGGCTCAAAAGATCTTAGTGGCTTTTCTTATTTTTGTGGCTTGAAGACAGAAAAATTTGTGATTTATGAGAAAATTCTTTGATTTTCTTTGAATTTTGTTTCACTAAAAGCAGCGTGGGTTTACACTGTAACAAGAAAACGCAAAGCAAATATGTTAGTCACAGTATCAGGGTTCAATCAGGATAACAAGACGAGTCACTCCAGAGAAATAGCACTTTCTGTGAAAACAAAGGCGAGTTATAAAGTGAAATATCAAAAAGCTGAAATAACTTCCTCCATCTTTATTTATAAAGCACATTTATAACACAGCATGGCAGCTGACCACAGTGCTGTACAGGCGGACAGAGGTAGAGAGCTAAGATTATCAGTCGAACATATTAGATAAGAAGAAAAGTGATACACGCCTGGCCAAAAATAAAATCAACACCTGGATTTAACTAAGCAAATAGGTACGAGCCTCCTATTGGATAATTACTGCATCTTTCAGCTGGCAACAAGTTATTTAACCCCAACTGGTGCAATGAGTTGCTTCTCATTTCTTCAACAACCACGTGGAAAGACGCATCTGGTGGTCGTGGAAAAGATGTTAGTTTGAGAAGGGTCAGGTCATTGGCATGCATCAAGCAGAGAAAACATCTAAGGAGATTGCAGAAACGACTAAAACTGGGTTCAGAACTGTCCAACGCATTATTAAAAACTGGTGTGATGAGTCCAGATGGACCCTGTTCCAGAGTGATGGGTGCATCAGGGTAAGAAGAGAGGCAGATGAAGTGATGCACCCATCATGCCTAGTGCCTACTGTACAAGCCTATGGGGGCGGGGCTATGATCTGGGGTTGCTGCAGTTGGTCAGGTCTAGGTTCAGCAACAGGATGTGCTCCAAGAATGAGGTCAGCTGACTACCTGAATATCCTGAATGACCAGGTTATTCCATCAATGGATTTGTTCTTCCCTGATGGCACGGCAATATTCCAAGATGACAATGCCAGGATTCATCGAGCTCAAATAGTAAAAGAGTGGTTCAGGGAGCATGAGACATAATTTTCACACATGGATTGGCCACCACAGAGTCCAGACCTTAACCCCATTGAGAATCTTTGGGATGTGCTGAAGAGTTGACCGTTATCCTTAGCAATCCTGCAATGATCACTTAATCAGCTCCGGTGGCCTAGTGGTAGAGTGTCCGCCCCGGAACTGGGAGATCAGGGTTCGATCGGGTCGGGTCATACCAAAGACTTTGAAAAAAAAATGGGACCCAATGCCTCCTCGCTTGACACTCAGCACTAAGGGGTTGGATTGGGGGGTTAAACCACCAAATAGTTCCCGAGCGCGGCCACAGCTGCAGCTCACCGCTCCCCACCATGGGGATGGGTCAAATGCGGAGATGTAATTTCACCAGTGTGTGATGATGACTTGGGACTTTAACTTTTAACTTTAATTCAGCTGGCTAAAAAGTCAGGAAGCCTCAAACTGGGGGTTCGTCGCATAAACCCTACTGGCAAAGTAACAGGTTTGCTGAATAACTAGTGACCAAAAAAAAAAACAAGTGAAACTCTAAAAATCAGAATATGGTGCAAATTTTCGAGTTCCAACTGTACTATGACGTTTTATTCTCCTTCTGGTTGTAAACACAAACATAAGCGAAACTAAAGTTATATAATTCTTAAAGCTGTTACAATGAATCTACAGAACAAGCTAGGTTTTGAACACAAACACGGTCACAGCACACTCACCCCTCCCCTCGGGTATCGTTCCTGAGACGCTTCTGCCGGAACCGGAATCCTGCGATGCTGGACGAAACGAGAGAGTGCTAAACACCAGTCGCTGTTTTCTAGGTCCAAACGTCTTTGGTTGTCCATGACTTCAAATGGTGGTAGCAGCCGGCTGTTTCTCCTTCTCCGGTATTATTGAGCGGAGAAACTCTCACACCAGTGGTTTTCTGTTGCTAAATACGCAAGTGCGTAATGAATGGAGGACCCAGGGAAGTGCGGGAGTGTGGCAGTTTGGCGAGACCGACAACTGGATGGTCCAGTGGTTGATTTCGGTGCGAAAGATGTAATTGGTGGACGTTTTTAGACAAATGCGAGAGAACCACTTTGTTATATTATTTTTGTTTTTTCAGGATGTTGTTAAGAGAATTTGTTTTCCAAATTTGCCACTGTAGCTTTAATGTGACTTTAAAAAAACTCTCTTGTTCACAAAGAACACTCAAACAACCTTGGCTTTCAGAAAAAAAGCTTCTCTTCAAGCACCGAGTACGAATTTAATGAAAGTTAAACAAAATGTATTCCAATTTTGTTAGTCAAATGCTACAAAGGTGATGGTCGACAATTCAGGTGTGAGTAAAAGACGAGGGAAGGAATGAAGATGGTGGAGTGGGTGAAGAATTCATTTGTCTCTGAGGATCCAAAAGATATGTCCATCTTGATTTAAACCCTGTCCTTCTGTAGAGATTTGAGTTTTTTGGAGGGTTTTATTATTTTTTCTGCAGGGTCATTGAACCATTTTCTTGCCACGAGGCTTTGCACTGATTCAGAGCTTTTAGGAGTTGTGTCAGGTTTGTTTCATCTCATTTTTCAGCTGTGGTAAAGAAGAAAATACCAGCACTGGTGCTCAAGAGCTGTAAAAACAAAATTTTCTGTGTGGAACAGAATTACTCAAACAGTTCTGCACCTCTTTATTAATATTTAAATACATTCTGTATATGAATTCGTAGCTCTTATTTTTGACCTTGTAAAAAGAAGAAGAGCTTTCCTGTAGACACAGGAACGCGGTCCTTTAAGCGCCACATTTTCCTGTCATGTGAATCATGGAGGAACATGAAGCTGAAGGCTTCAGCGCTGCTGTGAGGATCCAAACCACATGTCTAAATAATCTGACCTTTTCTTGTGTGACTGTCTGTGAGAGGGAGTTCTAACAGGCAATTCGGTTTGTTTTCTACAGAACACACACACATTTGTTCATTGAAGGACAAACAGTTGTGATGCTAAAGAGCAGCAGCTCCCTCTATGGGCGACAGAACTAACTAAATCCTGACCTCAGCTGCTTTCCTAGTCCTGTTTTAGGGTTTTGTTGGCAGGAAGATTGTACATTAATGTTTTTAATTGATACCTGGCTTCAAATCAGCAACTTGTTGGAACAAATTAAGAGCCAACTCTTCTCAATCAGGACTCCGTGTTGGGGAGGAAAGTGTTTTAATTCCTTGAAACGAACCCAGAATCAAAGGGAAGTTGTCCGAGGTGTGATGCAGCTTGTTACTGCGGCTGTCCTTTTGGATGTGAACGGAGTGGGTGGAGGGATAACACGTTTGAGAGTGTGTGGAGAGGCTCGGGAGGGAGGCTTAAAGGAGGCTCACAGGTGGGCGAGAAACTAACTGGGTTTTATTTTACAGAAGTGAGAAACAGGAGAAGAAAAAGAGTGCTGATGAGGTGAGGAGGTTGGATGTTGTGTAACAAGTCTACTTTTGTTGATTCCCAGCCAGTAAGGCTACACAGTGTCAGGAAAATATCACACAATCAGAAATTTTAATTTTATTAACATAGACCTTAAACATTTTGGTAACAGTTTGTAATATTAAGTATAATTAACTTCAACTTCAATTAATTTCAACAACCAACTAACTTGAAGCTTCTTCAGTCAAGGCATCACTTTCTTCCTCCCTTCTTGCTGGTCTCAGACCTGTGGGTCACCTTAGGGTCTAGGCTGAGACCTCCTGTAACAGAACAGCACAGAATCACAGATAAGACCAACAAAGAAGATAAAGATGACAAATCCCTCTTTTCAAACAGCACTACTCAGTGTAACTTGGAGAGGTTTGGTACAGTTGGACAGCCTTTTCTAACAGCATGATTCGGTATTGTCCCTCCAGTTTTTCAGTACTTGCTTTGTTGTGGTTCCTAGCATACCGAGCCGGCATAATGCACATCATAGTGTAAAGTAAGCATTCATGGACTCACCCATCTTGGCTCACGACGGAGAAGGCTGTGTTGATTTAGCGTCCAGGAGAGAGAAGGGCACGGCTCGGCAAGTAGAAGCTAACCGTTAGCATTAGCAACTCCACAACATGACAGAACTCTCCCCCTCACCCGTTACACAGGGACGCAACATGAGTGTGCAACCCCCCCATCAATTTCACAGATGTTGAGTTAAAAATTGATAGGCCATACACATTCCAAACACATACTTTAAGCTCTACATGTTGCACAAGCTACAAACTTTGACATTAACTATTTGACTAAATTTAATTCAAAATGCCCACTAGGGCTGGGCAATATGGCCTAAAATCAGTATCACGGTATATTGAGGAGTTCACCTTGATAACGATAAATGAATGACAACTACATGTATGAGCAAAAACAAAAGTTGTCCACTAGATGGGGCTGTCACATGTATTACGTTGAGTCATGTTGTCATGTGACTCGAGGTGGTACAGCTTCTTAAAGGGACATGAACGTCACCAACCTACACACATCTTTTCATTTTTTATCTTCAAATTTATTGACATCGGAAAAATATGGGTTAGAGTCAGAAATTTTGACACGAACGATACATTTTTTTCAATTTATTGCCCAGCTCTAATGGCCACCATAGCCAACTGACTTTCACAAAAGCAAAACTGCTTACAATTCTGTCAGTATTACAGGTAAGAAGCTAAAATTTGATACCACATGAGTAGTCATCTCCAATAGTTACTCTGAGTTTGAACAGATTGTGGTTTTTCTTGACACAAGATTTCTTAAAACAGTACTAAAGAGTTTTTAATACTTTAAGCTAATGCTTTCAAACTTTCAGTGGTTCTTGAGCCATAAACCGCACTTACATTTTGTGGTTCGGGTGAACACTAGTGGGCAGTCTCTACCTGCTTTATGGCAATAGCAGTTTACTTTGCCAGTAGCTAATATAAAGGCTAGCATTTAGCTTTTTGAGTTTGCCAATCATTAATAAAAAAACTACAGAGACTGGAAGTAAAAGTAAGAGTAATGACTTTGGAGGCAAAGCAAAGAGCTAAAACCGGAGTGAACATCGGCGCAGCCTACACTTGTTTGATGGAGTTGAAGGAGGCTACGAAATTACGGACTGATGGTGACCTGGCTTTGTTGCTACTGGACTTGTAAGTAATATTTTTTCGTCCAACAGTGTGGATCTTTTTATGTTGTGGCGTATTTGGTATCAGTTGGCTTGTGTTAGCATTAGCTCGTTGTTAGCGCTAGCTACAACAGGGTTGTTTTACGATAGTTGTTATTCTGATGTCAACCAGTAGGAGGGAGGAAATGGGAAACTTATTTAGTGTTGCTTTAAGTCAGTATCTAACTGGGATACAACTCAGTGACATTATTTCCAAAATGTTTTAAAATATTTACGCAAGTTCTCAATTTCCTCTCATAAGTTGGAAGGCATTGCTCTCATGCAGCTTGACTGTTGAATGTGCTTGAAAAATGTTATCTCTAGAGATGTCCGATATTATTGGTCTTCCATTAATATTGGCTGATATTGGCATTAAAATGTAATATTGGAAAATATCAGTATCGATTAATTTAATGACCCAATGTTTACATACCATGCACATTTTATACACCAAACTCTTCAGCTACTTCTCTTTCTCAAAATATCAAAACATGACACAAATCTGAGGTAAAGTGTTTGAGATATTTGAGTTTGTTTGGCACAACTTGTTAAGTACAAATTTGCCCTGTGTAGTAAACATAAACTCTCCTCACAGCATGTAGCTATACGTAGCTAGCCAGCTAGCAAACGACTAAAACAAACAGAAGAATCTTCACCCAAGGCTTGCTTTTCTTATCTAAAGATATTTATAAATGTTTTATCACTGTAACTGCAAAAAATACACTACTAATACACACATGTTAGCATCACGCTTAGCCTAGCTTAGCATGTGTACATTTATCAACCAAGTAACTTTAACACACGTCCAAACATTTCATTAATATCCATCGATAATTACAAAAACGATTATTCACCAAGGCACAAACGTATAAAGCACATTCAGCATGTTCGTGAGTCATTTATTTTCTCGTTTCTGCGTAAATGTAAACAACGGAATGAAGAAAACATGTCAAAGATAGGTCTGAGGTGAGAGAGCTTACTCTGTCACATTTTTGTACAGATGATATAACAAAGCTTATTCGTAACAAAGATGTCTCACTTTTATCCGTTTTCAAAACCCAAAACATTTTAACCTTTTTAACGCAAATTTACTATTTATTAACTTATTAATCTAACTTTTTCCCATCATGGACTTAATAATTATTTTTGGCCTAAAGGCATCACAGAGACAAATTAAACATGAAACTTTTTCCTATTGACAGTTTAAGCATGCATGATAGGAAATATGTAATGTTAGCATCCTAAAATTGTTTAGTTATTCTATTTTATGGGTGGCTGGGCTGCATTTATCGGTATCGGTTTATATCAGTATCAGAAATTAGGAGTTAAACAATAGCGGTATACATAAAAAAGCCAATATCGACCATCCCTAGAACTTGTCTCAAAATAGTCAGAGTCATTGCAGGCCTCTGGAACTCTTTTCAGAAGACACAGAAAACAGTATATTGAGATTCTAAATAGTCACAAAAAGCTGGAGCCCAGTGGCTTCAGTTTTAAAACCTATACTGAAAAGTTGCCAGGTTGTGATGGTGAATAATGTTTAGTGACACATCTTCACTAAGTAGAGCAGATTACATGTAAGGTCATTCTCTGATCCCAGGTCAACATGTACTTCCGTCCGATAGAGAGTCTCAGTTCTGACAAGACTAACATGTCTGTATGTCGCTGGTATAAACACTCTCTCACTATCTGAGGTCAGACATCTCTGCTGCTGCTTTCTTTTTATTAAATTTGATACATAAAATACAAGCTGGGTCTTCATGCCTGTCTTATATGTCTGCAGGGCATATGCAATATTTCTATGAATGCTAAGTCTTAAATTCAATCTTTTCTCAAAAATACTTTTTACTTACTTTCTCAACCTGCAGTCTTCAGTTATCATTTAAAACAAGACTATTTGAATTAGAATTAAAGACAACTTTTGAGTAAATATAGATGAGCTTTGATCACGTGAACACTTCAAATTAGTCTTTTTTTTGCTGTCATGATAAAAATATAAAGGAAGGGTCATAGGTTTATCTGTTAGTCATAAATCAAGTGTTCCAGCTGCCAGGAAGGAACTGCTGCCACATGAAATGCTCATTCATTAACTTTATGTTTGGTTTCTCCTGAACACTTCCCCTTTTAAAACTAAACATGTTTTTTTTTCCTGCTCATCCAAAAATAAAATGTATTTATGTGTTCAAACCTGAACATTCATCCCATTTGTTGGCTGGAAGGTGCTTCCTTCATGTAAATATGCATTTATCAAATGCCTAAAACTGCTTCCTTTCACCTCTGCTGGATTGAAAATGTGAGTAATTTGTTCCTTGGTAACATGCACAGTTGCTGATTTAAAAACTGACCTGTCTGTTGTTCCCTTGGTGAGGTTGCTATTGGAGACTGGAATTTTTCCAGGGGGTAGCGTGGCTCTGATCATCCCTGCCGTGAGCTGGGTTCCTTCACACCTGCAGAGCAGTTTAACACAAATCACCTGGAAAGCTGAGGCAGAGCTTCCAGCTTGGTCGTGTAAACGGCGAGCTTACGGGTTCTCTGTAACTGGTGGGAGGTTATCGGAGAGGGCAGCGAGAGGAGGAGGCGCCGTTAATGGAAGAATTTCTGTGTTGTAGTCCACAGACCTACAGAGAACCACACATTACTGTACTGAGATAACTGACCTGCTCTACTAGATGAAGAGCTTGATAAGAAACAACCAGAGCATGGATGATCATGCAGGGATTTGGTGAGGACTTCAGAAATGAACAAAGCGAGATTCCTATTACTTGTGAAATGTCGACAACAGTTTTGAAGAGAGGTGGAACAATTGACTGATCAATTGAATCAATCTATATTTTCAATTTTTCAATTAATCATCAACCAGCCATACCTGTGAATACCTAACTGGTTACCAAACCTCACTACCTACTACCTCACTATTTACAACCAAGGTCTGCTGAACAGCATCTCTGAACCACATCAGCTGCTCCAGATGGACTCCAGCAGCACAAGACCACACTGGGTGTCACTCCTGTCAGCTAAGAACAGGAACTGAGGCTACAGACCTGGACCAGAAGAGACAGGAAACATCTTTCCTGGTCTGATGAGTCAGGATTTCAGCTGCAACATTCAAATGGTCGGGTCAGAATCGGGTGTCACCAACATGAAAGCATGGATCCATCCTGCCTAGTGTCAATGATTCAGGGTGTTGCTGGTTGTGTAATGGTGGTGGTGGGGGAGGTGTTCTTGTCCCATTTTGGACCCCTTAAGACCACCTGAGCCTGGTTCAAACACCACAACCTACCTGGGTATTGTTGCTGACCAGGTCCATCCCTTCATGACCACATGGACCCATCTTCTGATGGCTACTTCCAGCAGGATCATGCACCATGTCACAAAGCTCAGATCATCTCTAACTGGTTTCTAGAACATGACCATGACTTCACTGGACTCCAATGGCCTCCACAGTCACCAGATCTCAGTCCAGTCCAGAACTTTTGGGATGTGGTGGAACAGGAGATTCCCATCATCTGTATTTGTGTGATGCTGTCATGTCAGTATAAACCATAGCCTCTGAGGGATGCTTCCAACAGCTTGTTAGATTTATGACATGAAGAATTAAGGTGGTCCTGAAGGTAAAATGAGTTCAACTCAGTATTATGTAAGGTGGTCCCCAGTACAACTAATGACGTTGGTGAGTTTGGGAACCTATACTGCTCCGTTTCTTCTATTCTGCAATGATTTTTGACACCGGAATCCCCGGTGCGTGTCATGTTGGGGATTCCGGATAAGCCACGTCAGCGTCCACACAGATGACAACTCATAAAGAAGGTTTCAAGCAAGAAGCCGAAACTGTCGGGACAGGTAAAGAAAAATCCACCTTTCTCACCAAAAAATCATTGCCAAATAGAAGAAACTGTGCAGTATAAAGAACAGGCATCATGAACTTCAAATATGAGAGTTTGGAAACCTTTCAATCAACCATGCCTCTTCTTTTATAATGCTAACTGGTGAATTTTTATTGCTGGAAAGCCTGGTTAGTTAGGAGGTAGACCTTATTGCTGGGTTTCACTTACGTGACCTTGCAGTCGCGCGACACTCAAATGGGGGACAGGAAGTGTTTTGCTCTACTACAAAACATGGTGCGATGGATGAAAGTGAGTATACTAAGGCTTTAAATGGGCTGGCACAGACGTGATATCGCAAAAAAAAAAAAAAACATCTTCCTTTAGGTTATGACCCATATAGTTTTGTTTTTGCTCGTCTTGTTTTTGCTTGGGTAAGTAGTGAGTTGTGCTATTTAGGTCACGATAATAATGCTATTGCTAATGCTAACAACGAGTATGTTTATGTGCTAGAATCTACTTGTAAATAACTTATTATGCCCTTTTAAATCCAAATTTCTGGTACGTTTGTTTGTTTTTAACAAGGTATAAACGCCACGTTACAACACTAAGCTAACTGCTAACAACATTAGCACTCTAAAAGCTATTTGCGGTACGAACACATGAAAACAGTATCAAACTGTTTACCTGCTGTTTTTATGGATGTGTTCAATAAAATGCTATAAAAACATTAAGTAAACCCTTACCTGTTAGAAAGTGATCGCTGCAAACTTTAGCATTGTCCGTTTCAGAGCCTCCTATTTTTAGCTGGAGATTTCTAATCCACTTCTGCCGTCTTCTTTCAGTAAGTTTTAAAAAAAAAAAAGTCCTTTGTGGCGCACTACTTTCGGGACCCTACAAAAAAACACATTTGTCTTTGTCCCGATTTGAGCAATTGTAACAACCATAGACAACACAGAATTTGGGCATTTTAACGCCAAATCAACAGAGTAAACAGGGATCTGTGCAGAGGCAGCAACTGCATGACCCCCATCTGGTGCATTTGGTGACGTGGACGCTACGTCATGTGAAACCCAGCAATGAGGATCATGCATCTGTGCAATGAGGGCCCCAGCAAAACGTGTGGGCGGTCCCCCTAAAATGTGCCAAAATATTCTAATGTCCAGTTAATTTTTTGGACATTCAACAGCATGTTCCAGACAAAAAGTGTTGCTTGTGACAGTCTGAATAAATAGTCTAAATTCATCAAAAAACATCTAAATTTTTTTTGTACATTCGTACTGTAATTTCATTACTTAGTTCTTTTTTTAACACAGCGTACTAAAAAGATGGGGTTTTTTTACCTTGTAGCTGACATGTTTAAGGTAACGACTCTAGCCTTCATCAGAGTTTGCCGGTGTTGGTGGCATCACTTCCGTTTATCCGCGGGCAGCAGAGGACGATGTCGCCCTCTACTGCCCACGCCCGCCTTGCCGATGGAAAGAGGGTGAATGGTTTGTGGGCTGGATGGGTTGTGTTCGTTGTGTTTTTTGCTCTGCTTCTGAATCTTCTTGGGCATTTTTTTGCATTTTTCATGCATGAAGGTGTCCAAGAGAATTGTGACGGGAGAGAGCCAGGGGCATGGTAGAATTATCATGGGAGCGTAGTGAGGGCACAGGAGAGTATTTCAAAGATACAAAAACAAAATGGAGGGAAAATATTTGGTGAGTGTTAGGAAGGTTTATAATTTTCTGTAATCCAGCTGTGTTCCAATAGGTCGTGTAGGGTAAGCCGTGGTTCCAATCCAGAGATGAAGCAACCTCTCACGGTTGTTTGAAATCTCACTTTGTACAAGAAAAATTAATTACAGGTACACTAAAAAAGTCTCAGTCAACGTTTGTTTATGGAAGCAATTATGGCATCAAGGGTAAAACATCCAACTCTCCTGAATGATACGACTCAGGTGTGAATCTATGCAACTTTCTGTACTCCCATTTAAAAAGTCTTGCAGTATATTCACAGGAATAAAAGAAAAATAATTCCAAGGCTTTGCAGCAGATCAGTGCTGACAGGCAGAAAGCAAATTTACCTCACCAGGCGTCTCATTATGCAACACGGGGAAGGAGAGAAAACAGGTGACAGGAGGGAAAGACGATGCATTCAACATGCTCACGAACGCATTAGGAAAAATTACTGGAGAAACGTCTTAAACAAGGACTTGAAATAGCTTCACGTCTTACAGAATGTTGCCTCATTAGCTTTGAGATGTTTACTTTGGTACCTAAACAGTCATCGAGGTGGAAGTTCTGTGATGCAAGATAAATTGTAAAGCCTGGAGGCAAGTCAGGGGAGGAAGGTGTGTGCACAGGAAGTTGTGACAGAGCAGCCAACATGCTACTTCTTCACTGTCCTTTCAGACTAAAGACTGAATAAATCATTATTTTTCTGAGTAAAGGAGGAATGACCTACATTATTTGACATAAATGAACCAAATCTAAACAAAAATAACAAGCATTTCATGTGAGTCAGTGTCTTTCTACGTCATTTACGATATATTTACAGATTAAATGCAACCATTTTTGACAGGACATGTCTAACAGGAACTTATTTTATAACAAATCTGGTTTGATACTTGAAATTCTAAATGGTGAATTGCTCTAAGTGCAGAATGCTGTAAAAACGGATTTCTTCCAACCTCCATGAATGTGAAATGAGCTCCAGTGGATAAATTACAAGTTAGACGATCTGACATCCCGGCGACCTGGCAGGCGGCGCAGGTCGTGTAGACGTCGCTGTTCCATATTTCATATGAGATGGCTGTGAGGAGTCGTGTTGGCTGTGTCTGTTTGCCAGGAGGTGGAATGGATACAGAAGTTGGTAATGATGGTGTTGTGTTTTGGCAGTCTGACTGAAGACACGTTGGGATTGAAATCCTCTTCAAAGAACATCTAGAAGCTACAAATATTAGTCCAGAAATTAGCGTTAAAGCTCTTACTGGATTATTTTGTTTCGACTTCAGATTTGGCTGAAACGCAATTGTCCATCTGTCCGTTTTCACCCCCTTAACCGAGTCCGGGTACTTTAACATTTTTATCTTTTAAAGGGGACCTAGAATGTAAACCAACATGTTCCTTGTTGTTGAATAGACAGCTTGGGTGGTCAACAGTAGCATGCCAAAAAGTCAAAGCCGTGTTTGACCTACTTTTTATGTAAATTAGAAAGTTGAAAAAGGCGAGAGAAAACCTCCTGTTCTGAGAAAGCCTTCCTTAACACATCATAAGGGGGAGCCACGCCTCCTCAAATATGCACGTGTCTGAGGCCTTCTGGGGAAACCAACCAATCAGCATGTCCTGGCCAAGTGGGAGGGGTCAACAGCTCTTTTCACTGAAGGCCTGAGTAAGGGGGTTTAGAATGGCCTGTATCAGGGCTCCTGGGACAGATGAAAACCAAAAAAAAATTTCTTATGCTTTTTGGAGGCTCAAAGCTCTGTTTTAGATTGCTGATTAATTGCATTCTAGGACACCTTTAAGATCCTTTCAGAGTCCCTCATTTGGCATTTTATGACCCACACTGGGGTCTCAATCGCAAGTTTTGGAATCAGCAATTTACTTAAACAATGTTCTAGGAGTCTTTAGATGGACGTGAGGTTAAAAAATATGGTGTGTCAGAACAGGCACTCACTGTAGAGAAAAACTTTTATTTTAAAGCGGAAAAAAAGGATGAGTTTCAATGTGGAGCCGTCATCAGGAACCACCGGATTACTCTTTGTACTTTGAGCGCGTAATATTTGTTTAAAACTTTGCAAATAAATCAACATTTTCCATGAACCCAGTTGGTCTTGTAGCTAAATACCATATATAAACAACTGGAGAGTTTAACTAAACTCCTAGAAGGTAATCAATGGAAGTACATCTTCATCTGATTACCTTTTGGGGCCAAATAAATTCAAGGAGGTCACCTAATCCAACTCCTCTAAGAAAAAACACCCATGGCTAAACGTATGTCAGTTTTACAGACATTGAGCTAAAATTTGTGAAGTAGCTGCTGAGATTCAATAAGTACCAATTCATCACACAAGGTCTTGCCATATTGGGGGATTATTGGAACTTTAATTAACCTTTTGCTGTACTACTCAAAACAAAAAAAATGACAAATGGCATTGGTTTATCTACAAGACCTCAGATTGTCCAACATCATGTTTAAAATATAACTGAAGTAATTTTCCGTTAATTTTTTAGATTAGCAAATATTTCATAATTATTATATTGTGACTACATGCCTGACACATTACAGCCTGATAATCATAGTGATTAAATTCTTTATACATTTGATCTTCTTGTTGCAAATTATAGGTTTCACACAGACGGCTGGACTTGAAATACATCTCCTGTTTTTGCAGCAGCTTATAGTGAGAAGGAAAATTTTTTATGTTACTGATCAGCAAAATAAACTTTAAAATCTAGTTTTATTTATGTAGCCTCGTGTGACTGCTTTGACTGTATTTGTAAATACCTAAGAGGTATAAACAGCTAACTTTAAGTATCAGCTTGGTAAAAAAAAACCTATATACATTGTTAGTAGGGATTAGCTGCTTTGCTATGATGTGTTCACAGACAGGAAAAAATGGGATTTTTAGGGATTCAAAAGCTAAAGTCACTTTTGAATCAAGTGTAAAACAGCCTAGTTCTAATTTCTATGCAATGCTAATATGAATTAAATAGGTTTGCAAATTTTTTTATCTTATTAAATTTCTTTAGAAAAGGGCAAGATGTGTTGCTTTTTGAGATCTTTTAGCCTACTTCGTGCAGTCAGACAGGTTCTACTGAAGTGATTTTTTAATTCTGAAGGGTCTGGCCGTAATCTAGTCTGTGTGTGGCAGTTGGAGCTGAGCTCAGCTTAACTCTTTATTTCAAAGTAATACTAAAGAGTTTTTAACACTTTAGGCTATTTCTTTAAAAGTGTGTTTCAGTGATTGTGTAGGTAGAAACTTTACAAATAAAGCTGCCTTGCCTTGAACAGCACTCTGTAGTCCTATGCTGAGCAAAAACTGCAATTAATAGTTTTGTGGGACGGGTTGGTGCCCTAGGGGGAGCTCTTTACCTACTTTACTTTAATTGTTTACTCTACCAGTAGCTAATATAAAGGCTAGCAGTTAGCTTTTCCAGTTCGCCAACCTTAAATTAAAAGTACAAGAAGAAGAAAAAGAAGGATTTTGCTTTTTTTTGTAGGCATCATAGCAGAGCCTGGAAGTAAGAGAGACTTTGGAGGCAAAGAGCTAAAACCAGAATGAACATCGGTGCGGCCTACACTAGTTTGAGAAAGCTAAAGGAGGCTACGAAATCATGGACTGATGGTGACCTGGCTTTGTTGCTATTGGACTTGTAAGTAATATCTTTTGTCCAACAGTGTGGATTTTTGTATTTTGTGGCTTTTTTACGCTGGGTCCATACTGGGGGCATCAGTGGCATAGAATGGCAGCTGGACGGTTTATTCGCGTGCCTCGCGGTGCGTCAATCCACACCGGGGGAATCTCAATCGCGGAGCGGCTTCTCCACCGTCTTCCTTGCTGGACTCGCGAGATCACAAAATCCCTCGAGACTTCAAAGGTCACGGTTCAAAAAGAAGAAGGAGATCACGTTTGATATCACTGAAACCGTGTGTGATTTCATGTCTAGCCCTATGTTAACTGTGGAAATTGACGTGTCCCAGAAGCGTCTGGGGGCAAAAATAGAACCCAATCTTATCTTTAGCAGCCGTTGATGTCCCCAGTGTGGACCCGGCTTTAGTATCAGTTGGCCCGTGTTAGCGTTAGCTCGTTGTTAGCGCTAGCTACAGCAAGCTGTGGCAGGGTTGTTTATCCATCCATCCATTATCTATACTCGCTTATCCATGCAGGGTTGCGTGGGGCTGGTGCCTATCTCCAAACAACCACACACACCTAAGGGCAATTTAGAGAGGCCCATCAACCTGACAGTCATATTTTTGGACTGTGGGAGGAAGCTGGAGTACCCAGAGAGAACCCACGCGTGCACAGGGAGAACATGCAAACTCCATGCTGAGAGACCCCAGGCCTGGATGCAAACCATGGACCTCCTTCCTGCAAGGTAACAGTGCTAACCACTGCGCCACCATGCAGCCCAGTTTATGACAGCTGTAATTCCACTTTCAACCAGGGGGGAGAAGCTGGAAATTGTTTAGTGTCTCTTTAAAATGCAATTTGTATTTACTCGGGTTATCTTTGTCTGATATAATACTCTGTTTGCAGATCTGAAACAGAAGAAAAAACTTTTTCACAGTACTATAAATAGTCCTTGGTATATGATTCTGTTGAGCTAGTCCTGTATATTTTTTTATGTCTGCTGTGTACTTGCCTGTAAGCTTGGGTCCTGATCACACCACACATTACAAACCTTTCATGAGCTTTCAAACTAGGGTCTAGAGTTTGAATTCCTCCACACGCTGAAGGAGAACAGCCACTTTCTTTTATGTAAACAAGTGGAGAATTGTGACATTTTTCATCACAGAAGCACATCCCGTGTGGGAAACGTACTCCCTTTCCCAACATTTACTGTGACTTTTCTCAGGACTAAATCAGGGGACAACCAGGAAGCAGCAGAATTGCTGTGATCATCTCCAGCTGCCGATCATGATTCATTTGTGTCTGCAGGAAGGTAAAAGGCTTTTAAAGCCATCTTGTTGACGTTCAGCTATTACAGCACTCAAAGCAAACACAACTCCTAACCCACCTGCGTTGAGCGGTGTCACGGGTGAGCTGGTCGGAAGAAGAAAGTACCGAGACGGGATCAAACGTCTTCCATTCTGTGACCCCTATAATCACTTCCTGTTCTTCCTATGGAAAAGAAACGATGCATCTAAACAACTTCAGACAGAAAATAGGAGATATCTTCTAGTGTTTTGGCGACATTAACTAAAAACTATATACTTTTTTCAAATACCAAACACTTTAGAGAAATGTGCTGTTGAATCTCTTAACAAACAGCCATGGTCGAGTACTTTGATGGGGTGACTAAAAGCATTTCAAAGGAACCTTGAAAGAAAAAATTACCTTGTGATCAGGAAACTTCTGAGTGTCTGGTGTTTGTGTCCTTACGCCACACAATCCAGAAATTTCCTCAAGTTCCTTTTCCTCCTCAGATTTGTGCTGCAGAACTTTGGGATATCCAGCTTCCTCTTCCAACAGTTCCTTAGAATGATTAAAAATAAAAAAAATAAGCTGTTTTTACAATTGAAGTACACCAGATAATATGTTTCAGTCCCGATTTTTACCAGAGGCACAGGGCGAAGGGGTCTGGGTAAAGTTGGAGAAGCGTTTTTGTCATCAAGCGCCTCCATAATGGACACTGGTTTGTAACCCATGAGCTTATAGTGCGGTGTGACCTAAATAACACAGTCATAACAGTAGGAAATCATTTTAAATGGTTGCATATCTTTAAATACATGTTTAAAAGTTCACTTTTATTTTGAGGTTTCATGTAAAATAAATGAAGATTGATCAATTAAGTTCATTTTGGTATTCAAATGTGAAGCAAAGAAAATGCTGTGATGGTTTTTGGAACCGAGGTCGATTCCCAACATGCGTACTCGTCTAAACATGTGAACTTGTGAAACATGATCAACAATGGCTCAAGTACTGTTCCAATCCTAAGTACGTATCATGGCAAGTTTGCTCCCGGATGTGTTCTTGCTCCGCCCCTTTGTATCGACGGTGCATCAATACATCATTCTGTGGACTTGGGACAGCAAAGTATCCCATAATAAATTGCGCCGCAAACCGTTATACTCCAAACGGCAGAGGAGAAAGCTCATTACTCTAGTGAAAATCACAAATACAAATAATTTAGTCTAAATAAAGGAATATAAAGTTGTCTGTTACTGTAGATAATTGTGTGTAACCTGTAAAATCTGCTGTTTTTTTCCCCCTGATGCTTCATGATCCCTCAAAATGCTAATTAGCTAACCCACTATCAAAATAAAAGCAGCCTTGCCTTAAATTGCTTTGTTTTAATTATAAAGAAGCTTTTTTCCCCATTTAACAGTGAGAAATGCTGGTATTTTATCAGTTTTGATCAAAAGTGGACCAAATATTATACAAATAAAATGTATTCATTGTTTCTTTGTTTTTTTTAATTTAAGGAACCAATTAGACTTTTATTTTTATTTGAGGTCATTTTTTAACCATAGCATAAAGCTGCGCTTGTTGCCATGACATAATGGAGTACAGTTCTGTTGCAAATGCCATCTTCATCCTCGCGTACTCACTAGAACAGACTTTCTGCTGTACTTGCCAAGATTGTACTTGTAAAGTACACAAGAACATACTATTGTACTTGGGTATTGAGAAACAGCCTGGCTCTGAGCATTCACGACTTGGGGCTGAAGGTCAACTTTATTTGTCTTTTACTGTTGCTCACGCAACCCAAAGTGCTGAACAGAACAATGCCATGAAATAAAACATGCCCAAATAAAACATATTAAAATGATGGCATTAAAAACAAAGTATATGATAAAACCACAAGCAAAAGGACCACAGTAAACAATAAAAAACAGTTGAGAATAAAACAAGAACAATAATTACTACAATAAACCAGATGAAAAAGAATAGATATACAACTCAACTATTGTTAAAAGCCAAGTCAAATAAATAAGTTTTTAGTTTTGACTTAAAATGCTCCATGCTTTGAGAGGTCCTCAGTTCTAGGGGCAGACTGTTCCAGAGCCTAGGGCCAGCCACAGAAAAAGCTCTATGCCCACGGGACTTGAGACGAGCTTTTGGGACCACTAATAGTGACTGGAAGCAGGACCTCAAATTCCTGGCAAGAGTGTAGATGGTAAGTAACTCATCAATGTAGGGTGGAGCAAGGCCAGAGAGAGATTTAAAAACAAAAAGCAAAAGTTTAATATATACTGATACTATACTGAAAGACCCCAAGATTTTTTACGTAGGGCTTTACAAATGCTGATAAGGGACCAAGGGGACTCACAGCCCCATTTACCAGATCTTGTCTGCCAAAGACTAAAAGCTCAGTTTTGAGGTTGTTCAGTTTCATAAAATTGATAGACATCCACTGCTTTACATCCATTAAGCAGTCCATTAAGGACGCGACTGATGGCAGGATGAGTGGAAGATAAACCTGAAGATCATCTGCAAAACAGTGGAAGGTGATGTTATGTTTGGTGAAAATAGAACCTAATGGCAAGATGTATAAAGAAAAAAGTGTGGGCCCCAAGATGGACCCTTGTGGAACACCACTAGTCACAGGTGCTGTGTGTGATGTGAAAGCCCCCAAGTTTACAGAGAGAGATCTGTCCTGTAAGTAAGATGTAAACCATTTAAGGACCGTGCCCCTAAGGCCCACACATGACTCCAGACGAGACAGCAGAATGCCATGGTCGATAGTATCAAATGCAGCAGATAAGTCCAATAACAACAGAGCAGCCGAGTTTCCAGAATCACTGATGACCAACAAATCGTTAAAAACCCGTAAGAGTGCACTTTCAGTGCTATGCCTTGACTTGAAACCTGATTGAAATTTTTCAGAAATACAATTTAAGGTTAAATAATCCTGTAGTTGGGAATTAACCACATTCTCTAAAGCCTTTGACAAAAATCTGAGCTTAGAAAATGGTCTATAATTAGAAAGGCAAGTAGGATCCAGGCTCTGCTTTTTTAAAAGTGGAGTCACTGCAGCTTGTTTAAAACACTGTGGAACACAGCCTGAGAGTAGGGAACAATAGATTAGCCGAAGGACACAAGAGGAAACACTACTGAAAGCCTGCTTAAGGATTATAGGTGGAATGCAGTCCAGTGGGCAAATAGAAGGCCTTAAAAACCCATTTAATAAATTAAATGTTTTGTCCGAAAAATTATTTTAATCGCCGCTGAAACGTACAATCTTGGACAAAACCTCATCCAATCATTGTGATGCTCGATTTTGGCTTTTTTATCGATATCCGATATACCGATACTGTCTGACTCCTAATTTGTGATATAAACCGATACCGATATATGATGTGTCCCCCTCTCATAAAAAAAGAAATGGTAGACCGATAATATTGGACATCCCTGTTGTGAACTTCCCATTCTTAATGATTGGCTCATGATCCATCCATCGAACGGCCCCCTGACCAATGAGTTTGTCTGACGAGGAAGTGGGTTCTGAAAGTTTTGGCCTGTTGATTGTGGGGTTTCCCTAGATTGTTGGTGGCACTGAGCTGCTGTTTTTCACCATAAAACCACCACACTTTATTAGCTAGCATGCTAAATTTTTTCACAGGTTAGCAATTGTGGCAGAAATTGTTTTTGGTGACATTTTCATTTTATTATTGAATTTGAAAGAACTGGTCTCAGTGAATGAGACATCTGGGTGTAAATGCCATGATATATGATTTCTGTTATTGACTCTGCTGGTTGTTTTGCTGATTATTTTGATGTTTTTTTGTTTTTGTCTTGTTTGGATTTTATGATGTTTTATGATTTTTATGATCTGTAAGTGTGTTGATCTTTGTTGCTGGTTGAGCTGCTGCCTGTCTTGGCCAGGACGCTTTTGTAAATGAGATTTTTATTCCCAAGGGATTTCTTTCCTGGTTAAATAAAGGTTACATACATAATTTATAAAATTCTATTTCCAAGTATCTAGGGAAAATTTAAAAATACCCCCCAAAAATAAAACAAAACTGGGGACTCCTTAGGTTTTTGTAAGTGAAGTAAAATGTAAATATGTATTTTTTTTTTGGCGAGTGGTTAAAGGCCGGCTGGGGGATTTGTGATCATGTTGGGTTTCCTCTCCTGTCCAGACATGACACTAAACCAGAGTGAGTGTGAAACATCCGGCTGTCTGTCTGCGTGAAGGACTTGACCGACGTGAGCAAATACCATCTGTCAGAGGCAACACCCCCCTGAATAAAAGGCCCATAATGAATAACTGTTTTCATGTGACTATTTCACCAAATCCACCACTAACGGGTCCATATCTGGTGATTCATGGCTGCTTAAATCAAACACCAGCTGCAGTAAATACCTACTTGAAGCTTGAAGAAAGGCATGTGCATTGTTGTGATCACTTTAATAGGATCCACGGGCACTGGGTCCCTGTTCCTGAAAGCCTGGAAGTATCAAGAAGACAAATGGCAGTGTTTGTTCAACTCAACGTCAAGGTCCTTCTCTCTGCAGGGCATCTGAGCAATGAAAGAGTTCATCCAAGAGCGAGAGAAGGGGAGCTTTTCTCTCTGATCCACAGTTTGATCAGATTTGGAACTCAAAGATGATTCAATAAAAAATGGAGCATTGTGTTTCACTGTTAGGTTTAGTACTCACAAAGGGTTCCTCCACATCCAAAAATATGGGGAAGGATGATGGGAATATTTTATCTGGAGGGATTTTGAAGTCCCATGTCTCCTTTTCTTCAGCTAAAACAAACATAAAACAGGCTCATTAGAAATGTCTGTTTTTCTGCAGGAATGTTTGTCTTCTCCAACAGCAGCACCTTACATCTTTGGCTAAATCAAAGTCAAGCAAGACCTTCCAGCACCTTACGTCAGTGATGATTACACAAAAATGAACAGGTCATACACGGATGTAGAAAAAACTGCAGGTACCCTTCCTCTAAAGAAAGGAAAACCTACAATGATCTCTTAAGGGTTTCTTCTCCAGATGTTTCAGCTCCTTCTACAGATGTTTAACCAGATCTAGATCAGACTGTGTGTTTGGTTTTGATCCATTCTTGGGTGTTTTTGCATGTTCTGGGTCTTTATCCTGTTAATGTTGGATCCAATGTCCAGGTGAATGAGCAGGGGGCAGGCTGGTGAACTCAGAAATGTTTAACAAGGACCAGAAAATAAAACAAACCAGTGTTCATTTTGACAAGAAATTTTAATTTAGTTTTAGTGTTTTGACTAAATTCTTTTTGATTTTAATCACGATTTAGTCGTCCAGTGTGTTTTAGTTTTAGTCTTATTGTAGTCGACTAAAAAATACTATATTTCTTCTGATGCAATAATTTTTATCTGTAAAGGAAAAGTTAACTGCACCTACTTGAAACTGTAAAGAAATATGAAAAATTCACATTTCACACTTTAGATCAATAAAACTCTATATCTATAATTGTTTAATAGCAATAATTATTGGAAAATACCAAAATGAAAACAGTTTGAAATTGTGTCTCTCAAAACTAATAACGTAAACAAATCTGTATAATGTGCAGTAACGTTCAGGGGAGCTGGGCTCCCCTTAGCTAACTCGTAATTAAATAAATACAAAATGTGTATGTATGCATATGTGTATATATATGTATGTATGTGTGTATATGTGTGCATATATTCTTGTTCTTCTTTCTGTGTTATTATTTTTTCTCTTTTTATTTGTTACTTATTGATTGAAGTTGTGATAGCCAACCAGTCCAGAAATCAATTTGTTCTAACTTTACATATTATACAGTTGTTTCATTTGTACCGGTATTAATGCTATTTTAGTTAAAAGGGGCAGATAACAAGTTTTCTTCTTTCTGTCCCCTTTTCATTTAGGTTTTAGTAATTTAGTTTTGTATATTGATTTTAATATGAATAAATAAAATAAAGTTTGATAAAAAAAAAAAAAAGAATTCGAACCCTGTCTGTGACCATTGTGGGTTTTTCTTTGATTGACCGAAGGGTACCCATGATTTTGTCCACATCTGTACACACCCTTATACCAAACAGCACTGTGACTACCTTATAGCCTTTAAACAGGCAGACTGACTGATTACAGGACACACCTGAGTTTAACATGTCCACTAGGGCTGCAACAATATTGGCAATATCGCGATATCGGTGAACACAGCACAGAGGATTCCAGTCAAGGTATTTTATGTTGTGAGTCTTATTATCATGAGCCTCCCCACAATATCGCAATAAATATTGTATCGTGAGGTTCATATCGTGACAATAGCTACGTTTACATGCGCCAAATTTCTCTCAATCGGAATGAAATTTCATTCGGATTAGGCTGAATCGGATCAGAATATTCCGATTGACATGTTTACATGACGAATTTTTGATCCGATAGGGCGTTCAATCCGATTACTTGTGCCCATGTAAACGTAGCTAATATCGTATCGTGAGATTTGGATAGTGTTACACCCCTAATGTCCACCATTTTTGATTGTCGGTTTGACTAAAAATGTTTGAAATAACTAGAAACGCAATTCAAAAGCATCATCTGAGTCTTAGTTAAGATTTAGTCAACTTTATGTTTTCTTTTTTGGTCCATCTTAAGTTACGTTAGTGACTATTGTGGGTTTTTCTTTCATTAAAGTGACTGTGTGTATTTTCCCTAGCGATAGGGGGCAGTACATACCTAAATCATTGCAAGCAAGCTGTATTTTTGTGTTCAAGACCGTACCAACGGATGGCCATTAGGGTCAAAAATCCCTGGGAGCACAACCTCCAGCAAAATGACAAGCACATCAGACTCCCTTTCATCACTGGCAGCAAGTGAAGACAAAAATGTTTATAAATGGCAAAGGTTTTGTAACGGTTTGTTACAAATCAGTAAATGTGTTTTGTCCTCATGGCCTCCCGTAGAAGGAAACATGGCATCTAATATGGCGTCGCCCAGAGACTTAGACCCACTCCCATGTGTTTTAGACCTGATTTTTATGGTTATATGTTACGAAGCCACCAATATTTTTCAACAACTGGACATCATTTAATTCTTTTTCAACAACATTTCAATGGATATTTCCAGAGATTATCGGTAAAAACTATACATCGTCACTTTAACGAGCAGATGTCCCCGTGCTCACAATACTTTCACGTCTTTGTCTGATAAATACTCCTGTGCTATTACCCATTTCAAATACACTTTCAAGCACTTTATTAAATATCTATGCAATTTCAAAACCTAAAAAAAACCCTTTAATAAAATTCAATCATGAATTTCAAGCACCTGTAGAAACCCTAATCCATCAGGCATGTTTTAAGAACCTCATGATGCTATGAAAGAATTTTAATTAGATTTCTGTTCCATTAGCGCTCATGCTAACATAATTAGATTATTTCTGAAGGAGAAGATTGCAGGATAATTAAACCTTTGTCGGCTGAGGCAGGGCTCTTTATACTCTCTACCAGCTTCTTTAGAGAGGCCAGTCTTCGGTTCATTCGACACTGGATCACAACCTGGAAGAAAAGACGAGCACAGCTTGTTCCCACTTTTAACTAACGAGTTGCTCGTGTTTTTAAATCTCAAGAGGAAAATCTGAGAGCTTTGTAATTAAATCTTTCAGAGTTAATTTTTTTTCATAATGAGACACAAAAACGGATAATGTAAAATATAATATTATAAATAATATAATATAAATATAATACTATGTTCCTGCGTACCTTACGAGAGGCCTGCTGAAACCGCCCGAGGGCTCGTTGTCTCAGGTCCAGGTTTAGAGTGGGGTAAAACTGGAAGGATGGTGCTTCCTCTGGAACCTGGAAGGGGTTGGAAAACCTTTAATGCATGGCAAGGAATCCAATTTTATTTCATTTTAAAAACATAAAGGGACAATTTCTAGGATCTAAATCAACATTTTTTTAATATTTCCACAAAAACAATGGAAGCAAAGCCGTGTCTCTTCTGATTCAAGAAGCCTCAGTAGGTTTTGTTTTTCTGCTCATGATGAGTCACTAAATAATTACTCTCTTACCTGTTGTGGATGCCTTCCTGAGCAACCTCAGTGAGGAGAAATAAAGTTCATGTTTACAAGGACTGATGAGCTAATGGCTAGTCTGAACCACTCTAATCTCCTAAATTTGATTGCGGTTGATACAAAGTTACTTTATAGTCGTCATTTTAGTTGGGAACGCCAGAGACATGTTCCCACTGCTATTAAAATTTGGGAATTTCGTCCCCACCACTTTTGAACAAGAAGTTTCTTAATAAAGAATGCATTCATCTGTGTTTCCCTAACAAGATCTACTCTTCAATACTGAAATTAAGTCTTTTAACCAACTCCATACCCTGTTTCAGTCATGGTGTCGCTTGTTCACTGTTAACTTAAAAACTATAGTCAACTTCTCTTTGAAACACGCACGTCTACGTTTCATTTCATCAATGAAAATTTCACTTTGAATAAAAATAAACTATAATGAATGAATTTAGTTTAATTTTAAACATTTAAGAAAGAGCGAAGCATGCTGGGAAATCTGTCCCATCCAACCAGTGATCAGCATGCTGGATCGTAAACACTAGCTAGCGCTTTAGCTAACGTAAACTTTATCGGACATAATAAAACTGGTCATTTGTTGTTGGTTTTCCTGTTAGGGCTGCACTGACAGCACAGCTTTGTCGGATATCGGTTCCATTTTTTTCTCTCAGACGGTCCTACTGTGAGACCACAACTATTGTTTTTTTTAATTATTATTATTAATCCGGCGGATCACGGACAGCTCGGCTCTGGTGAGGTTATATGGAATTAACCAAAACCTGGCATGGATAAGCTACGTATTATTTTATGGGTATTTTTATGGACACGTTTGTGAATGCTACCGTGGCCCTAATCAGTGATTAGTAGGATCGATCCTAACTTTTAACTTTTATTTAATAAGTAAATCTCCTATTTTAAACACCTGTAAAGACACTGCAGTGCGTATTATAATTAAATGCCAAAAAAAACCCAAATACTTATATATAAATAACTAAAAATAATTGTCCCCACCAGTCTTTAAGCCACACTCACGTTTATGTATATCATCCCCAACAGTATTAACGCCCTTGAGTTACTTAATAAACCTTTACACCGGTCTCAGTGGCTCTTTTGTCCTGAAGATCATAAACTCTTTTTCTCCAAATTGAGACCATTCAGAAAGCTTTCTACAATGGTTATGATAGTAATTATTTCTAACTTTTACACACGTCAAAACTCCCAGAAAATCCCTTCAGTGTAATCCAGATGTTGATTGTCTGAATCAAATCCTTTTTCTCTTTTTCCCAGTAGAATTTATAACATTCATCTCTACATATCTATCTAGATATCTTGAGGTCATAAAAGATAAGAGTTGTACCTGTCCTGCATTCAAAATCACTTGAGTAGAGGAAAGTTTAGTTTCTCCAGTAGCAAAAACTTCTTCCTGTTTCAGAAAAACACAATCCATCAACACAAAGGTGTGTGGTTAATGAAACATCAACAGTCGTACTGGCAACTCAGGAATACTAGACTGGTGATTTGACCTAAATGGTGACATCAACAGAATTCAAAAAACACCAATAAAAGTTAATCATGTTTCTGTTATTATGTATATTTGTGAAGCTAATATTAGCCTAATACAATATTAATTAATACAATAAGAAATTCTATTATACATAACAATATTAATGGACTTTGATATAATGTGATGTGATGCTGTGCAGTGATGTTTCAATGAGATACTATGCGATGCAATATTACGGCTGCCCAGGAGGTTCAATGCAAAGACTAAAAACAGTGTTTATGAAAACATGTTGGATAGTCGGACATTACCGACGTATTCTAGTATTGTCTGAGGAAAAACTTATACTTGTAAAACATGTTGACCGACCTGCTTCTGCTCTATACTTCAAAGGTTTTGCCATTAAAGACCAAGTTCACTCATTTTTTCCAACACATTTGCAGTGGTCTCTAGTATAAATGAATGCCTTGTGAGTCAAGATTTGGAGTCTTATTTCCTGATATTTGGACATCTCGCCTCTGATTGGCGAAAAGCAACGCGACTCTACCACTGACTCTGTTCGCTCTGCAACGTTGATGTTTTATCTCCATAAATAACACAAGCCTGAAAGAGTTCTGCCGTGTGGTGGAGTTGCTAATGCTAACAGTTAGCTTCTACTAGCCGAGATGCACTTGTTCTCTTGTGGACGCTAAATCAACAACAGCCTTCCCCGTCCACCATGCAACAACTAAAAGCCAACGTTGTGTTCAACTAGAAGTAACGTTAATGTTAAAGGTTGAATATGGAACACGTACACTATATCGACATCTAATGTTCAAAGGTGGTATTGCAACAACAGAACACATTTTCTAGCTGTCGGGGTGTTGGTTCACTGCTGATACATGAAGTGACCAGGCAGCACCATGTCCAGTGATGAATTGTACAGGGTAAGGACAAATTTCTACTAATACGTTTATTTTACAACAGTATTTACCATTAGAACATCTTCTGGGCTCAGAATCAGCTGCTTGACTTGTCGAGTCCACCATTTTACACAGTCCCAGCCTCGCCTTGCCGAGCGGACCTTTTACCACAACGGTGCCCTCTAGTGGCTGGTAGATGTGAACATAGGTGAGCCCCATATCGAATCTATATGGGCAATTTGTATGTGTCCCACCAGGGTTTGTCCGTAGTTTCCATGGTGGCCCCACGGGGGTTTGCCCGTGTTTGAGTCAAACCCTCTGAAAACCCATGTGGGGCCCGTTAAAATTTATGTGCGCAAAAATCTTTCTGTGCAAACTCCCATGGGGCCACCGTGGAAACTGCGGACAAACTCTGGTGGGACCCATATGGCTTGCCCATATAGATTCCATATGGGGCCCACCTATGTGTGCTGGCTGGGATTAAGTCAAAAATGTAAGTACATGAGAGACGATAGTGTTTGAGACTGTGGTGCCTTACGGCGGTGTTGTGATGCTGTCATCTCTCATTATTTATGTTGTAACAAGTGTAAGAAAAGTGAATTTAACCTTGGTCCTTGGTCTTTGACTTGGGCCTTCGAATTAAAAAGTTGGAGAACCCCGCTGGTTTATAGAGAATGTATTAGCATTAGCCAGTTACATTTATTCATCTTTACTTTATTTGTCATTAATATCCAGAAGTTTTCTTTGTTTTATTTTAAAAGAAAATATTTTCTTTGGAAACACAAACATTAACAAGCTAATTCAGCAGCAGCCACATTTGAGTTTTTTTTATGATAAAACGTTGAGTCATAAAACCATAAAACATGACTGAGCGGTTTTCTTAGGGGCTATCGTTCAATCGGGATTTCAGACTAAAGCTTTAGAAGACATTGATGGCTCATCCTACCATAAAACCCGAACAAGAGTTCCCATAAATTATCAACATGTGGCGATGCAACGTTGTAAAATGTGTGTGTGTTTGTGTGTGTGAGAAAATGAGAAACAAAGTGATGTTAAGCATCCGTGAGACTTCTGTCAACGCACTCAGAGAGCCATATATCAAAATCGGTGTTGTTTTTGGGGGGAGTTTGAATTGTTTCCACGGCAACACAATATAATCAATTGCTTAGAAGGATAAAAAGCAGAAGCTGTGTTTTTTTGAAGAGTGTGGATTCAGAAAAGAAACATATGAAACAGGTTATTAGATTCGTATGCCCCAAGGCGTAAACGATCAACAAGTCTGTTGAATTCAATATAAAAAGAAAACAATTTTACTGCCATGCAACAACGACAGGAAAACCAGAGAACATAAAAATCAGTCAAGCACAGAAATACGCATCAAAACGTTTTGAAACATTCTGACACATTAGTGTTTTTACAGTTCCAAAGCAAGAGGGAGAGAGATAGAGAAACAATAAAAAAGACATGTAAATATCTTAAATATGTAAATGTCTCGGAGGCGTTTTTGTTGCATTCCGCAAAATCTCACCTATTTGGGAGTATATCCCAATCACTAAGACCAAGAATACTGATGAGTTATTAAATGTCTGAGGAGTTTAAGACTTTGGAACCAATTTCTATTTGTAACAATTTCACACAACAGCTTACCGTGTTTTCATTCTGATCCATCTCTCTTTGCTCCAATATCTGCTGCTGGGCTTCCTCAGTAATGGGATCCGAACCCAGATGGACTTGCCTGACAGCAAAACACAAGAATAAACAAGTACATACATTTTACTGGCCATACCCAGTCCCTGTTGGATTTATAAGTCACTTCAATAGAAGCTACATGAAGTAGGCTAGAAGATCTCAAAAGCAACTAATCATGTCCTGTTTGAAAGAACTTGAAGAACAACCAAAGAACAGCTGGCCTACTGTGGAATACAAACATCCTGACTACCAAGACTTCTAGGAAAATGTTCTGTGGACTGATGAGACAAAAATGGAACTTTCTGGACGCTGTGTGTCCCGTTTCATCTGGAGTTAAATTAACATTTCAGAAAACATGGTAGTGGTAGTGTGATGGTCCGGGGCTGCTTTGACGACTCGCTGTTACTGATGAAACAGGAAGTCGGGAGGGGGAATGTCTGACCTTTGACCTTACACAGATATTTTTTGCTAATTATGAGACACAAGTGTTTGTCTTCTTTTGGATTAGCAGAGGTTTAGGCTTAGGAAATCTCCCATGTAACCATTTTTGCCTTCACTAATCATGAAATCTGACCTTAAAGCTGCTATGGCACATTTGAAAAACAAGCTAGCTTGGCACATTTGTTGTGCCTCTTAACAACGTTCTAACATCGTATAGCTAAAAAATATATTGTGGAGATTAAAAAAATGAAAAAAATTAATAAAGGGGTTCTCTCGCATTTGTCTCAAAAACCTCAGCCAATAACACGGCTCAGAACTTAAACAACCATTAGACCATCCAGTTGACGGTCTCGCCAAACACCTGCACTTCTGCACTTCCCTGGTTCCTCCATTCATTACGCACTCCCGCATTTTGTAGGTTCTCGGCTCAATAATATCAGAGAAGGAGAAACAGCCAGCTGCTACCACTTCAACTTTAGGACAAACTACCAGAGTCCCAAAAAGAAAAACACCATTTCAAGTCACGGACAACAAGCGGCGTTTGGACACAGAAAACAGCGACTGATGTTTAGCGCTCTCTCATTTCCTCTGGCAATTCAGGTTTCTGGTTGGGGAGGGGTGAGTGTTCCGTGATCATGTTTGTTTTCAAAACCTATCTTGTTCTGTAGATTCACTATAGCAGCTTTAACATTGACCAAGTGAGGCCTTTGATATTATTTGGGTTCTGTTGCACTTTAATGCAGAATATAATGTTTTTTGAGATCATTTAGCTTACTTTAAGTTTGCTTTTTCACATTAAATCAGGTTGGTTTGGATAGTTTTTTGGATAAAATGAGTTTTCTGATCTGAAACAAGTAAGATAAAAACTCAAATTGTCATTTTTACAGCACTGTAGAATCTGAAACTTAAACATAGTCGTCTGATACTTAAAAATGACCAGAATGATGTTAACAATCATCATTTCTATCAAAATCATGAACATGATTTTGTATTTTATATAAAATCTTTAAAATGTTCGTCTAATTTGTCCTCGTATTGAACAGCAGCCTAATATTAACAACCTTGGGTCTTGTTTCCACATTTGTATGTGTTTGTATTTTCTTTTATTTAATATACGCCCTCTAGTGTTTAATCACTATTTTAGCTAAATGTTTTGGATAAAATGGTAATTATTTAGAACGTTTAGACAGAAACACACTTCAAAAATATCTGAGAAATCCTTTTGAACATTGGATAAACACCAAAGGATCAAATCAAGCATTTGCAGGAATTCAAAGGAAATGTCCTGTTTTGCTTTACTGTCTGAATCTGAGGCGGTTGGCTTGTTCCTCCCTTTCACTTTGTTGAACCTTTTTCAGAAAGAGAGCCTCTTTCATCTTCCTGCTTTCGTTCCCAGGTATACAGCCACTCGGTGAGGCTTACGGGAAGTCAACACCAGAAAAAGAAGAGCAAGAGACATTGTTTACAATTCATAAAGAGAGATAAAGGACACAGAAATAAAATGAAACCCACTTTTGTAGAGCTGAATGTACCTTGCTTTGGGTCTCTTTGAGTGAGTTTATTGATGTCTTTGATAAGCATCTTTGCCACCCCTGCAGGGGTGCAGACGTCCACTGAAGGTGGTAGTTTGTGCTTAACGTCACTCTGATCCCTCTGTAGATACACAACAAGGAGAAATAAAAGAATTAAAGTTGAATTATCTTTTCTCTTTACTGTCCAACCAGATCCGGTGGATAAACTAAAGAAAAATCTTCATTTTTTGACCAACCTTGAGTTTGTCCGTCTCTTTGGTTGAGCTATGTTTGGCTTTACGTCGAGGAGGTAGTTTGGCGACAGGCGGAGGAAGTCTGCGTTCTTTAGGAACCACGTCTCTGTTCTCTTGCAGCTGTTTGCTTTGAAAACAAACCAAAAGACTTCATTAGCTGCGTTATGTGCAAAATTTCTTTAATCCGATCATTATTCAGATTAGAATATGGCTGTGCACATGGGCCCTGGAAAAATTAATCCGATTATGTCAAGTGTTTACATTCGTCATACGTTTGATCGGAATAAATCAGAACGATCCAATACACCAAAAAAGGCTGTAGAAGAAGAAGTAGCGGACTTCCATTGTACACAAACATGACTGCATGCATGTCAAAATGGAGCAGTACGATGTTCTTCAGAGTTTGGTTTTATTTTTAGCTTTTTAAGAACATCTAACAATGCATTTGTGTCAGAAGCAGACCAGTTTTGTTTCCCGCCTGTTATGCTTTCATCCAACGTCCGTAAACGGCGACGTAATGTACGTATACGTACCATGTAACTGACATGCGCAGTAATGACCCACAATCAGAATAAGTGTTTACATGCACCATGATCAGATTAACAATCGGAATAACCCAGCCGTCTCAACTGGAATGAAAAGTTGATCCGATTGCATTTAATTGGGTCAGAGTATTCTGAATGGCTTTTTTACGTGATGCATTTTTATTCCGATTACTTGTGTCCATGTAAACGCAGCTACTGGTTTCATCTTTCTAATTTTTTTTTCTTTACGTTCATATTCTCCTGTCTTAATTTTGTTAGCTATCTCAGTTGCACTCTCCATCTTTTAACAGATTCAAGACCCGCTGTTTTTTCTTAGCCTTCCGCTCACACCCGATGCAACCTCCAAACCACCCAATACTGAAAGTTTTGCGATGGGTCCCTCAGGACCCGTGGGATCCCAATCCCACTGCAGGACTCTACTGTCAAAGTCTGGTAAAATTACTCAGACGTTTTGATAGTGTAAACGGGACTGACAAAAAAAATCCCCCCAGCCAACCAATATTTGCTTCATAGAAGGAAGCTTGTAAAGTGTTTCAACCTCCATAAATGATTGAATTTTAGGAAGTTGTTCAAGAAGTTTGTGCAGAAAAAAATGTGAATCTGTACCGTTTCTGTAGCTGGACATTTTTGTCCTTGATGACTTAAGAGGGTAGTAAATTAAACGGATGTCTGAGGGTTCCAAGCAACAGCATGAAAATTGGTTCCTCAGCTCACTGAAGGGCAGAGTTTCAATGGTACGTTTGTTGATGCATGGAAACAGGAACTGTTTATTTGTTGAAGCATGAAGAAATTTTTACTTTGCTATCTTAGAGCATCTTTGGTTCACAAGCTGTAGTCAAACCGTGTCTTTTTATTTTATTTGTAGATTGCACATCAAAGGAAAAGTTCCAGAACTTATCTAGAGATGGACCTTTGAATAGTACATTGGAGAACCTCTGGAGTAAAATACACTGCTCAAAAAAAGTGTAACTCCAAGTCAATCACACATGTGTGAAATCAAACTGTCCACTTAGGAAGCAACACTGACTGACAATCAGTTTCACCTGCTGTTGTGCAAATGGAATAGACAACAGGTGGAAATTATAGGCAATTATCAGGAAATCCCCAATAAAGGAGTGGTTTTGCAGATGGTGACCACAGACCACTTCTCCACACAAGTGGCTCAGGTAGTGCAGCTCATCCAGGATGGAACATCAATGCGAGCTGTGGCAAGAAGGTTTGCTGTGTCTGTCAGCGTAGTGTCCAGAGCATGGAGGCGCTACCAGGAGACAGGCCAGTACATCAGGAGACGCGGAGGAGGCCGTAAGAGGGCAGCAACCCAGCAGCAGGACCGCTACCTCTGCCTTTGTGCAAGGAGGAACAGGAGGAGCACTGCCAGAGCCCTGCACAATGACCTCCAGCGGGCCACAAATGAGCATGTGTCTGCTCAAACGGTCAGAAACAGACTCCATGAGGGTAGTATGAGTGCCCGACGTCCACAGGTGGGGGTTGTGCTTACAGCCCAACACTGTGCAGGACGTTTGGCATTTGCCAGAGAACACCAAGATTGGCAAATTCACCACTGGCGCCCTGTGCTCTTCACAGATGAAAGCAGGTTCACACAGAGCACGACAGATGTGACAGAGTCTGAAGACACCGTGGAGAACGTTCTGCTGCCTGCAACATCCTCCAGCATGACCGGTTTGGCAGTGGGTCAGTAATGGTGTGGGGTGGCATTTCTTTGGGGGGCCGCACAGCCCTCCATGTGCTCACCAGAGGTAGTCTGACTGCCATTAGGTACCGAGATGAGAGCCTCAGACCCTTGTGAGACCACATGCTGGTGCGGTTGGCCCTGGGTTCCTCCTAATGCAAGACAATGCTAGACCTCATGTGGCTGGAGTGTGTCAGCAGTTCCTGCAAGATGAAGGCATTGATGCTATGGACTGGCCCGCCCGTTCCCCAGACCTGAATCCAATTGAGCACATCTGGGACATCATGTCTCACTCAATCCACCAACGCCACGCTGCACCACAGACTGTCCAGGAGTTGGCGGATGCTTTAGTCCAGGTCTGGGAGGAGATCCCTCAGGAGACCATCCACCACCTCATCAGGAGCATGCCCAGGCGTTTTAGGGAGGTCATAGAGACACGTGGAGGCCTCACTCACTACTGAGCCTCATTCTGACTTGTTTTAAGGACATTACATCAAAGTTGGATCAGCTTGTAGTGTGTTTTTCCACTTTAGTTTTGAGTGTGACTCCAAATCCAGACCTCCATGGGTTGATAAATCTGATTTCCATTGATACTTTTTGTGTGATTTTGTTGTCAGCACATTCAACTATGTAAACAACAAAGTATTTAATAAGAATATTTCATTCATTCAGATCTAGGATGTCTTATTTTTGTGCTCTCTTCATTTTTTTGAGCAGCGTAATTTCCACAATGCTGTAAGGGGGTGATGATCCTTCCTGGAGGAGGATTTATTCAACCGACATGGACACGGTGGGGGTGGCAGCGAGGCTGGGCTATAAGGTCACCTGTCACATAATTTTAGTGTCAGTCCCTTCTAGTTTATTACTGTCAAAGAACACTCAATAAAATACCATCATCAAATAACAGCCTCCCTAAACGTAGCTGTAAATCACCACCGTTCCAGCTCATCTGTGTCAACAACGTGACGATGAATTAACTTTAGATTGATTCAAGATATTTACAGTAAATTACTGCAAAATGAGTCCCAAACAATACCAGAAACAAACCTTTAGCAGTTCAGATAAACGTGTTTTCGTTGTTTTGCATGCACATACTGTAACTTATCTCTGATTTGGTTCCACTGTGGGGAACAACAAACAGAGGGAGTGTGTTTTATATGCTAAACATCCATTAGGAAGCATATCTATCTTGATATCACTGCAGCAGATAGAAAGTTTTTTTTTCTTTCTGTTTTTTCATGAATTATTAACTTTGGGTGGAGATAACACCAGACAGAGCAGTGGAAGAAAAGGCTGCTGCTGCTGCTGGGTGATGGATAGCACCCTCATTCTCATGGGAGCAGAATTAAACATTAGGTTTTTATGCTCGCTGGAAAAAAAATAAATGAGATCTACGAGTCAGCACACGAGGCCATTTGCAGGGAATCCAGCTGCATGTTTGGGCTCCAAAATGGTTCGGTTCAGAAAACCTGAGAACTGTTTTGTATTGCAGAAAGGCAGCAGAGAACGAAGGTTTCACCGCTTCTTCTTATGGTAATGGCGGCGAGGCATATGCTGAATAAAAATAGGACCATTTAATGGTTTTCTGTGTGCTACCTGAGGGCTAAGTGAGGCGCCGAGCTACCGGTGACGGTACACAGGTATGGCCTGGTGTTGAACTGTGAAATGACCAGCTGGAAAGTGAACTGAGAAGTCTCATACTGCTGGGGGCTGAAGGTCACGGTGATCCTTGTTTCTCCGTTGGCCGGTATCACACCTGGAAGAACAAGACTACTGCTTACTTTTCCCGAAAGTCTAAGGAGACAAACGTGAAAAATAGCAGAACAAAAACTACTGTTTCAAATACATTAGGGGGGGGGGGGGGGGGGGGGGGGTGGAAAATAATTGGCAAGTGGGATGAAATAAAGATTTAAAGAAGTTTAAAAGTGTCCTAGAAGTCATAAAACCTTGTCTTGACTAAAGACAGCTTGGGGGTGTCTAATGTAGCAAACCAAAAGTTTGTGCCGACTACAACCTGCTTTATGCAGATTAGTCATTTCGCTGCTATAACATGTCATCAGAGCTGTAGCCCACTTAGACACGCCCCCTCAAATTAACAAGTCCCCACCCACTTCATTGCTGGCAGTATATTGACCCTTTGCACATGATGTCATGCCGCTCATGGCACCGCCCCATTCACCATGATGGATGGCAGAAAGACTGTTGACACACGTTGAAACGGCTCAGGCAGAGAATTCTGTTGTTGTGTCGTTGGGCAATACATGTAACCCACCTTGCCCGCTGGTGGTGGTTGGAGGGACCGGTGGCGCCTGTGCTGGGCAGCCTCGCCTCTGTCAGTGAGCCCCAGGGGAAGCTGTTGCTACACTGTAGCTCATCACCACCAGCGTGTGAATGTGTGTGTGAATGGATGAATGATACACTGTAGTGAAAAGTGCTTTGGAGTCCTCTGACTCTGAAAGGCGCTGTACAAGTGAGGGTCATTTATCATTAAACCTTCCCACAAGTGAACTGGGCTTGAACTAGTAGAAGCCAGGCTAAACTGGCAAAAAAGAAAAAAAAAAACCATCCTCAGTTACCACTTTTGCTCTCAGTTCGATTCCTCCGTAATTCATTGTTGCCGTCCTCCATGGTGGACCCACGTGATCAGGTGACGTAGGGGTGACATAGGTGCAAAGGGTCAAAACATGTTGGTGGCTACCCGCAGAACAACGCTAGCCCAAGCTACTGCTAACGTTAACAATAGCCACTGCTAATGCTAGCCCGAGCTACTGCTAACATTAACAATAGCCACTGCTAATGCTAGCTCGAGCTACTGCTAACGTTAACAATAGCCACTGGTAATGCTAGCCCGAGCTACTGCTAACATTAACAATAGCCACTGCTAATGCTAGCCCGAGCTACTGCTAACATTAACAATAGCCACTGCTAATGCTAGCTCAAGTTACTGGTAATATTAGCATGAGCTACTGCTGATGTCCTTGCTGGATCAAAGGAAAACAAGAAAGAATGTCGGAGCACATAACGTTCCAGGTTCTAAAATCAAACCTATGCTGTCGAGAGTCCACCTGGAGCAGGTACTCCATGCTTTTGTAACCTCTAGGCTAGATTATTGTAACTCCCTTTATGCTGGGCTCAGTCAGTCATCACTTCATTGGCTCCAGATTGTGCAGAACAGCGCCGCCAGGTTTCTGACCGGGACCAGGAAATGGGACCATATCAGCCCAGTTCTGGCCTCCCTACTCTGGCTTCCGGTCTTTTATTGGGCGCGTTTTAAACTCTTTGTATTTGTTTTTCGCTTCTTTCAGGGAGGTCTCCCTTCTTATTTGTCGGCACTCCTGAAGAGACATGTGCCAACACGCTCTCTGCGCTCCTCTGATCAGTGCCTGCTTGTGGTCCCCCGCACTAGGTGTTGGACTCGTGGTGATCGGGCTTTCTCAGTTCTAGCGCCATCCCTCTGGAATCAGCTACCACCGTCAGATAGACTATCTACATCTCTGCAGGTTTTTAAGAGTCGACTGAAAACACATTTTTATCGTCTAGCGCTTCCAGACCTTGCTTGAAGTCTGCTTGTTTTTATGTGTCTATGTTCCATGCATTGTGTAAATGCATGTTTTATGTATTTTTATAGTTTTATATTGTCATTTACTGTTTTAATTTATTTTTATCATGTTTTTATGTTGTTCTTCAGCTCCTTGGCCTCCCGTGTTGGGTGTGGAAGGTGCTTTATAAATAAAGTTTTGATTGATTGATTGATTGAGGATGTATTGGGAATATCAGACTTTGAATGAATGACAGATAGAGGGTGTGTCCGAATCCAGGGGCAGGATGCTTGTGAGGACGCATTTTGAGTTCGATTACGTCACAGCGTAGCGACGAGTACTGTCCGAATTCGAAGGATACTCATTCTCACGTCCTCATATGCGTCCTCATTCCACCCGAATTTTGAGGATGGGTCTGGTGTATCCTCACGGGCCAAGGCTATCCCAGCATGCTTTGCGCGCCGGCCGTTGGATTCTCAACAAGCAGGAGAAGCAGCTAGCAGCGAAGTTTTAAAAGTAAGTTTGCTTTAAAAATAGCGGTAAAAAACTAAAAAAGCTTAAAGCGGTTTTGTTTGTAGGCATTTTTCGTTTGTATATTTGTTTTTTTAAATGTAATTTTAGGCAGAAAAAACCCGAAAATAGCTTGTAAGGCGAGTCCCGTAGTTATTCCTGTGTGTTCTTTAGTGAATTAAGCTTCTTGTCATTTGTTTTAAGAACAACAGAGCAAAGAAGCTGTTTTATTAAGGTCAGAGGTGAAGAGTGAACCTGTTTACACATCACCACAGTAGTTAATCTGGTGTTCTGCTATGAAAAGTAGTTTTACATTCAGGAATTAACACAGTTGACATGTTTTACGGAAGAACAATTAAATAATAGCATGTGTGAAGAATATAATTTTTATTTTCTCATGTAGATAAATGTAAGTGTGTTTGTTGCCTTTTTGTAACCTGTGATCTCTGATTTTCTCTGTTTAGGACTGCAAGTGTCCAGGGTCAGGAGAGGCTCACTGCTGCTGATTTACCTGGTTGTCCTCCTGGGAGAGAGGCCTTCCACTATTATTATCATGTCAATGTTGTTTGGTATTTACATTTATTAAAGCAAATACTAATTTATAACTCATTTGATCATTTTATTATTTACAGCTGTTTTTGAACATATTACATGAACAGAAAATGGAAAGATGGTAAGGGGACAGAACTATTTATAATACATGACAATTATTTAAATATCTAAACAAATATGGAACAGTTATGTACAGTTCAAGCAGGATTAAGCTGAGGGACTATTTTCCTGGATCATTTATTTAAACTGAGTGAGCAGGAGGTCTTTGGCAGTGTAGCTGGATCTGCTGCAGAAGGATCCCAGACATGGATGGAGGGCTGGAACCGAGACCCGGGGCTGGACGTTTCTGGTCATAGGGTGGAACATCATACAGGGCGGTCTGCAGAGCTTTGGGATGCTTCCTCTCACTGTCCATCATCCATCTACAGGGATTGCTGGGCTGGCTCAGTCGACGGCTGTCACATCTCTAGGACATATTCAGAAATATGCAATAAGTAGATGGTTTATGGATTCACTAATATAACAATTGTGGCTCTAAAACAAATAAAATGACAGTGTTTTTTTTATTATATTGTTTCCTACATAAATTACTTAACCCATTACCTGTAGTCGTGGGTTGATGGTGCCTCCTCCAGGACAGAGCATCGCTGACTTTCTTCATACCAGCCTCTCTCATCATCTGCAACATCTTCCTCAGAAAGAGTTTTTTATTATTAAATTTAATACACACATATAACCTGCATTACATTGGTTCTGTTTAAAGGAAAGCAGGGAATAATAAAAATAAATCTACAGATGATTAACATTTTTAGAAGAGCTCTAAGCATTATTAGTCTTAAGCTGAATAAACAAATGCACAATGAAAACATTTCAATGCTATTTAACTTAAAAAGTTCGTTTTTGATACTTTTACACCAACTTTATGCTCATTAAGAAGTTGTAAGATTAAATTTACATTAGAAAATGCCCTACTGTATTCAACATTTAAAATGTATTTGGTTTATATTAATTATTTACATGTTAATACTCTATAGTAATGTGTACATTTAACCACCGACCTTTCTGTTGCTTAAAATATACATAAAACTATTTAAATACAAGTCCTAAAAGCTTGTAGACTAAACTTACTTTAAATTACTTTACCTGGAAATGGTTATCCCTCAGCCTTAAGAACAAACGCTGGCACGAACGTGAAGCTGCTGTAGCTCCCTGGTCGATTTTCGCTAGCTTAGCTCTTTCCCTTGGCCTGTTAGCTGCCGTAGAGGTGAAGGCTAGACCGTCCGAATTCAGAGCCGCTGACTTCCGGTCTTAGCGGTCTCGCAAGGACCCGGCCTTGCTAGACTGGCAAGGACCCGTCCTCACAAGCATCCTGCCCCTGGATTCGGACACACCCAGAGACAGCTAGATCGATAGCTTCAGGCAGCAGCTGGCCAATCAGCACATGGCTTTTTTAACAATAAAATCATGGCTGAGTGGGCGGGGCAAACCAGTTTTTCCATGGAAGGGCTTTATTATGGGGTTGAATTTAGCCATTTATGAGGGCTCCTGAGTCCTTTTGAGCCCCAACAAAGTTTCATTCGCTATATAGAGGATTAAAGAGCAACTTTCAATTGTAAATATAAGTTTTTATAGAACCCTTTAAGCAACAAGATTTTATATTCTGACTGTTATTTGGATTAAATATCGTTCCAGTTCTTGTAAGTTGAACTAGCTCGCCTGTAAAGCAGTGCTGCATCTTTTTTTTGTGCAACGAGGAACGGCTTAATGTCATTTCCAAACTGAGAAACTCATTTGTTTCCCCTCTCCTCAGTCCAGGAGTTCAGCCAGCAATAATCCAGATCCCAAGTGCTTTTTCTGCCATCTGTTGTGATGCTGTCCAGAGCTTCCTCCTTACACTGCAGTGAAGAAGTGTTTGAACCCCTTGCAGATTTATTCTACTCTTCTGGTCACACTTGAATGTTTCAGATCAACAAACAAATGTCACTATCAAAGATAACCTGAGAATTTAAAATGTAATCTAAAGGCTTTTTAAATGATTATATTGATTACAGGAAATAAGCTAACAGTGACAGGTGTTTGTTTCCTTCTAGGACAGCAGACATTTTGGCCTTGGAAAACTCCCATGATGGTTGGACTGGTTGGTTTGGATATATTTTTTTCCAAATATGAATTGAAAACTGCTTTGGGGATTTACTCAGGGTATCTGGTTTCTGATAGGCAAGGCAAGGCAGCGTTATTTATATACATTCCATTCACAGAAGCAATTCAATGTGCTTTCCAGGAGAAAGATCAGTAAGAACATAAAACTTTAAAATCATTGTGACAACATAAAACAGCAGATTTTAAAATCAAAGTTAAAAATTCACAAATATAATTAGATGTAAGAAATAAAATAAAAAGGGAAAGTTAAAGGCTGAGCAGTTACAGTGCAGAAGGTGCAGCATAAGAAACATTCATTCAAAGGCTGATGAATACATGAAAGCAGCTTCACCCTGTTTGGTTCTGAATGAAATAGGAGTAATGAGGCTATTTTTAAACTCATTGGCTAATAGATACTTAGATCCAAGTAAAGATACCCAAAATTTCTACTTAAGTTAAAGTATTTGTTACTCGACACCTCTGATTTCAATAACAAAGAAGGGATTTTACGAGTCCTTACCTGTGAGCGGTTGGACAGAGAAGGCCTCGTGTTGCTGAATAACAAACACCTGGAACTCAAAGTCAACTGGACAGCTGCATCTCAGAGGAATAGCGTGACAGACGCTAAAAAACAGAGAGTTTTTCTGTATGATTTGTCAACGAACGGGTGAATGGAAGAGACGCTGGTTGTACTGAAGAATACAAAGAGACAGGAGAGACCGTGGGCAGGTAGAAGGTCAGAAAACTCCCACACACACACACACCTCTGTCCAAGTGGTACGGCCGGTAGGTCAACACAAGCAGGGATGTGCAGGTCATCGATGACGGGGTAGGCATGAACTGGAATTAACAGGTTCTCTTTGTCCTTAGGAGTGTAGGCGGGTTGGGTGGACAGGACGGGGGGAAACAGACAGGAAAGGTCTCGAGGTAAAAACAGGGATGTGCTCAACTTTATTAGTGATAAGAAGCAGAAAAACACTTTGATACCTTGAAGCGAACATGAACACAGTCGTAGAAGTAGCGCCACTCGTCTGGACAGAACTCCACCTTCAGGGTGTAGGCGAGGCCCGGGAGGAGTCGACACTTCACAGGCAGAGAGGACGGAATGGTGAGGACCCACGCTGATTGCATTTAGAGACGAGTGGGGCTTCAGATCTGAGCAAATACCTTTTTGGTGTAAGTTGTCTGGAAGTAAGTCGTTTGGGTTGGAACTATATGAATATTCATAACTTTAGACGAGACGTTGATCAGTTTCTGTCGTAGAGAAACAGAAAAAAAGTGTCTTTCATCAAATCCCGTCATCTTCAGACGGCAACCGCCACTTTACTGATGCTTCTACGCACACATGGAACGTAGAAAATCAGCCTCCATTCAAAGAAAACTCATTTAACACAGGAACGTGTTTATAATCATCTGTAAACGTGGTTCAGCAAACACAAATATAACCTGTCAAAATCAAGGTCACTAGCTAAAAATACCAATTAGGAATAATTCATCTAGTCAGCCTGAACTCACGCTTTTAATTAATTTCAATAAAGTAAATACTCATTTAAATAGAGAATAATCACATTAAAATGATAAGAAGATGAATTAACTAAAAATAAAAAAATATATTTTGTTTTTATTGTTTTAAATGATTTATTTGGATAAATTAGCTAAAATAAATTAGAATTAACTTGTTTGAATTAAAATGTTTTACTAAAATTAATAAATAAAATTCAACTAAAAATAAATGGCATACGTTTAAATCAATTCCAGTAAATTATTAACTAAAATCTGAATAAATATTTGAATCGCCCCCCATGTTCTCCTTCAGGTAGATAATTCCAGCCTGGGTCTCTGCATTTATGAGGAGGCATGTCCTCCTGATTCATCCCAGAGTTGGCCTGCACTGCTGCATCATCACGCCTGGTACTAAGCTCCAGGGCTTTGTACCAGGGCAGGGGACAGGAAAACCTGCGAGGGCAATCCGATTTTTGCTCACTGTCCCCAGGATAACCTTCCGTGACCGCAAGCCAGATGTTCCTGCCCAGCGGCTGCAGAAGCCTGGATGGAGCAGGGGTGCGTCATCACGCCCCTCTCCTCCCCATCCAGGTGATCTCTCGAATCAAGGGCTGAGTGGGACATGTCAGCATGAATCTGCGGTCTCCGGGTCTGCAGCTGTGTACTATTGTGGAGTTCACATGGAGGTTGGGGTATAGGGGTGGGGGGCAGGGTTTGATTAAATCACCTTATTTCCGGGTTGAAGTAATGGGTCACGAACACAACTTGTATTCCCTAAATAAATGACATCTCAATATGGTAATATTTGATCAAATATTGTGTCTACCGTTGAAGGTACAAGTCCTTTAAAGTCATAATAATAATCTCCTCGCTGTGCGTTCGTCTTTTTAACACCTTAATCTAACTGCAGAAATGTCTCCTCAGCCTTCATTACAGGAGCGTTTCATCACTAAATCAAACAAATCAGCTGTGTTCATGATCTAAAACATGCAGGAAACATGCTGGAAGCAGACTGCAGTACTAGCATGTTGGCTAGCCACTTTACTATTGATCAACAGAGTTCCTGGTCAATAAAATGACTCCTGAGAGGAGAAAACATCTGACCTCAGGGAACGACTGAAGCGTGTCAGCAAACCCAAATGTGGATTCATAGCACTGGGTGATCATGGCATGACAGGCATGACAAGCTACGAGTGGCTAGCTGACAGGACAGGACCGTCCGAGTGTCGCGGCTAACCGGCATCGCAGATAGTTGAGGATTCGATGGAAATCGAGTAGCGACGAGAAAGCATCAATGACTGAGCATTTGCCAGGTAAGAAGAAAGCTTATGTGGGCCAGATTTTTTCATTTTATTTAATTTCATCATTACTCTTCGTGAGGCACTCCGCAAGCTAAGCGCAGCCATGAACAGCTGGCCCAGGCAGAGGGAGGGATAAAAACAGAAACAAGTCATCCAAGACCCCCACTCCCGGTCGTGCACGTTCCAATTATGACAATAACGTTTAAAGTTATTGTAATGGAGTTACATTCTAGAATACCATGTGGTGGCTTTTGTGCTAGTATACCATCAACACACACTTTCAGTAGTGTTAAAAATATTACTAATAAAATATATATTATATTTTATATATACATTATTCATATCAAATGTTTTTAGTGGTCCACTTTAATAAGCACAAGGTATGAATGGGTTAATTTTTCCATACTTATGGGGAAAAACCTGGAAAACACTAAAACCCAGTTCCTTTCCACCAATCCAAGGAAAAGGTTTGTTTGTAGCATTACTCGTTCTGTTATTAAATAAATTAGAAACACTCTAAATGTCCTTGAAACTGGAGCGACTCTTCCTCACCAGGATCTTTACGGAACTTATCCCAAGTTGGAACCCACTGAAGTGAAGTTCTGAAGGTTCTGCTTGGATCGGGATGGAATAGATTTCTATAATGGGAAGAAATACACACAACAATGTAAATTCAAATACAAATGTTCAGGTGAATTTTAAAAATGACTGACTTAATTCAACTAAAGTCAGTGTCAGGTTGGGTATTGTACTTGAGTCCGGAGTGCTGGCCCTGCCCCGGCTCTCTTCCAGCAGCGGGCTCAGGGGCAGAGCGGTCCCCCTCCTCCTGAGGGGCTGCCAGGGGATCCGTGAGCCAGACGGAGCCGCTTCCATCCTGGCAAAAGGTCAGCCCTGGCTCCTCCTGAGAGAAGGGACAGAAGGCTGGAGGAGAAACAAGGAGAGTAGAGTGTGTGTGTGTGTGTGTGTGTGCGTGCGTGCGTGTGTGAATGTGTGTGTGTGCGTGTGTGTAGTTTGAGTGCTAATGTTGTTTAACGTGTAATAATCCAGTCAATTAGCACAAACACCACCAGCAAACACCTGGAGCAGGTTTTAGCTTGTTTCATCTCACGTTAACTAGATTAAAAGGTTCTAAATAAAACCCATGGAGCCCTAATTTACTAACTTATGTTCATTAGCAAACAAAATGGCTCCTTTTGGGTCTATAAACACAACTTTCACATGTTCCATAACTTACGGTACCGGAATATTTACGGTGGAAACGCGTTCTCTGTTGTTAAATAACTCACCAAACGCCGGCGTTACCATAGCGACGGTGGGGTAGGGGGCGGGAAAGAGTGTAGGGGCGCGTTCAATTTAACGTCATCAAATGTGCACAATTCAAACAGGAAACAGGTTTGTTTGTCTTCAAAATAAGAGTATAAACACATGTGTTGCATACTGTTCTATTTTTTTGTCCAAATTAATACAAAAAACATTAGATATAATAAGTTAAACGTTCATTTAAAATAATAATGGCGTTTAAAATAATTAAATAACCATCCATAATAAACTGTGCAAAAAGCATGCGTTTTAGTTTGAAGGCTTGTTGAGATGCTTAGTTGTATGTATTAACAGAGGGAGTTTCAGAAGACAGCACGGCTATAAAAACTCCTTTAGGTTCATGTTTAATTTCCTGGGCTCACTTATCAGCTGAATGACAGGGTGCTTGCTTTTCTCTCCGACCAGCCTGGAGTTTGGATCTAGGTGCAGGTCGTGAGGGAGGAAAGGGAACCGGTCCGGCAAAATGAAGAAAGTTGGACTCATTGGGGTGTTGCTGTTACCACAGGTGAGTATAGGGGTTTTTATCTTTATTTTATAAAGGCAAGCGTAAACGACTAAATACTGATATATATATATATATATATATATATATATATATATATATATATATATATATATATATATATATATATATATATATATATATATATATATATATATATATATATATATATATATATATATATCAGTATTTATATATTTATATATATATATATACATATTTGTTATTTTACAGGCAAAATCATCATCAGGTTGTCATCCTCACATTAGTCTGGTAAAAGACGAAGAAAAGTGCTTAAAAGAACTTCTCAAGTCACACAAAGTTATAGGTAAGTCAATAAAATTTCTGAAATTTGTATTATTACTAAATTGTAAATTCAAAATCACGTAATGCTTTCATTTGCTGGTTTAATTTTTTCTTTTCTTTTTCTTTTTTTTAACATTTTCTAAAAAAATAAATATGTGAATTGGGCATTTGATCCACCAAAATGTGATGTTCTTTACTGACATCTAGTGGTCTTAAATTGAAATGCAGACCCAAATCCAGAGGAAGTTGGTGTGAAATATAACATTTAAGAGATGAAGCCACAGATGGTTCTACTTTTATTTATTTCCTGCATTTAAATAATAAAAGCAGAGATGTTTTGCTCCATTATTTCATTCTATTTATCCTGAACAGGTTTTGTACATCATTTTTTAAACAATCCCAGAAAAAAAACGTACTTTTTGTTTGATCTTTCAAGATAACATCAGTCTAAACTGCAATGGAATGTGGGATGACTTGAACTGTTGGCCGCCTGCTTCTCCCGGGGAAACCGTCTCACAACCATGCCCAGATTTTTTTAATTCAGCAGGTGAGACACACAATGGCGCATAGTGACAAATTGGAACCTTTTACTTTTTCCACTGGTTAATTATTTACTTTGGGAACTCATTTGTTTTAATAAGGAACAGAAACATCTTTCTTTTCTCAAAATCTCTATCCAAGCAGTTAGACCTTTATAGCTGGCAAATGTACTAGAAAATAAGGATTGTGTAATAAAGTATATGGAGAGTTGAAGGTTTGTTAAAGACACTATAGTTGTATATTTACTGTACGATAGATCCTAGCACCCTAGACCTTTTGAAAGTTTTTATTTTCTACAATCTATTTCAGTTGTGGTCATTTTTTGGACTAAAGGGAGGTGGGGAACAATGATTTTGTTGTTGCTTTGCAGGTAAGGTGCACCGTAACTGCACCACTGATGGATGGACAGACCTTCTCGTCCCTCATGAGGATGCTTGTGGCTACACTTTCAATGAGTCGCTGCACTTTCTTGCAGAGGTTGGTAGTTTCTTAGTTCAGTGAGTGTAGTTTATCTCAATCAGGTTTGGAGATCTATCTAGGGTGTACCTCATTATCACCCAATATATCTGGGTGGTATTCTGCATAGTTAGCATCTTGTTTTTTATAGAGTTTAACCAGACGAACGGCTCCACCAATTAAGAACATCCAGAATTTAGATATCAGCTATCAGTCCTAAGGTTTCTCATGTTGAGCCCCTAGTGGTGGCCTTCTATGAATGCACTTAGGCCTGGAATATACTTGATTTTTAACCTCTCGTTGGTGCAGGCAGCATGGGCTGCGTCTTTGTTCACATACTTGCTGTTGCGCGGCACTGCATGTAGTACTGGAGGATTCCGCTAGGGGGCACAGTAGAGTACTCAGATTGGATAGAGAGCCGGGTTTGTGGGTACAACCAAATCAAACATGGCGTCAATAGAAGAGATCAGTAACTGGTTAATTTTGAGATCAAGGCAGGTAAAAAGAGCAGCGGTATTGTAATAGTGTGAAAGACCTCTAAACCAGAGACGGAGTGACCATGGCGAGTGTGTCTCGCTCGTTTTGTCAACTCCGCCTACTGGTTACTCGTATATTGCAGCATTCGAACGTGCCGCGTTAATTTCGGGGGGGTGCTCACAAACAACACTTCAAATCAATGCAAGTTATGCGTGGCAGCCATTGTAAACATGCGTGCGTGTCGTTAAACAAGACGTATATTCTAGGCCTTACCCAGAATTTAAAGACAGAGAATACCACACCAGATTGCTTATTGCTATTGATTATGGTCATAACGTGGGAGGCATCTAGTTGTCTTTTAACCCCGACGCTTGTGTATTGTTGAAAAACTTCAAAATAAATGCTTTTGTTTTTGTCTGACTTACGCTGGTCGCAGAATTTCACCTGTAGCGGCACAATGCTTAAGGCCATCGTGTTGGTCCAATCAGAAGAACACCTACAAGTAGAACCAGATTAGGATTCCATGTTTCCTAGCTGTAGGAACCGGTGGCCAGTCCTGCTTTGAACACTCTAGAGTAAACTGTTCAGGCTCTGCAGGACACACATTATACACCTGTACAATGACAATACAACAATCGTGAACATTAAGGGGGTGCTGTGGGGCAGTAGCTCGCCTTTCGGCAAACTTTATTCCAAAATCTAACTAAGAGCTTACCAGGGCTGCTGGTTCACTACCTCTCTAACTCTGGACTGGGTGCTTTGTGTACCTGCTGCCTTGCTTGGATGCGGTAGCCGTCTGTTTAAAAAGCTGGAATTACCACTATTGAGATTGGAAAGCCTATCTGACCAACCTCCAGGTGAAAACAGGTTAATGAAGGGAAAGGTTAGCACACCTGGAAATGCATCTGGAGACAGCTTTATTTGCTCAACAGGCTTCAGGATGACTGATGGAGTTTAAGTGAGATATTTTTCTGTGACTGATTCCCATAAAGAAACATTGAACCTGGTTCTGTCGTTAAAGGCTTTGTGTATTTTCCATTCTTCAGCCCTCAGACTCTCATTTGTATTTCTCCTACGTGAAAACCATGTACACAGCTGGATACACGCTCTCTCTCATCTCTCTCAGCATTGCCATCATCGTTTTCTCCCTCTTTAGGTGAGGAACCTTGGTTCTTTTGTCCACACAGAGCATGTTCTCAGACCCACTGAAATTGTTTGCACATCATCAATTCAAACATTGCGTGTAAAGCTGAGTTCTCTTTTCCTTAAAGGAAACTCCACTGTACCAGGAACCACATTCACATTCAGCTGTTTATCTCCTTCATCCTGAGAGCCATCTTCATCTTCATCAGGGACACTCTCCTCTTTACCAACGAGGAGCTCTATCACTGTGACTACTACCCGGTACGGCTCACAGTTCTGTGTTGTGTTGACCCGGTGGGGATCTTTGTCCAGTTTAGCCTAACTTTTCCTCTGCTCCTGCGACGCTCCGGACAGGTGGCGTGTAAGATTGTGCTGATGTTTTCCAACTACTCCATCCTTGCCAACTACAGCTGGCTGCTGGTGGAAGGTCACTTCCTGTTCACCCTGGTGAGCCGCTCCTTCTTCTCCCTGAAGAAACACCTGGCCTGGTACATCCTCCTCAGCTGGGGTACTGCATCATCGTGATCTCATTTATCTTTGACTTAAACTCAACGAATAACTGTGTTTCTGTTGATTCGTCTGTTTTTATTGCACAGGTTTACCTCTTATTGTAATAATCTCCTGGGGATGTGCTAAGTACCTTTATGAAGATGAAGGGTAAGGAGGGTCTTTTTTGGTCGTTTGTAATTTTAGACACCTTATTGGAGCTAAAGTATTTTTTATGTGTAAAGATGTGTTTTTGTTGGTATTTTCTTGTCAGTTCAACTTAAGAAATGTCTTTAGTGCTGGATTTTGATAAGAACCCACACAAATACATTTAAATTGGTTGCTATGTGTCCCTACATGGGCTCATTCGTTGAATGATTCACAGGTCAGCATTAAATGGCTGAAGACCATTTTACAAAATTAGAAGAAAGCCTAAAGAAATGAGTGACTTTTCTATGGTACTTTTAATATTTAAGATCATGTCATTCATTTGAATGTCTTTTTCTTTCTTGCCAAAGGTGTTGGGAGACCAGGAGACATGAATGGATTTGGTGGATACTTCGGGTTCCAGTTCTTCTAACTATCTGTGTAAAGCAACGTTTCTTTGTTAAATTGAGCTTTAAAGTAATTTTTGAACAAGTGGACAATTGTCATCAGCATACCGAACACCTAGGTCTAACAGAAGTTGAAGCTAATGTACCCTAGTGGCAGGCTTCCATACAAATTTCAGCCCCGATCTTTCAGCTCTACATCCTAAGTGTGGTTCTAAAGACACAACATGGCAACACCTGCAAATGACCTAGATGGCTAGTTAGCTTAGCTTAGCATAAGGACCTGAAATGAGGCAACATCTGACCTGATTCTGGTTAAAGTTAGAAATCCAGAATGCTATTGCCTTCATCTTTTCACCTAAACCTTGTTTTGGCTGATCAGGTGATTCTGGGTTTGCAAACTTCAGAGTGTAAAACTGAGTCACAACAACTGGCTTGGGAGTAGCCCGGTAAACATTTTCAACCACCTATCAAAGGTTAGGTCAAGGTACTTACAGGGCCAGGAGAGCAAACAGAAACCTCCCTTTCTTCAGCTCCTCCTTCATAGTATTCCCAGACCAGAGAGAATATTTAATCCCTCTAGAGAGTTCTGGGTCTACTCCAGACTCTTTTGTCAGTTGGACATGACTAGAGAACCTCAAGAGGGAGGTAACAAGGTGTCATCCTAATTAGATGCCCGAAGCACCTCAGCTGACTGCTTGGATGTCAATTCTACTCTAAGATTCCCTCAGATATAATGGTAAATGACCTATATTTGATATAGCACCTTCTAGGGTTCTACAACCCCTCAAGGCGCTTTACAACGCAGTCACTCACCTATGCACACACACATTCACAAGATGGTGGTGATGAGCTACAATGTAGCCACAGCTGCCCTGGGACACACTGACAGAGGCGATGCTGCTGACCACAAGCACCAGCAGGCAGGGAGGGTTAAGTGTCTTGCCCAAGAACACAACGACTGCAACCGATGGTGCTCCAACCTGAAACAACGGGGCTGGCACTTAACTCCTCTGCCAATGTCTTTTCAAATGATGGAGCTCCCCTCTTAATCTCTCCCGCAATTCAATCACTTGTATCCAAGATCTTGATCTTTCAGTCACTATCTCGTGTCCACAGGGAAGTGTTGGAACGTATACAGTATGGACCAGGAAATCAAAAGCCTGGCTTTGTGGCTCATGTCCTTCTTCACCACAACAGATCACAGCAACTGCTGATTAAACTCTAACCTGTCAGACTATGCTTCACTCCACTCATGAACAAGACTCGCTTCCATCCCAGAGGGAGTATGCCACTCAGCTTTGAACCATCTCAGTGCACACTGAAGGTCCTGACTAACAGATACCAACAGAACAGCAGTGATGAAACCCTGAGGCTCACAAACCAGACACTGTCCTCTCCATTACTTCAATGTCCATTAATACCATAAAACAAATTAGAAACCAGGGAAAGCCAGAGTCCGACCCACACCGGTGTTTGTGCCTTATGATCAATGTTCAACTGGGAGGACTTGGTATTTGGTACAAAGACCTGGCGTTCTATAGACACTCAAATCAAATGTAGCTTGCTAGCTTTGTTTGAACTACGCTACGTTTCTGCCTGCTTGCTAGCTTTGTTTGAACTACGCTAAGTTTCTGTCTGCTTGCTAGCTTTGTTTGTACTACGCTACGTTTCTGTCTGCTTGCTAGCTTTGTTTGTAGTACGCTAAGTTTCTGTCTATGCTTGCTAGCTGTTGCTAAGCTAGGCTACTGTCAAATATTTGTTAAGTGATGTTAAACTAAGCGAACATTGATAGTCGTTTTTAACTCTGGTAGCTAAAGCCTTGGGTACAACTAACTAGCATCACTTTTAGCATGAGTGTATCAGTTTTGCATTGTCATGTTTAAATGATTAGCTTTGAAATTTCCAGAAAGTAACAGAGCTGTTCTCTGGTTTTAACTGTTAAAAGGTGAATCTCGTCTTTTTCTTGGGAATTTTGAGGATACTGGTAAGCAAACTCAGAATGCCGGACGCACAAAGGAATGAATTCAGCCAGTATAAGTGAGTATTTTACAGACTGCAGTACTGATTTGGTGCTTGGTTTGTGTTTTTGGTGTCTTGGATAAATTTAAGGAGTAAAGATGGATCCTCTTTGCTCTTTAATGATTTGGCTGGTTTAACGCAGTGGCAACCATCAGGGTCATCTATACTCCCAGAGATGATGTAATATATTCTAAAATAAATGTTAAACATTCTGCTGTGTTATAAAAGTCATAGTTGTGGAGAAAATGTTTGCGAGAAAATAAACCAATCAGAAGTGGTCACCCTGTTTGTGCAAGCAGCACTTTTTTTTTCTACCAATCAAAATCTTTCAATTTAGTTGCTTAGAAGACAATGACAAGGCAGTATGGGTATATAAAATCAAAAGGTTTGCACATCTAATTGTTTTCTTTCTAAATTCAGATTCTAATCCTCAGCTTTCCACTGGATGCGTAAAAGTGCGTAACGCGTTTTACCCGCGATCTACCTTCACACCGCGAGCGTTTCAGATGCAAAATGGTAGCAAAAACGTTTCACGCAGCTGATCCCGCGAAGTCATGAAATGACCGGAGAATTACAAAACCACGTGTGATTCCGGCAGTTGACGCAATAACAAGCTAGTAGGAAGATGGCAGCATTTATCCAAAAAGGCCTGTGTTCTGTTTTCTGTTCTCTTTACCTTGGCCACAGATGTTTCACAGGTAATGACGTACTTTTATTTACTACTTAAGCAACTGCAAATCTGCACTTGACTTTTATTTTGAAAGGTTGCGAATGTTTCAAAACTGCTTTTGTGTTTGACTTCCTGTCTGGCCCGATCTAAACTACTGAGCTTGATGCGTTCTGGAAGCGTAGTGTGCAACAAATACACTTGAAATGTAAATGTAGCGGTGTGACATGTCCCTACGCTTGGATTGGACTAAAACGCGACACTTCCTGGCCGGTGGGAACGTACTTATCCATTATGATGGAAGCTAATTGTTGCGTACTACATTTTGCGGACATTACGCAACACTTACTGGGCCTTACTGCTAGATGCGTAAACATCACATAACGTCCACAAAATGTGTTATGCAACAATTAGCAGCCATAATGGATGGGTGCGCTTCCACCGGCCGTGAAGCGTTAGTTTTTGGAAGCAACCCAGATGCGTAGGGATGCATTGTTTACGTTTCAAGTCTATTTTTTACGCACTACTCTTCCAGAATGCGTCAAACAACAAACCACAGTTCAGATCGGGCCAGACAGGAAGTCAAACACTAAAGCAGTGTGAAACAATCGGAACCTTTCAAAATAAGTCACGTGCAGATTTCCAGTTGCTTAACTAGTAATAAACGTACGTCATTTCCTGTGAAACCTCTGTAGCCGAGGTAAACGGAACTTAAAAATAAACCACAGACCTTTTTGGATACACGCTTCCATCTTTCTCCTTGCTTGTGTCACGTCAACTGCCGAAACGCCTGGTTTTGCAATTCTCTCGTAATTTTGCTTCTGTTTTGTGTCTGAAATGCTCCTGGTGGAAAAGCTTGGTAACTGTTTTGAATCTTAATAGGCTGAAATAATTTATTGTTAGATTGATCGGTTAAAGGGTTTGTCTTTTAGCCCATTGAGGAAACGAGTAGTCAGAGGCTCTTGTATCAAAGTCCGATAGTAAATAAAAAATCGTTCTAAACTGTATGTTAATGTGAATATTCGGTCACTTTTTCACAAATGCTGATAATAATGAGAAAAATGCTGTTTCTCTTGAACAGAAGGCTGATCAAGTCCACCTTTTTCCTGGTGGCTCTGTTCGGCCTGCACTACATCCTTTTTGTTTTCCTGCCTGTTGAAGTCAGCAGCTCCGTGTTTAAGATTTGGATGTTTGCAGAGCTGGCTCTCTCGTCCACACAGGTACATTTCTACATTCAAAAAACAGAAATGATGTCAGAACAACAAACACACCTCCACCCTTTGTCTCCTCCCACCTGTAAGGGTTTTGTGGTTGCTGTCCTCTACTGCTTCATTAACGGAGAGGTGAGACCCGTGGATAGAAGTCTGGAACTGGATTCATTGGGGTTGTTCTTATAATGTACACATGTTTAGGTGAAGCAGGAGTTTAGGAGGAGGTGGAGGAGATGGAGGCTGGTGCAGCACCTCCCCAGTCAGCGCCAGGCGCATCGCAGCTCCATCAGTCACAGCGGTTCTCCCCACACCCAGGTCTCCCTGCTGCCCTGCTCTCCAGGCAGCCTGATGACCAGAGCGCTCCCTCTGGACACTCTGGAGATGTGATCCACCCAGAGTCTGATTTTGGTATTCTATGAAAATATATTTGTTAATTATTTTTTTCATTGTATTTCTACATCCTCGAGGCTTCAATATCCCTTTACTCCTTAGCTCCCTCTAGTGGATACTAGTAGGATCTTACCTTTTTACATTATTGAAATATTTATTTGTCTTTCCTTAAATGAACAAAGGGTTTGTAAATTAACAACAAATATTTAAAATAATAATAGTTAGTCTTGTATTTTAATGCATTTATTTACATAAAATTGGTTTATTGTTTGCAATTAATTTAAGAAAATAAAAAAATTGTTTTTCAATTTTATGTTTAGGTTGATTTATTTTTATAAAAAGTAGGACATTGCTTAACATATTTGTGGAGAGAAAGTGTGGTAAATGACTCATTATTCCCAGGTGCACGGCTAATTTCTGCCCTCCAAATGTTCATCCTGCCCCACCTGCGGACCAGGAAAAGATGTTAAAACAAGAAGAAACTAAGCACCACTGTTGGGTGTTTGTGTAAATCTGACTCTAGCTATCCAGATCGGATCGGATGTCAGAGAGGACCATTTTTATCCCTTTTCCAAAGTCAGGTAAGGTCAACGACAAGCTGGAAAGGGAACGGGCCAAGCTAAAAAGACAGACGAAGCAAAGCAGTGGCAGTATTTATGTAGAAGAGCGGATTTTCACAGTGTGGAGTAGATACAGGGTAGAACGTATATTTGTTCCATACATTTTGCCAGTGGGAAAGGTTTGTTGGAAAATGATGAGACAATAAAGTCAAAGTCCCATTAGTCATCATCACACACTGGTGAAATTACATCTCTGCATTTGACCCATCCCCGTGGGGAGCGGTGAGCTGCAGCTGTGGCTACGCTCGGGAACTATTTAGTGGTTTAACCCCCCATTCCAAACCCTTAGTGCTGAGTGTTCAGCGAGGAGGCATTGGGTCCCATTTTTTCAAAGTCTTTGGTATGAACCCTGATTGTCTTTGGTATGGCCCGACTGGGATTTGAACCCTGATCTCCCAGTCCCATGGCAGACACTCATACCACTAGGCCACCGGAGCTGGTCAACGCCATTAACAACGCTCTCAGATGTGAAGTTATCCAGGAGGCAGCGGTGTAAACAAAAGAAGTCCAGCCGAACGTGAACAAAAAAGGCTTTTGACCAGAGGTAGGTGGTATGTAAAATGTACTGACACCAGTGGTGCCCCCAAGGAGTGGCCAGGGGTGGCCATGGCCACCCCTAGAAAATTGCTGCCCCCCCCCCAGGGAAGACGTGTTAATAAATCATATTAATGTTCACTCAAACCATAAATGCATCTTATTTAGTCAAGACATAAATGTAAAACCCAATAAAAAAGATTATAAAATTAATGAGTAAATAATCAGAATTTTAAAAAAATTATATTTGTTTCTGCTACTCATCATTTTCAAAATAAAAGTTTATATCTTAATAGTTTTTTTAAGACAGAAACAGGTGAATTAAACTAAAAAATAAAATTCTAAAAAAAAATTGAAATAATATTTAAATAACTAAATTATATTCTTCTGAAAATGTGTTTTGGATGCACATTGTCTTTTAATCAAAAAGAATAAAGGAGCAATACAATGCATCGCCACAGGCTAAACTCTCCCAAGCCCTTTTTATAAGACACACCATGCCGGCAAATCAGTGTAATATTACCGCAACATGTTTCTTATGAACGCACCATGGCGGCATCACGTTGCGGGAATTTTGACGTCTGTACCATACCACATTTATTTATAGAGCACATTTAAAAACAGCATGTCAGCTGACCAAAGTGCTTGAACACAGAAAAAGGGCAATATAAAACAGATAAAAAGCAGTAAAACTAATGAAAACAGGTCCTCACAATCAGAGAATGTGTGACGAACCGATTAAAAAATAAAAATAAGGCATAAAAATTGACATTCCAGCACAAAACACGAGTAAACCTAAAAATTTGGTTACGAATACAAGAAAAGAAAAAAAAAAAAAAGATAAAAACACTAAAAACATAAAGAATCGATTTCAGGGTCAAAGTCCACTATTGAAAACTTTACCGGGCAAACTGTAAAGTAGGCTATTCACCCATTGCTTGGGTCAAAACTGGATGGAGTACCAGTTGTTCCCAGTCTACAGTCTAGTCCAACGGGAATGCTAATTTTGGATTCCACAAACACAACCAGCATAATTAAAATGCTTTCGAATGAGCTCAAAACTACTGGTCTCGGTGCTGCTGTTATTCCTATGTGATGGTCATGACGAATGCAAAACCTGAGCAAAGAACGTAAAAATGGATCCATCCAGCCCATAATACACCCTCTGTCCTCCAGACAGAAGACGTGTCCTCCTCAAAGACCAGATAACAAGGTTTAAACACTGATATTGTGTGCCTGAGTGGCACATTTTGTTCTGTTTGTTTCTGGGTGATAATAACAGTCACGAAACTTGAAAACAAAAAGTTTTAAATGATTTAAAATATTGTTAAGCTTTTTTTGGCTTTTTTGTTTTAATTGTGAAAAATCAAATTCCCTAATGAAATTAACAAAGTAACGACTTTTTGAAATAAAAAAACTTCAACCGTTACATTAAGTGTTTATTTTTTACAGTGTTCCACTTAACCAGTTCAGGGTTTTCTAGCTAGAATTTACATGTCTAACGATTAAAGAACAGCACAAATGCTTTATTCCACAAACAAAAGGAAACATTTTTAACATAAAAAAATATATTTGCGTACTAGATTCCATATTTTTCTTTCAGCTTCTCCACTAAATCAACATAAGCCGCCATCGCCTGTTCCTTGGTCAGACCTGTTGAAAGAGAAAAGAGATAAATGAACACAATCCGGTGTTTGTTTTTAATTTTACAACCTCGCTTTAACAAAATCAGACCTTTCTTAGCATTCCACGCATCCCATTTGGCCTTGGCTGTGAACTCAAATATGCCCGGACGTTCTGTGGGAATGAATGGAAACATCAGTGACAGGGATCGGCAGGAACAACAAGACTTCTGTGTTTGCTCTGAAACGAGCGATCGGACCACACCGGAGCATTGTTACCATCTCAAGTCAGGAGTGTGAGATCAGGAACAAGTCCATGCACGGGAACGCCAACAAATTCCTGAGGAATCAGTTACTAAAGCCTAAAAATGGAGTCATGAGTTAACTTTGGATTAGCTTAGCACTCTGACATGAAATCTAACTAGTCAGGCCTCTTTTGTTACCCAGCTCCACCCTTCCCAACGTTGCTCAGTTTAGTAAATCCCAACACAAAACTGTCAGTTTATCCTGTTACCGTGTTTATTTCAGAATCACTGACCTGTGCTAACGTCACCAGCTGTGGCTTGCTTGTATAAACCGTACAGAACCGACATTTCTCCTTGATCTGGTTTTTGTTTCAGGACTTTCACCTCCTCAGCTGCTTTCTCAAAGGCATCCTGATTTTTTTTTAAAAAAAAGGAAAAAAAGTTGAGTAACCTCCCCCCACAGGCGAACCTTTGCACAGTTTCAACATTTTATCTAAGCACATGCACAAAACTCTCAGCAGCAACAAGAGAGGGATTCTTGCCTAGGAAACCTTTAAATAACTCATCAATCATAAAAACATCACTTTGACAACACTGTAAAACACAGAAGTTTGGATTAAACAGCTTAAACTTACAGTCATGACTGCAGATGAAGGAAGTTTCTGCTGCTGCTGCTGCTGCTGCTGAACTCATTCTGCTGCTCTAGTCACACAAAGTGGGAGGGGCCTAAACCAGAACAGGAAACAGGTCAGATCAGAAAAAAATTTCAAAATCAAAGATCACCTGAGTAAATACAAAATGTTGTTTCCACGTGATGATTTAATTTTTTATTAAGGGAAACAATGTTGTTCAAATTAGCCTGGCTCTGTGTAAAATCATGAATTAGCTGTGATTCAACACAATATTTAGGAAGCTCAGTTCAACGATACTCACCATAACTAGAAGAAGCCCAAAGCCTGATTTATACGTCTCCATCAGCTTAGGTTCTGAGTCGCGTACGCGCATTGATGTTTTCCCTTTGGACTTCTCCGTTGATTGGGGAGAGTTGCAAAGGACAACAGAGGACGTAGCACTTTTCTGAGATATCTGGCCACCAATACAGTCATGTCTCCAGTCCAGGTGGTGTATTCAGGGCACGAATTACCTAGAAGCTTCCAGGGGAGCCACAGGCACAGGGGGTGGGGTGGGTGTTGGATAATGCCGACGGTCATTTATATAGCACATTTACAGTCACACAGGCAACCCCAAAGTGCTGAACAAGAGTAAAATAATAAATAGATTAAAAAATAGACACAATCAAGAACAAATTGCAGTTAAAATCAAGGTTAAAATTTATAAAACAAATGCATTTAATGCTAAAAAGTAAAACGCAAATCAATTAAAAGCAGAAGTTGCCTACTCAAGTCAACCTGCATTAAACGCCAGATCAAACAAGTATGTTTTAAGTAATGCTTTGAAGTGCTCTGTGTTTTGTGTGGTTCTTAGGACCAGCCACAGAGAAAGCCCTGTCTCCCCGAGTTTTTAAACGTGTTTTTGGAACAATTAAGAAAGGGGAGCCCATGACCCTTTCAGGGGAGCCAGGCTCCCCTTAGCTCCCCCGTAATTCGAACCCTGGGTGTATTTATATCGTGTTTATGTTGGGGATGCACGATATATCGGCATCAATATCGGTATCGGCCGATGTTAGTCATTTTTTAACATATTGGTATCGGTCCGATAAGTAAAACTGGGCCGATATTAACAACTGATTTTTTTTTTCCGACTTGTCGTCTGTGTATCTGTTTCAGAGGGTGACGGGGGCGATAATGCTTAGTTGTTTAGTCATGTGACAGTGATGGTAATCATCTCAGAAGCGTAAATGTGTGTGGTGTGTGTATATGCATATATATCGGTAACACTTTACAATAAGAGTCCTTTAATTAATGTTACTTAGTGCATTATTAAGCATTAGTAAACAAAGGGTCCCTTTACTAACGTTCGCGTTATTGTTAACTATTAAGTGTCCTTAAGGTTAGAACAAAGAGCCCGGGGGGGCTGCTTTGTAATCTATTACTTATTATTAACATTAATATTAAGCAGTTTTTAATAGTTTATTATTGCTTAATAATGCACTAAATAACGTTAATAAAGGAACCTTTATTTTAAGTGTTGCCTATATATCTTCAGGGGTATGTGTTGGCAAGAATCTGGTGATACAATATATATCTCAATATAAGAGAGAGGATACGATATATTGTGATACTAAAAGTCAGACAATATTTGCTTTTTCTTTAGACTGAACGTCATTGGAAAACTCAGGTCAGACGCTTCTAAAACACATCCAGTGTTATCACGAGATCTTGTTCCGTCAGAATGAAGGCGGTAAAAACTGCTGCCACCTAGCAGTCGGACTTTGAATTGCACCACACACAAAAAATAAAGTAAATGTCTGCATGTATTCTATATCCTCAATAAAAACATCTATACTCTGCTTTTAAATATTAATTCAATATCTGAGCATGAAATATTGCGATATGTCAGTGCATTGTTATATTAATGTAATATCAATAAGTATCGGTTATCGGATATAGCAGTGATATCAATTTTCTAATATGGATATCGGCCAACTTTTCACATTAGTGCATCCCTGTTAAATATCTTTGGCTCTCTTTTTATTTTTTGAGGGGGTTATGGCGGTGCTGTTGATGATGAAGAGTCATCCTGACCAATCACAGGCTTGCGGTTTCCATCAATTTTGATGGATAGATAAACGTCTCTGTCACCCTCTGCAGGCCTTTTGAAGAGCCCTTGCGCTAATGCATAATGGCGTTGCATGTCTCCATCCCCACGCAGACGGAGAAGGCTTAAGCCACACCCATCTACTTCCGGTCCATGTTCCACTACTGCCAAAAAAAACTAATGGGTCTATGGGCCGACAACTAATTTGAAGTCTTTTTCATTACGAATTTTTATAATCTAATAGATCTCCAAGTATGTGACATAATTGAAACACACATCAATACTTTTATTTATTTATTTTTAATTCAGGGGACCCATGAGCTGACCGGAAGGGGAGGAGATTTAAGCTTTCTATGACTACCTGACCTGAAATTTCAGTCAAGCATGGTGGCGGTAGTGTGATGGTCTGGGGTTGCTTTAGAACCTGGACCACTAATGGAACCACAAATTATCTCTTGCAGAACATCCTGAAGGAGAATGTTTGACCTTTGACCTTAAACAGGCGGTTCATTCTGGAACATGAGTGAATTATAATGAAACCTGGGACATTTCCTTCCCAGTGATGTGAGAAACTCCATTAGCAGTTAGTACACTTCATGGGTTCACCTAAAGAGATGTTGTCAAAACTGCTCTTCAAATAGGTGATAAAGAAAATGTGGAAGTAAATGTTGTTTATGTTATCTTGTTTTTTTGTTATTATTTTCTATTATTTTTTTCATTATTGATCCCTAAGGAGCACCAAGTTAAAAAAAAGTGGTTTTCATCCTCTGAAAATATAATATTTTATGCCATTTTTGTCTTGCAAAACCTGAAAAACTACTCCCATTCTTAAATTTGTTGCTACTTGTTACAGAAAAATAACCATTTCTTCTTTTTTAATGACCTGCACCATTTTTTTCCACTGCTAGGTTGCGGCGTATATGTATATAGTACAGCTGAAAGTATATTCACTGTTTAGTAAATCAAAGAAAAAATATTGTTTTAGTTATTTTGTCAACATTTTTACTAAGTTGCTTAAAAACCTAGTATTTCTCTCTGTTGTGACACTAAACTACCAGCAGATGGCAGCATTCACACATTTAATGACAGTTTATTTCAGCTGGGATTAAAAGAGATTTTTGAGACATTTAGAGATTATATAAAAAAATTCAGCAGAAACCCAAAATATTCAGGAGACAAACCGTTGTAGAAAATGTTCTTTATTCTGACACCTTCCAAAGAAAATCTTTACATTCTTTGATGATCATCCTTCCACTAAAACACATTTTCATCTAGAACACACATGTAACACGTAACTGAAAACAGTTTTTGGCAATTAAACAAAAAGCTTAGAAACAAAAAGATGATTTAACAGCTCACTAAGGAAAAACATAAATCAAAACATTCCAGAGGAACACGATTCCAGCCGAACAGCAGCAGAACTTCAGACCTGATCCTTAAATAAATGGCAAAGGGATGGTATATAAATAGTTAGTGAGTTTGTGGTTATAGCGTAACCTTGACTCTGGACGCCAACAAATACATATAATATAGCTGGATATATTAATATAAACGTTAAAACTTTGGGGGGGGACACCTGTGAAGCACAACATATATAAATTTATCTTCCATGATTGGAAATGAATATATGGTCTGGCCATATTTAGCTAATGACACTGATAATATAGATATCTACAATAATTTATGAATAGTTCTAATATGATAAAAGTCGCTTTTTTACTAGTTTAGATTTTAATTTGAAGAAGTGGTGAAACACTGCCACCTGCTGGTCACAACTGGTAACTGCAGCATGGATTAAATAAAGGTTATGAACCAAATATCAACTTTTTTAGACTATTGCTCTTTTAAAGAGCTATCACATAATACCTTAGTTGTTTAAGATAAACAACTTCAATAGGATAGGAAATTATGTGAAATGGTAACAGAAGAAGAGTTTTTGTAGAAACGCACCCAAAGGAAAGTTGATTGGGAATTCTACTCAACGTGTTCCTCTTTCTTTATTCCTTTGATTAATGAAAGCACCGTTACCAAGCAGCCATGCTAACAAACCTACCGGATGTTTCTGCTAATCCATGAACGCTTCGACACCAAGTGCTAAACCATTCTAGCTGTAACAGATCGTCCACATGGGCGCTTTTACCTCCAGACTTGTAGTTTCCTTTAGATTAATCAGCATCAGCCTAGAACAAATTGGTCTTGGCTCACAAAATCTGGACCAACACATTTATAGTTATTTCTACATAAAAGGGTTTTGCAGTGTAAAACTTTTCATTGGTGGTTCTTGATTTTCTTTTTTTTGTAGCTGTAACAGATTTTATTTTGAAAGAACTTTGGTACAAGTAGTGTCCTTTGGCCATTGTGCTGACTGTGGTACCGGTAGTATAAGTGCTGGTCTTTAAGGGGGTTGGGGTCAAGTTCTTCAAACTGAAGTCCAAAGAAAATAAAAGTTTCATCAAGTGCTCTTTAAGGAAAGGCTTTGATCTTTCGCAATACTGCATAAGAAAGTCAAAAAACAAGAGTACCCTGCAACGAATAGTTTCTGTGATGAAAAGATACAGATTTAGGTTTGCAGGGCAGGATCTTAGAGTGTAACTGTTACATGAGCAGGACTAATACTGGATTTAGTGCTGGATTAGAAAAACTAGAAACTAAATACAAGTCTGTAACGACAGTTGAACATCTGAGGATTCTCCTGCTAATTTGACAAGCAGAAGATAAATATTTGATTGTCTCTGTATTGATATTCAAATCATGTCTGGGGTTTGGTGAACACCAACACCAGCGCTTCTCACACGTTACTGACGTCCTCCATCCCGTTACGGTACTCCTCCGCCGGCAGCGTGAAGCGGATCTGTCGGCTGCTCTCCCAGCCGCGCCGGATCTTTCTGAGCCGCCCGGCCACACAGGGCACGAAGAGCGCCAGGCGGCCCAGCAGGACCACGCAGGGAAGCGCCAGGACCAGGACGAAGGTGGGGGGCATGTAGAAGCGGTACTGAGTGGAATCGAAGGCGCGGTTCCACCCGTAGATGAGTGTGTGGGCAGTTGCCATGGACAGGGCACAGTAACCAAGAGAAGACTGTAAATCATCAGAGAAAAAGGTTTTAGACAGCAGTAACACCAGTCTGCCCTCCAAATGTCTGACGCATTAATAAAAACAGGAGACAAGAGTCAGCAAACATCAGCGGGCGGTGTTGGAGGCCAAAGCAGACCCCGAGGAGACACGCTGACCCACCAGTCCTGACCTGAAGAAACCCCGATGGTGTTTTCCGGAGTGAGCCACATGACTGCAGGGACCACATGGCGTCGAGGCCGGCGGCTGAGTGAAACATTCCTACTTCACTGGAATGACTACCCCTGGGCTCGGCACTTTAAGGACTCTTAGATCATCAGGCAGATTCATTCAAACTTTTAAGAGTTTCCTGGTGGTTAAAAAGAATAGCTAAAAAAATCGTCAAGACGACAGCGGTGCTTAAACAGTCTGGTAGGAGAACTTCTCTGAAACATCAAAAACTTGGTTTGATCTGCTTCTCTAGGGGATATAAACGACAGATCATCCAGCCCACGAACTTATCAAACCTCCTTCCTTCCTTCAGGCAGAAGATAGAGCAGCCGGCCAGATTAACACAACGTATCGCTCGTGTCTGGAACGTGCTGATTAGTGATAAATATAACAGAATTTGATTTGTTTTTAAAATGAAAACATTCTGTTTAACTTTTTGTTCTTTTTAAAACACAGATAGGAGATCTTATTTACCTTTTTTATGCTGACGTTTCGAGATAAGGAGACGTGGACATGGGACCATGAACAGGGACGACGGAGTATACACGTTAGACCACACATGGGACTGTATCATTGAGGAGGACAGCGCGGGCAGCAGGGGGCGATATCGTCGTCCCCTGCTGCCCGCACATAAACGGAAGCGGAAGTGAAGCTGCTTTCAGCAGCTTAGCTCTGAAGAAGGCCACAGTGATGGCCGAAACATCAGCATAAAAAAGGTAAATAAGATCTCCTATCTGTGTTTTAAAAAGAACAAAAAGTTAAAGGAATAATCAGATAGACACAGGATGAACGTACCGAAGATGAAAACATTCTGGTTTAGCATCTGACTGGAGTGCATTATGGTCCTTTTTAGGTTATTGATTGTCAGGTTCTAGTGTTCGTAGTTCAATAAAAAAAAAAAAAACAGGATCACATCGTCAGCAAAAAAGATGAAAAATCCTCCATGGTTTTATGAACCAGGCTAAAAGGGCAGCCCTCGTCGAGTCGAACTTTCCTCAGGAACGGGTCCGACTTACTGCCGGTTACGTGGACCCAAGTGCTCTATGACCCACGTGAGCGTAATCCGCTGCATACTCAATATAATTACCTAATTAGCATATCATGACACCTACAGCCATGTAGTTGTTGGACAGTGGAGTGTTTTGGTTCTTGGGTTGTGTACAGACCACCTCCAACTGCTTATAAAACTCTAGGGGCCACCCAGCTAAATGGCCTGTAATTGATATAGTGCCTTCCAGAGTCCTAGAACCCCCCAAGGCGCTTTACAACACAATCAGTCATTCGCCCATTCACGCACACATTCACACCCTGGTGGTGACGAGCTACATTGTAGCTACAGCTGCCCTGGGGTGCACTGATGGAGGTGAGGCTGCCGTACACTGGCACCACCGGTCCCTCCGACCACCACCAGCAGGCAAGGCGGGTTAAGCGTCTTGCCCAAGGACACGACAGCGACAGACTGAGCGGGACGCGAACCTGTAACCTTCCGATTGCGGGGCGGGCACTTAACTCCTCTGCCACCATCGCCCCATGACAAGCCCATTAAACGCTGGCTTAAACAGCAGGTGGTCCAATAAGGTGCTAAAAATCATGAATGTTCCCACGGGTAATTTGGTCATATCCAGTCTAAATGTGGATGGACGGGATTGAACCTAAGAGGCTTTTTAATGTCTGGTAATAACGTGCATGCTGGGTAATCCCATCCACAATGAATCAGTGCACTCAGATGAGTTTCCTCGGGTCACATTCAGAGGAGTTCTGAGTCTACGGGGCAACTTCTGATGCCATTTCAGATGCAAATGTGTCCTGGGCCAAGGTGAACAAACGCCAGAGAAGGAAATTTTTATGCTTCTGATAAGAAAATGCTGGATGTTTATTGCAGAGGATGGACTGATTTTTATATTTTGGACCAGTACCAGCACCAGTGTGAACCATCACGTCATTCTTTCAGAGGAGAGGTGGAAGTCGTTTTTAAGTGTTTAACTTGTTCTGAAGGAGTTTCGTGTTTTCATTCAGAACGAGTAGGTCAAATAAAAGATGCTTGAAAACACACACACATCCACACACACACACACACACTATCCTGCAGCTCTGGCCACCAAGTGTAGATGAACCAAGCAGAAACTTGCCTCTCCTCGCCCCGGCTGTCGGCACATGACTAATCTGACGGCCGATGGATTACTGCGAGATGAAAGTGGAAAAAAGCAGCAAAGGCAGACTGTAAGTCCTGGAGGACCCGAGGCAGCGGTGGGTGGGAGGGGTAGAAGAAGAGAGGAGGAAGTAAGTGTGCACTGAGTCACGGCACTTTGGAGGCTTTGTCACAGCACGAGTTTAGCCGTGAATCTGGGGCAGCAACGTGTGTGTGACTGTAAGAGACACGGTGCGTCTCTGAGAGGACATCAGTGGGACACCTGTCTGCCACCTTCACTCCTGTCCTGCTGTCGCGTTTTGCCCCATAAGCATAAAGTGTGTGTGTGTGTGTGTGTGTGTGTGTGTGTGTGTGTAGGGGATGGGGGGTTACCTGTATGAAGCTGAACTCCCTCCAGTTGATGGAGTTGGCCACTGAAGGCAGAGAGGTGACAGCCAGCAGGGAGAGCAGCCCCAGGGCCATGATTCCCACAGACAGGTACAGCTCCATCCTCCACACCTCCTCATCCACCCACGAGTCCTCCACCCCCATCTTCACCTACACACACACACACACACCAAAGAGAAAACTTAATATGATTTCTTACAGATTTGCTAAATAAAGCAAAACAATATAACTGTTACATAGAAGTAGACCAACATAGGTCTTTCTAGGGTCAACGCAGATTTTTAAAGATCTAATGTAGGGAGTCGAGGTGAGGTGGGGGGACTTGGGCTGCGTTACGAGGCACGATCCTTCAACACCTCAGACTCTAGTCCGGGCCTGGCTGACCACCGATTGGGAATCCGCACATCCCCCTTTCCTCCTGCATCCCAAAGCGTGAGATCCTGCAGGTCGGATTTCAAGAAATGTTCATTTATCAACACTTTAGGAGAACGTAGACACCAAAAATATTTAGCACTAGCTTAGAAATCTGGACCAACCGTAGCAGTAGCAAAAGATGATGCTGTGCAGGACGGTCTAGCCACGCTCCATTGTAGCCTCAGCAGGTCTACCATTGACATTTGAAATTTATAAGAAGGATAGCCCCTTCCCCAATATCTCATTTTCGAGGTGGTCCATTGACCCAAACTGTTTTAGGTCCAGCCAATCACAGAGCTCTATGTTTATAGAGAAACTTTGGGCAGGCTGAGCACCAGAGCTATGATGGAGAAAACTACAAAGATGGAGTTGGTTCAGAAACGGCGCTCGTTTGAAAAGGCTGTGGCATCAGCTTTAGACGATTAAGACTTGGGCTCTTCTTTGAGTCAAGAACAGATAGAGGTACTTAAGTCCTTTATTTAGAAAAATGATGTATTCGCTTCTTCTTTGACGGTGTATGGCGGACTGCCCAGTCGACTGATTTTTGTAGCAATGAATACGTCACGTTTGTTCGTTGCTCTGATTGGTCCCAGTATTGTCCAATTGAATGTAGAAACAGTGTGAAAGACAACCGTAGATTCCACCCCTACAACCAAGCTCTGTCTATGGGCCATGGCCAGGCTATATATTTACATATAGGGGTTAATTTAAAAGTGGCAAACATCTGTTGATTAATTGGTCTGTCAAATAACTGCTCAATAATTTAGGTGGTTAACTAATTACATGGATGTTTTGTTTGGTCAATCCAGTAATCAGCCAGACGATTGCCTAGCTGAATAACTGAACAATATTCAATGGGCTGATTATTTAGTCATTCAATTACTTGATTGGGTATTTATTAAATTATTTGATTAATCAACTGGATGATCACACTGGATTTGGTGATTGTCAATTCATTGATCAGTTGGTCGATTATTCGATGGACTAATTAGTTGGAACTAATACTCATTTGGTAAAATATTCAGTTGAATGATCATTCAATCGAATAATCTGCTGAACAGTTATTCGATTGTTCAACAGTGAGTTGGACACAAATTTAGAACACAAATTAAGCTGTTAATAATTCTGCAAATAAAGCAGGTGGACGAGTATTTGGTCATATGATCAGTTGGTTGACTTTTCACTCCATAGTCAGTTGATCGATTGGTCTGTCAATTTATCTGTTGCACAACTCCTTCGATTCATTTGGTTAGTCTTTATTGTCCTTTTTCTACTGCAGCCTACTCACTGTGGCTCTACTTGACTCCGCTATACACGGTTAAGATGGTTTCCCATAACAGTGGAGAAACAGCTCTAGTAAGTGGGCTCGCCTTAGCGGAACTCGAAAAGTAGAGTGTCTGTGTTTTCAAACCCAACGCAACAATGACACGGTAGTGATGCTGAACATTCTGCTCAGTCATTGGCTCTTTGCCAGACCTTGAAAAGGCAGCAGGCACCAAGGCAGAACACTCTCTGAGAAGTAGAGCCAATCAGTGAACGAAGGCCTTCTGACATCACGTTTTTAGCCCGACAAGATTCGCTAGGAACCATAATGAAGTTGGTTTTAAAAAAAGAGGCAGCAACCATGAACCCACTAGTGGAAAAGCTCTGAAACTGAGTTGAGCTGCGTTGAGTCGGCACTCGTAGAAAAGGGGCCATTATTCAGACAGTTGGTTATTTGTTCGGTAAACAGTAAACACATCAATTATAGCGTTACTAGTCACATTCACCCATTCATACACACTCATGATTTGCAGATTGGTAGGGCGGCTACATGGGGTTCAGCGTCTTGCTCAAAGACATAACGTGGTCAGGATTGAACCACCAACCTCCTGATTGGCAGGCAACCACCACAGATGGACATATTTGGTGGCTTAATCAATCAGTAGCTTAATTACTGTGTTAATTATTTGCTCCACCTTTACTGATGGGACTCAGAATAAAAACTGAATTTTTATAATGCTCTTTGGAACAAATGATCATTTTAAAGCATGTGCAGAAACACTATTTTTAGAGTGAACGTTGTGCCTTCAAATGTATTTATTTAAACTTTTTTACGTTTTTATTTTTGCATTTTAACTGATAAACCATTAAAAAAAAAGCTAAACAGAAGGTTAATTCTTTGAGAGATTTTTTTATAGCAAGGCCCACCACTGCCATGTAAAGTTATGTCTTATTGTCTTTGTTTTTCAGAATGCTCCCAAATTTAAGACAAAAATTTGAAACAGACACTCGGTAGGTGATTTAAAAATGTAAAAACCTCTGTTGTCTAACCTGTTTATAAGCCATGTTGATCAGTTTGAAGCGAGCGGACTTCCTTAGTGGGAGACACAGGCTGTAAATGGCGTGAAGGACCGCACAAAGGAAGCTGCAAAGCCCAAACTGCTTCCTTGTGGTCAACCAGCAGTCCAGCCATCTGGGGAAGCGGTTGTACTTCGTGCCTGAGCACAGCTGGCAGAAGGCGGCACACAAACCGGGCAGGTAAACCAGAGATAACATCACCAAGGACACTGATGGAAGGGTGAGGTTCACAGTGTCGATGGGCAGTTTGTACAAAGCATTCTTCTCGGATGTGATGTACGGCTGTAAGACATCCCGGGTGAGGTTGTAGAGGTAGAAGAAGACAAACAGGGACAAAGTACAGAGGATGGGGACGCGCCAGGAGGGAAACAAATAAAGAGGGAGGTTTTCAATCTCCATAGAAGAAGAAAGGAGTCCCATATCAATGGGGATAAAACCCATTCGGTGACAGACTTGTTTCACCGAGTCCTTGGCCTTCTGACTGTTGCCACACAGGAAAACCTGCAGGAAAAAGGAAACGTAGTTATAGATGCTCAAGAATCTAATGTTTATCCACCTCTGTTGTTTGGTACCTGTCTGTTTCCATCTCGAGGGCCCATCTGGAGCGTCCAGGCTGAGATGGTGTTAAACCCTTTGACTACAACGCTCTCTGGGAAATAGTCTGCCAGCAGTTCAGCGTTGGACGGTCCGTCTCCATTGAGCCGCAAGCCGTTACTAACATCCACTAACGTTTTCCCAGCCAGCGTCGCTTTCAGTGACACCAGCGTGGAATGGTGCTCTGGATAGACCGCAACAAAAACCAGATCCGCCTGGCTGGCTGCCTCCATCTGGGTTGTCACCTAGACGACGGGAAGTTGGATTTGGTCACTTTGAAATCAAATTGTTTTATTCTAGCTTCCATTATAGTGTTTAAACCATTTAAACAAACCCCTAAAAAACTTCCCTTACTGAAGGTGGTTTTTAGTTTGTGTAAATATTATGGATCAGAACAGCAGTTATTATCTCTGATGGGGAAAAGTCAAAAGAATATATAATTATCTCCAGAAGGATGAAAACAAAAACACTAATTACACTATAAGGGCATGTGAATCACCTCAGCCTCCTCGGGAAACAGAGCCACAAATCGCTTGGGGGTCCGACTCCCCACCACCACCTGGTAGCCGGCAGCCACCAGCCGCTTGGCCAGCGAGCGGGAGAAATCGCCCGTACCCAGGATTCCTATCATCGGATTGCTTGGATCAGACATGGAGGCTTCCAGGCGACCGCCTCTCTCTCCAGATCCTCCTGGGATTAAAGGCCTCGCCATCAGATCAGGCATGACGTTCTTACAGATCTGAGGACAACAAATGGGATCATCATTTAATAACACAGACAAATATTCAACCGTCTGTCTGGGGGCCACTTCCTGTTTCATCTGACAGACTAAAAATAAAAGAAAATGCTAAATGCAGATTTGCCAGTGGGTTTCAGCCAGACATCTGTCTGTTTATGGAACAAAGATATTCCCATCATCTCAGTGTCTCAGCTGGCATGTCCTACATCTGTCACAGCTACCGCCATCAAATAGTAGCAAAAATTAATTTAACCCTAAACCAGAATATGCTTTCATGTTCAGCACAAGCCAGCTTACTCAAAATAACTCGAATCTAATCGATTATTCGCTACAAAACTACTAAACTGTTCATCAACACATTTATTTTTATTAATAAATTCACATTTAGCTGCTTTTAAAATGATGCCGAATTGAACAGAAACCTTTAGATATTCATAAATCGGTTAATGTACTTCTATATACTCAGCTATGTCAGCGAAAAGTGGTAAAATCTTAAAATGCTACAAAATAAAACATACATTTGGTTCAAAGTAAAACAAAAACAGCGTAAAGCCAGCGTTTTCTGTCCTTGACTCAACTCGCAGAAACTTCAACTCCAAAGAAAGTTACTTTTCTTAACCTACGGCGCGAGTCGGACAAACAAAGAGTAATAATTTAATAAAATTAACTCTTAAAAGCCATAAAATAGCTCCCGTTTGTAGTTAAAAGTGACATTTCTACTTACTCGCGCGACCGCTTTCAGCACACTGCAGTCGGCTCTTCCTGATAACGTCACGCAGCAGGTGAAGCCACGCCCCCGCGTGTTTTGGTAAGATAAAGCCAAAGCCCATAAAACAGCACGTGACACCCAACACCAGGCTGATTAATGGAAAAAAATTACATTTATATGGAAGCATTCACAAAATAGAAAAACTAGCAGACTGAAACACAGACACAAATAAAAGTATATGAATAAAAGAACTGTGGAGTATGAAATATTTAGTGAGATGTTTTGTAACTTGGGAGTATTTCAGAAGAGATTTTACCTAAACCACTGATGACGTTAGACAGTCAGCAACCATTTCTTAAGAGCCCAAACACAACATTCCTGCTTGTTTATCTATCTCCCTGCTAGGAGTTGGGCTCCGCCAGCAGACTGTCAAGGCCGAGCCATGAGGTGGAGGGTGTAGAGTTTGGTGGTCATATCTGGTTTTTGCAGCCGACGTGTTCTTTCCTACAAAATAAAAGTCTAGTTTGTCCCTTAAACAACAAAATAACAATGAACACATTTTATTTATAAATTATTTACTCCACTTTCATGAAAATAGCTAAACTACCAGCATTTCCCACTGTTAAAGGAAGAAAAAGAGTTTATTTTTCAACAAAACTGCTATTTAAGGCAAGCTAGTTTTATTTTGATAGTGGGTTAGCTAATTAGCATTTTGAGGCAGCGTGAACAGTCTGGAACAACAACCATATTTATTTATTTAGACTTAATTATTTGTATTTTTGATAAAAACACTACAGTTATGAGCTTTCTCCTCTGCCTTTTTCTGTTTGGGGTATACCGGTTTGTGACGCAACCTGAAGTGGAAGAGTTTAGGTATTTTGGTGTCTTGTTCATGAGTGGGCAGCATTTACAGTGATGAATTAGCTCTGCAACGTTGATGTTTTATCTCCACTAATGACACAAGCCTGGGGGAGTTCTGCTGTGTGGTGGAGTTGCTAATGCTAACGGTTAGGTTCTACTAGCCGAGACGTTCTCTGCTGTTTCCTGAACGCTAAACCAACAACAGTCTTCCCTGTCGCGAGCCAAGATGGGTGAGTCCATGAATGTTGAGTGACAGTGTGACGTTCTAGAGTTCTGATGAGAATTAAAAAGAGAGACCACATCTCTCCTGTTTTAGCTTCCCTACATTGGCTGCCTGTTAAATTCAGAATAGATTTTAAGATCCTCCTTCTCACATATAAAGCTCTTAATAATCAAGCTCCATCATACATCAGTGATCTGATTGTTCCATATGTTCCTAACAGAGCACTTCGCTCTCAGACTGCAGGTTTACTGGTGGTTCCTAGAATATCTAAAAGTAGGATGGGAGGCAGATCTTTTAGCTATCAGGCTCCTCTACTGTGGAACCAGCTCCCAGCATTAGTGCGTGAGGCAGACACCTTGTCTACTTTTAAGACTAGGCTCAAAACTTTTCTATTTGATAGGGCTTATGGTTAAATTCTGATGTTAGCCCAGGTTTAGACGAGTGGGGAGCAGAGGGAGGTGGAGTGTACAGAGGGGACTACTGTCGTTAAAGACTTCTCCCTGGCCCTGCCTCCCACATGCCTCCATCTAAAAGGCTAGGTTATCCTGAGTTATCTCTGTAGTTATGCTGCTATAGGCTTAGACTGCTGGAGGACATACTGACCACTTTCCACACTCTGCTACTCTCTTCTACCACCACTCTCTAACTGCATTATTTCCTGTTATTCCAGCTGTTAACTTTATTTTCTCTCTAAGTGTTTTTCTCCCCAGAAGAAGCTACACTGGCGTTCTGCTGAGCTGTGGTGGCCTCATGGAGGGGGCCATCGGCTGGCACACTGCTGCCAACCACCTAACATTCTCCCTTTCCTGATATTACATCTTACTTTCTTTAACATAGAATGTGCTACTATTAGTTCACCTATTGAATTAATTATAGATTCACTCAGATAAAGACAATAAAGTTTCTCTTACTCTTACTAAATAGAACTTCTACTAAGAAATCACAGTGTAGCCATAGAAACACTACTTGATATATGTGGTGTGTGTGTGTGTGTGTGTGTGTGTGTGTGTGTGTGTGTGTGTGTGTGTGTGTGTGTGGGTGCGGGGTGTGCCTGTGCCTGCTCTGTCTTCTCAACCCCCAGTGAGCCGTAGCGGATGGCTGCTCATACTGAGCCAGGATCCTCTGGAGGTTTCTTCCTGTTAAAAGGGAGTTTTCCTTCCCACTGTCGCTAAATGCTTGCTTAGTATGAGGATTGTACCAACACAATGACACTAGTCAGTGTCTTGATGCAATCTGCTGGGTCCCTTATATAGGAAACTTTTTTACTGATTGGCTTATGAACTGAACTGTATTGGAATGTTTACTTTGTGAAGTGCCTTGAGACGACTCTTGTCGTGATCTGGCGCTATATAAATAAACTGAATTGAATTGAATTGAATTGACGTAGATCTGTCAGGCTTTTCAAATCCTAGAATTTCACTGTCTATTTTCTATCAGAAGTTAAGTCAGGAAATAGGGGTAGTAGACGATATTTACACTCAGCCTGCATGTTAAACTCAGAGTGACTGATCATTATCAAAATAGTAAACACTGGTTTCTCAGTGAACCTGCTCTTTAAAAACATGAATATCTGTATAATCGTCTTTACGTTTTGTCCGTACACACTCTGTGACAATTCTGCCTCAAACACAAGAGAGAGAATTACCAAAATCTCCAACAAACGTTTTCATATTCTCTCATTCTGAAAGGAATATCCTATTTAAACCCCAGTTTCCCCCCTCGTGCTGTATAGCTGGTGTATTTGATAAACTGGCCCTGGGAGTAGCATAAAAAAGCAAAAGCGTGTTAAAAAGATGTCTGACTGTGGGGTATGCACTGTCACCATGACTTCATCATGTCTGCCTTTGCCACTTGCAAAAGGTTGAATCCCCCCGGCTGCTTGTGCTGCAGCAGTGTCACTGCACATAAACGTGCACAAAAACACACAAACCCTTTCTTTCCCGTGCCTCAGATTTGTTTATGTCAGTCAAGCCTGCAGTCCTTGATGTAAAAATTTAGCTTTAAGGTTTGTCGATGATATAAATCTAGTGTGGTTACCCGTTAAACTTCTATGTGTTTTTAAGGCAGGTTTGGGAAATATCGTGGTGCTGTTAGAAAGTAAAGGTCATAAAGCGCTTGCCCGAGGTGAGCAGGTGCAGCAAACATCTGACATTGTCACTGTCTGTAAAATACTCTCAGGAAGGGATATGTTTCTGCGCTATCGAGGACAGAGATGTCTTCAGTGGTCTTCATGCAGGATTGGGGTCATGCATAAGGACAGGGGCTGATGTTGCAAGTTCTCATGGCTGTCTTGTTGTGGTCCTGTGACGGTTTCCTCAGACACATTCACAGTAATGGTCTGTGACGTTTTACTCACAGTAAATATGAGAGGTTTCACTAATGCAAGATGAATGGGATAACAGCGACCAACAGTTCACCCTGCTAGAAACACAAAGGTTATGGATGTTTGGAAGAACTCTTATAATTTAATAAAAGTTGATTAAATCTGACATTTAAAAATGTTTTTGTTTCACTTTAAACTAAGTTGAGCTATAGCCATTTTTGTGAAATCTTGAAAAACGAGGCATCTTGATATCACTCAATACTGCAAGATGTGTCATCAGTTAGCACATAGAGTACATGTTGGGATTGACTCTCCCTTACTGTCAAACCAAAGTTTTACTCAACATCTACAAACTTTACCATATTTGAGCCAGTTTTGGGATTGCTAATGTTGATTAGCTGTGGTGGCCATCTTGAAGTAGGTCGATTCCAAAAGCATTTGGAGTATGTGTTGAGGATGACTCATGTCCGAGCCAAATCTTATAGGCCTTTCACACTAGCTTCAGCTCTACCTGGCCTAGATAGGGTAATGAGTGTTCACATCCAGGTAGCCCGGTAATTTTCCGTGCGCAACCGTACATATTTTCAGCCTTCTTCCCAAGACGGTCTGCCTCAGGCTGAACCTGTCCAACACACCCACTGCCGACTGACTGATTGGCTCAAATTCACGCCTACTATAGGGGGAGCCTCCGATTGGCTGATAGAATCAGCCAGCGGGTGCTTCCCGCATGCATGCTTCATTATCATTCTGGATACTGTGGAGTTAACGAGCCTCTGACTGAAGCCGTTTTTTTCTCTGTCTCTCTGGAGCACACACACGCACACGCACGCACGCGCACACACACACACACACACATAGCGCTACCAGGACACACAGCAAAGCAGGATGCAATACCAGAGTCTCCAAAAGCAACACTGCTCAGGCTGCCTTTGTTTAACTCATTAACTGCCAGCCGTTTTCTGATCAGAAAGCCCCTGACTGCCAGCGTTTTTGAGCGTTTTTATTGTTTTTGAAGAGTCACAGAACATTGTGCTCTATGATCATGTAAACGCCAAAACTACCAAAAGAAAGAGTAGACTCACTTCTTACATCAGGAAGAATCGCCATATTTCTAGCGTTATCCGTTCGTTCACAATCTGGTGCCCAACCGCCGCTCCAGACACATTTCCGGTTCGGCGCATCATTTTTTTCACAGCAGCGGCCCAAACAAACTCGTAATCCATTGATTTTCCGCTTCTTGATCACGTGATATGTGACATACACAGATAAAGATCCGCTTTAGACACGTGATGTTTGTTCCCACGGTGCGGGGGGCTCACTCCGAAGCCCACCCCGTAAAAAAAGCGAAATGACGACTAAAGTCGTCTTTGGCAGCCAGCGGTTGGATTTGAAAAGATAACTTTAGTCGCCAATGGCAGGGAATGAGTTAATAATGGAGACACTGCAGACTTCTCTGTGCTCTTTTGCCCCGCCCACATGCTCGGAGATGCGCTCATGAGATCACTGATACCTTTGCGCCAATTTTTCCGGCCAATTTCGGAGACCGCCCATGTGCTCAATCACGTTCTCATTCCTAAAGCAGTATGGAACAAACACGGCCAGGCTGGGGTGGGCGGTGCAGAGTAGAGTGGAGTGGAACCGATGCTAGTGTGGAAGAGAATTTAGATTAGTGGTTGTGTCTAAATTTAGGGGCTCCACCCTTTTTTCGATTGCTTAGATCGGAAGTGAGCGGCTGTGAATTTGGATGATTTAGCCTTTATATTTATTTCTGTCCCTACCACAGCATTGGTCATGTTTAGCTTAGCATCCAAAATGGCTCTAAAAAGAACTAAAAACTAAATCTAGCAGCAAAACATGAATACGGGACAAGTCATAGAAACCAAAGAAGTCCAGCTGCCTTCATTTGAACCCCTTGGATTAAGTCATAGAAGCTTGTTTGAGTATTTTTCTGACAAAAACATAATAACTATGCGAACAAAAAAAGCTTAACTGTTTTGAGCTTAAAATTTTTGTATTGCCAGATTTTTATTTACTTACAGTACATTTAAAACTGTAATCCCTTCTCACTTTATTCCCCATTATTCCATAAACAACATTTAATCGGTTTTAAAATCCGACTTTGAAGGAACACAGCCCTTAAATTTGGACACACCCCATATCTACAAAACAACCAATTTTTGTCCTTTTTGTGCTGGGCAGGAATATCTGTGGTAGCCATCTTGAATCAGGTTGACTTTCAAAGTATACGTAGGTTGAGAATTATTCATGGCAAATACCACGCAAAATGTTTAGACATTTATGAAATCGCCAATTTTTGTGATGGCTGAGATTAGCTTTGGCAGCCATCTTGAATCAGGTTGACTTGACAAGCTCTCAAGAGGGAAGTGTAGGCTTCTTGGTATGATTCCAGGCATTACAAATGCAGTTTGAAGATCTATTTGGTCATCAGCTGCTTTTAAACTTGTTTTCAGTTTACACCAGGAACCATTTAGACCTGCTAACCCACTTAACATCAAATACTGTCAACAGATTAAAAAGCAAAGTTTTATTCAGTTTATTTATAAAGCGCCAAATCACAACAAGAGTCATCTCAAGGCACATTACAAAGTAAATGTTCTAACTGAATCGATTTATCAGTGCATTAAGTTCAAGTCCTTATGCCAAGTAGTTAAAGATTTCCTGTATAAGAAAATCCTGCAGATTGCATTGAGTCACTGACTTGTTGCGTCAGTGACTTTACAGCTATTCCCATACTATGCAACATGTAGCGACAGTAGAACCCTGTGTCTATATATAACAGACAACTTGTCATAAACCCATTTAAAAATGGTACCTGTTAAGCTGCATTGAGGAAAAATTGTTATCACTGTCGCCAAAGATCCTGGGTTTGAAATCCCCTGAGGACCTTTTTGCATAGAGTTGGCATGTTCTCCAGTTGCTTGTATGTGTCTTACTCAAGAGTCCAAAAACATACCTGTTGGGTTAGTTGGTGACTCTAAATTCACCTTAGTAATGAGTGTGAATGGTTGTTTAGGCCTGTGATGGACTGGGAGTCAGGAAGTACAATGCCTTTTGCCCATTGACCACTGGTGAATGGAACCAGAACACATTGACCCTGCACAGCAAACATGGATAGGTTTTTCTTTAGTCACCTCTTGCAAAAACAATGATGTTCTTGTTTCTCTAATTCAAACTGTGAATGATAGTTTATAAGTTCCAAATGGTTATTAGTCAACATCTTGACCATCATGAGCAGGAGGATGATGTATCTCACATGTTCTATGTCAGGTCTTTGTTGGCTGTTCTTTATTTTTAGGTTTCTTCCTCTCTGATTCATCTGCTGTACGGCAGTTTTTTAGACAGGGGAGTTTAATCTCCACAGTTGTAAAAAATTGATTCCTTTTTTTTTTTTTTTTATCTAATCTGCACTTTAAATAATGCCTGGGACCCAAAAATGTTTTTGTCTACGAGAGATGCAGGATCCCTGTCCAGTTTTCCTGAAGAAGGGTTTAATCAACAGAAATGGTTGGATTGTTTTTTTTTTCAGGAGCTCTTAAAATCTGAGCCAGAATGTGACTGTGATTTCACAGACTGCTTAGTACCGGAGTGGGTTTACAGATGGATTCATTCTTCAAACCGGCGCCATTCCAGTATAGCCTATAGTTTCTCTGGAAGGTGTAAAATAGTAGCCTGGCAAGCCATCCTATATATGATAATATATAGTCTGGTCAGTCGTAGGGTGGGATCTATGACTGTCTCTGCATGCTATTAGATAACAAACAATGTAACGTACTCACCGCTACGGATGTCAGTCAGCGAGGCAGTCCGTCAAAAAAGATGCAAATAAATAATTTTTCTAAATAAACTTAAGTACCTTTATCTGCTCTTGACTCAAAGAAATGCCCAAGTCTACATAGTCCAAAGTTGATGCCAATACAACATTCCATAGACCCAAGCCTAAGTGGGCGGGGTCATGAATGCAAATTTTCTCTGTGACATAGAAGAGACGGCTTTTTCTGACCCGACCGTTTTTTTCGTCTATTTCCTTTCTGCGTCTAACGCAGGTGATGGGGATGGAGAGCATTTTCACGTTTAGCATGCATGTCCAGCTCAGAGTGACCGATCGTACGTCAAAGAGCAAGAATGACACAAGACCTTTAAGAGCATCTCATACGATGTTGCTAAATAATGCCCCATTTAAGGGACAATTCCTTCACTTATTTTGACTTATTTGCATGTGTTTCTGTAAAGGCCACGGTACTTAGAGCTCCAGCAGCCTTCTCTCAGTTTATTTAAAATGTTTTCCATGATTTAAAGCTAACAGAGGCATTTCACACGTCGGTTACAGCTGATTATACCCACATTAAAGTCTAATGAGGGGCTGCTCCGTCTGCCTCGCCGTATGGTCTGAACGGGGCGATCGGTAGCTCGACATCGCTGCAGGGCAGGATAATCCGGGCTGCAGTGCATTAATGTGGACGGTGTTTTGTGCATAACTCAACGCAGCCTGAAGACACAGCTCACTGTACTAATCCTCACTAAAGGTCAGGGCTCTGGACTGTTGGTGAGGGGTTTTGCTTTGCATTTGACTGCTCCGTTCAGTTAGCAGTGGATGAAAATGTAAAACAAGACGGGACGCATTCGGCTCTCATTTCTCGCCCTTGTCGTGCTCTTTCTCACTTCCAGCTGGATGCGTGTTCGTTGGGAGTTCCAGCTGAGCTGAGCACAAGCTGGAATTGGTTGGGGGATGGCGGGAGCTTCGGCTAAGCCTCAGCTTCAACCTGTGGAGATTTTTCTTGAGCTCTAAAGCCGCCCCGTGGATGTGGAGCCTGCACCCCAATTCCAGGTGCTTAGCTCTGCTGGCACGCAGTTTTTGAAGTATTTCAGGTCCTTCGAGGAAATTTTAGAGATTCAATAGCTTTTTTTTCTCCACTGACTGTCTAAACGGTGGGATTTTCTGGAAAATGAAATTAATAAAAGTAATCCAAATTCACATAATTAGGAAGGAAACTGCGCTGTGCCCTCGCTGGAAAACACCCACCCTAAAGGGGCATGTCAGACACATCTGCATGCACTAGAGCCATGATTTTGCACGGCATGAATTTTAATTTGATGAGGAATCTAAATTCAAGGCCCGTGGCCCTCAGCCTCATGAAACAAGACATCAAATATGTCCCCACAGTCACAGAGAGCAGCAAGCTGAGGGTGTCGACCACTGGCAGACATCCCTGGTCCACATCCAGCATGCATAAACTGAACTGTGAGCGTGTGTGTGCGTGAGTGTGTGTGAAGTGACCAATGCGGTCAGTCAGCTGATGTCACTGCTGTGAACCTGCCCTCAGCCATATGATGTGACTTTGGAAGTGTCCCTCTTGGTCTGAGTCAAAGATTTGGTCTCATATTTAGCCGCTCTTCATTAAATCTGACTTTGACCTGGATTCCTTCCTGCTCCAAAATAAAAACAATAACAGACCACTTTGGTTTCTGCCCCAAAATAATGTTTGACAGATGTGTGATGGATTATAAAAGAGTTATGCATAAACTACGATGATATTTAGGAGATGGAAACGTCAGAACTTTGGTCTTGGCTGTGGTCAGACTAGCCGTTAGCATGTCAGTCCTGTTGGGTATAAATTATTTCTCCAAATTGATGGAATTCATGAAACTGTTTAAAAGTTTTTATTCATTTTTACACAAAGACTCACTTCATAAAGGAAAAATAATATATTTTCACACCTTGACTTGCAGGTCAACCACTTGGTAGCGATCATTCTAGACCCTATTTTTTACAGAAGAAATAAACTGGAAAAATAACAAGCAAAATAAAAAAAAAATTATAAGAGTTATTAAATTACAAGGAGGCAGGCAGGAAATTCTGATTACCCCTAATGGGGGCATGTTAAGAGGTGTACTTTGGGTCAAAATGTCTTCTAAACTTTGTCCATATCTTAAGAGTGTGGTTAATAAGTTGGGCTGTACAGCTGGAGAGGTTAGAGCACCACACACCTGCGAGCCTATAGGTGCAAGCCACTAGCGTGTTCAGTAGGTGAACCAGTTATCTTTATCAAAATGAACCCACTGAAGGATTTTTGTATGTTGCAGGCCCAGTAATAATAAATAAAGTTGGGAAGCGCTAACCTTGCTTTATTTTTTTTGTCTTTTTTTTTATTCCATGTGGGCCACCTTTCCAAATAAAGATGCCTATTAGTTGGTAGAGTAAAGAAAGACTTTTTTAGGAAAATTTGAATATTTTTTGAAAAGGTGAATGTTATACAGTCATCTTGATAATATTAACACGACCTACAACCGACAATTTTGATTTGATTTTCTGACAATCGTGCATTAGCAGTCCTGGTCACTCTTGGAAATGAGTTTATCTCAATGAGTTTTCACTTTAAACAGAATAGTAGTTTAATGAGAATTGTTTTGAGGGGGACATGATAATAAAGATGAGGAAATGTTTAATTTTTAAAACAAGATTTTGAACCTTTTGAAATAAATATGAAATAATTGTTGTTCTTTTAAAATTAAAATAATTGACTGTAATTTCAGTTTAACTGCGCCATTTATCATTTTGTTAAAAACTTGAATTCTCCAGACGTATCCGCCCCATTAGAAGTTTTATTTTGAAGTTCCGTTTCCGGTCTGAAACATCTGGACTCAGCTGTGCGCGCGCCCCCCGCCCTCCCCGGTCGTCGCGCGCCCCCTTCCCGGTTCCGCCGCTGCCCAGGGGGCTTCAAGACGCTGATTAGAGCAGCTGGAGCGACTTGCGGCTCACTTTCTGAACTTCCCGTCCTCCTGGTTCCTCCCCGCTGCTAGCCGCCACCATTCCCCCCCAGCGCGGCTCCACGGGGTTTCTGGCGTCCTTTGGTCCCCGAACGGCGCGGAGGAAGTGGTCCGTGGTCATCGCGGTGACCGCTGTCGCGATGGTCCTGCTGGCTCTGTCCGTCGCCGTCCCGTTACTCCTCCTCCGCTCCTCCGAGACCTCCGCTCACTACTACGAGATGATGGGCACCTGCCGGATGGTCTGCGAGCCCTACGGACCCAAACCGGGAGGCGCCACCGCTATGGAGGTGAGCCAGAACGGGGTCGCACCACCGCTGCCGCCGATGGCGCAAGGGAGCCGCGGGGAGCCGGGGCGACCCGGTAAGCCCGGACCCAGGGGTCCACCGGGAGAGCCCGGGCCCCCGGGTCCGAGGGGGCCACCGGGAGAGCGCGGGGACAGCAAAGTGGGGTTCCCCGCTGTAACTGGAGCCGCCTCGGGGGGAGACGCCGGCGAGGTGGAGGGAGCCAACTCCACGGTGAGCTTGTACCGGATCGCCTTCTACGTGGGTCTGAAGAACCCGCACGAGGGCTACGAGGTGCTGAAGTTTGACGACGTGATCACAAACTTGGGGAACCACTACGACTCGAGCACCGGGAAGTTCACCTGCCATGTGTCCGGGATCTACTTCTTCACCTACCATGTGCTGATGCGCGGAGGGGACGGAACCAGCATGTGGGCCGACCTGTGCAAGAACGGACAGGTATCCCAAACCGTTAGGTCCCACCATGTTGTTAATTAGGTTTAATCACAACAGGTGACGGGTTCTTGTGATTAATCGACTAAAAACAAGTCAAATCTGATCAAATTTAAACGTCCCTGGATGCACCCTAAAAACTGCTGGGTCATTTTAAAATCCCACATCCCTGAGTTAATGCTGTTGGGCTGAGTTTAGTAAAATATTTAGGTCAGTAATTTTATATTTGATTTATGTTAACGAAGCAGTGTTTAAACCACATTGACTGATTTTAATATAATTGTTAAACTTTTTCTGTTAATATTTTTTATGGTAATTAATAGTTAATTATTTTTAGCACTGTTAAAAAGTATTGTAAGCTATAATACATTTTTAGTAATCCACACATTTATTTAGTTTTGTTTGAAATTAAAGTTTTTATAAAACAAGACATGTGCTATATTTTTGCTTTTTTTAATGTAAAAATATAATTCTTTATAATAGTTTATCATGTGATTTAAAAAAAAAAAACATTAAAGATGAGCTGCAGTACACTCACAGGTATGTCTGCTGTTTAGTACAACAAGGTTCTTGAGGAACGTACCATTCCTGCTACAGAGGTAGAGCCCTTTTAGTTATGATACTCATAGCCTTTAAAGTTAAAGTGATGTTTTCATCATAAAAATATGATGAAATGATGTTTCGATATAAATCCTGGACCTGTACTAGTTACCCAGCCTGGTTGGGTTGGTCTGAAGTCGACCCAGTGTTGGTTGTTAAAATGATCTAAATTGGGTTTATTTTAACCCAGCAGTTCTTAGTGTGATCACACTAAGCATAATTCAGATGTCTTTAACAACTTCCTGTTTAATTTTTGCCAAAGGGTTTAAAATGAGAGTCCAATTATTTTACACACCACTGCTGTTTCACTCTGCCTCTCAGGTACAAGTGAACTTTTGTCTCCTTGTTTATTGCCGGAACTCCTGTTCCCTCTCGCTATTGTTGTGATTTTATTTTTTTAAACCAGGTCCGGGCCAGCGCCATAGCTCAGGATGCCGACCAGAACTACGACTACGCCAGCAACAGTGCTGTGCTGCACTTGGACTCTGGAGACGAGGTCTACGTCAAACTGGATGGAGGCAAAGCTCACGGAGGCAATAACAACAAGTACAGCACCTTCTCTGGTTTTATCCTTTACCCTGACTAAAACCCGCAGCAGCAGGTGCTTGGACTGAAACCCGTAACACCTTTCTCTTCGTTTGCACACTTGTGTCACGTTTACAGATTCATCAGCGACTATATGCTGTGATTTAACAAAAAAAAAACCTTTTGTATATAACTTGTATTTATTTTAATTTTAAGTTCAACTGGAGGTTAATGTAATCTGTGAAAGTGTGACGGATGTTTTAGAGGAAATTCACGGTCCAGGTGATGTACGGCACCCCAAAGATGCCCTGAGAGAAAATGTTACTGGAGCACTCCTTCCTAAAAGTCACTGGAGGAGAATAATAACAGGCCTGAAAAATTATTGGTCGTTTTGCTGGCAGACTTTTATGAAGCGCTGTGTGTAATAACAGCCATATGTCAAAGAAAACGCAACAATAGTTAGGAGTAAATTGAATCTCTGACATGCAGTTCTGAGTAAAGATTTTTTTTGCGTTGTTCACTACAAAATTAAAAGAAACTTGGATTTTTAGAAGATTTTCTCCCCAAATTGAACTGTTTTTAATTATATAACTATTTCATAATAAAAACAATTGCCACTTGTAGTATTTAGATTCACCACAATATGGCAGAAGACTCATATAGAATATATTACAATGTTGTTTTTTTTAAAAAAAAAAACGTACTAAAGGTCTTAAAAACTTATAAATAAACACATCAAGTATGTGAACTATGGGTTAATTTGAATAGGATTGCTACAATCTGGTAACCAACTGAAAAAGATTAAATCTGAGAAGAAGAAAAATAATACTGGCTGCTAAGGGATTTGTTAGCATAAATCCAGAATATGCTATAATTGTTGTTAATGGGACTATAAAGCGTAATTGAACATTTTCTGAGATTAAAAAGTAAATGATTTAAATAAACACAACTAAATTTAATGGTAAATATTTAAAGTATTTTTTTTGCGTAGACACGTATTTTTGTCAGTGACAAGACTTGCAGCTAGCTAGCTGTTAGCCCATTCATGGCTAATGGTAAATGGTATGTATTTAGATAGCACAGTCTAGAGTCCTAGAACCCCCAAGGCACTTTACAACACAAAATTTATTCCAATCACTCCGACCACCACCAACAGGCGGGGGGTGTAGGGTTAGGGTTAGGGGGTTAAAAAAAAGAGAGAAAGTATCAAGTTCAAAGACGGAGTGTCAAGAAGAAAGTCAAAATACTATTTCTGGAAAGAACACAAGTGAGCAGATAGGGGTACTTAAGTCCTTTTTTTAAAAAAAAGGCTGTTGGTTGCTCTGGTTGGTCCTAGCGCTATTCCATTGAGTGCGGATACAGTTTGAAAGACATCCATAGATTCCGCCCAAAGACTGAGCTCTATCTATGGGTCGTGGCCAGATTATATACTCACATGTATCGCTGGCTTGCCAGGCTAAGTTTGAGCTTCACCAGAGTACAATAATTAAAAACTGAAAATAGTATTTCACCTTTTATTCCAATATGGTATTTGGACTTTTTTCTCATCATTTCCTCTTAAAGCTATATTAGCAAATCTCTAAAACAAGCTAGCTTAAAACATTTTTTTCATGCCTCTTAACAATGTTCTAATGTAGTATAGCTAAAAATATACTGTGGTAATAAAAAAATGAAAAGAATTAATGAAGTGGTTCTCTCACCGAACCGCCGTACTTCTCTGGGTCCTCCACTCATTAAGAACTCGCGTATTTAGCAACAGAACACCACTAGTGTGAGAGGTTCTCTGCTCAAGAACATCAGAGAAGGAGAAACAGCCGACTGCTACCACTTCAATTTTAGGACAAACTACCAGAGTCCCAAAAACAAAAACACTGTTTGAAGTCACGGACAACAAAATATGTTTGGATCTAGAAAACGGCGACTGGTGTTTAGTACTATCTCGTTTACTGTGGCAATGCAGATTCCAGTGTCAGGCGAATATGACCCAGGGATGATGGCCAATGGGAGGGGTGAGAGTTCCGTGACCATGTTGGTGTTTTTAAAGCTAGCTTGTTTTGCACATTTGCTATTGCAGCTTTAAACATTGACAATTATGAAGATGCTTTTATTTTTAATAAACAGTGCATGTTAAATTTCTCATTAATGACATCATAAAATTATACCAATAGTGTTCAAAGTACCAGAATACACATAGATGTGCAGCCATGTTAGCTCAAAGGCTAACAGAGCTAAGCTAACAGAGTTTACCACCTGGCTTTCTTACAGTTTTAGGGAACAACTACAAAACTTAAATTCTCAAGAAGAGTGTGAGATGTGGTCTGCTGCTGTTCTTGTACAGTTTTATTTTTATTTTGCTAGTCATGCTAGCAAGCAAAAAGTCATGCTAGCAAGCAAAAAGTCATGCTAGCAAGCATTAGTCCATCCAAAAGAAATTGAAAGATGCAAATAAAGATAACAACTAACATAAATTTGTTCCACATTTAAAGTATTTAAACTATCTCACATTAGTTTCAGTGTAAAATCATGAAGCTCTAACATGAAATGTTTGCTAAAAAATCAGAAAGAGCCCATTAACGAAAGAAAGCCCTCTTTAAATTATGTTGCAAGCGTATGAACGTCCACAATTATGAATAAAAGATTTCAAAAGTTTCAAAATATGACAATCCTAAGTAAAAACTGACATTATATGAAAAAAAAAGATTTTCTGCACATTGATTCTAATCAGGAAGATGGGAGAAGCTCTAAATGGTTTGTTATAGCATGCTGCTTTGTGTTTTGGTCAGTGTTCCACAGAATAACCCAACTACACTGGATCTGTTGTTACATTTTGTTTTTATTTTGTTTGCTTATATGCTAATAAATATTGTTTAAAAGATTGCTTTGAGCTAATTTGGTGTTTTCTATCAAAACTTGATCTGAATATGTTTTTCCTGTCTGATAAATGAATATGTCTCTGCAGTGTTTCTCTTCTGGTTTCAAAGGTCCGATAGATTAATGTTCGGTTAATTATAAAAAATATTACAGTTTATCTTGTTTGAACACATCTCTATGCAGTTATTCAGTTATTTTCATATTCAAGACCATTTATCAACAGTGTGCTTTTATTTTGAAGGGCTGCAGGGTAAACCTAAACAGAAAGCGTATAAAAGCAGTGTAAAGTCACCGTAAACATTCAGAAGTATTAAACAAAGTGAAAGCTCACGCTGGCTGCTGTGTTTCACTCCCCATTAGCTTGTATTTATATTTGCAAAGATTTCTCCATCAGACTCCAAATACGTCCGTAAGCCCTCATTACGAGGATGGCTGTTTTGTGTGTGTTTTGGATTTTCTTTTTTTATGCAAATCTCCTCTGGGATGCACACAAACCAGCTGTTTACACACCACTCCTGTCACTTTAAATGGAGTTTGTGAGGAAACAAATATTAGCACGTCTGCTTAGATAAACCTCTATTAAGATGTTGGCGAGCTTTCCTGTGGCCAGCAGCCAAACCTGGTCTTTATTTGGGGGGTGGGGTCGTGTTAAGGAAAACAGCTCCAGGCTCTTGTTTATTATTGACAAATTCATGATCCTGTTTTAGATTTCGGAAAAAAGAGGTCTGCTTGTTTGATAGATTTTGTCATTTTTGGTTGGAGGTTAACTGCCTAGAAGGCTGGGCGATATGAAAAAAATTCCTATCATGATATTAATTTTCATATCGGTCCATATCGATATATATATCATGATATAAAACAAATCGCTATTTTTGTTAATTTTTCATACTCTGGTATTTTAATTTGAGATTTGAAGATATCGGAAGGTTATTTTTTACTTTAAAGTTTATTTTTTTCAAAAGCTGAACATGTCATCAAACATATAACTTTTGGATTAAGAAGTTGATTTTAAACTAAAATCTTCAAGCATTCGAGGAGAAAAGAACATGCATCTAATTATAAGTTCTCAAAATGTCTCTGCTTGTCATTGTCATTTGAACTACAGTTATGAACTTTCTCCTCTGCCGTTCGGAGTATAACAGTTTGCGACGCAATGCATTATGGGATACTTTGCTGTCCCAAGTCTGATGCATTGATGCAGCCTTGATACAATGGGCGGAGCAAGAACACGTCCGGGAACTTCGAGCAAACTTGCCATGTTACGTACTTAGGATTGGAACAGTACTTGGGCCATGTTGATGACGTTTCACAAGTACGTGAGTACACAGGTTCAGACGAGTACGCATATTGCGAAATGGCCATCATCTATGCTCAGAAAGAACAGAAATTTGAATTCTGTAGCAATCTGTTGTGCAGGGATCCATTAGTTTAGTCCACTGAGATCTCCGTGTTTGGCCTTGACTTTCACTTGTGGTTTTGGAGCAGTGACCGCATCGTGTAGAGAAGAATGTTACAGGCATGGTAAAGCTCTTCAAATTCGCTCTCATTTGGGATTATAATGTTTTACATTCTGCTGCTCCAGCAGGTGGTTTCCCTGGACTTTGTCAGATACTGCGCTCAACATATTAGGCGCAGCAGCTGCTACTAGCTTGTAACTGCTATTAGCCAAACTACGTCCACACGACTGAACTGTTCGGTCCCTTTCATTCAGTGTGTCCTCCGTCTCGTTTATTTGCCTTGTTTTTTTGTTTGTTTGTTTGGGGCGCTCTTCTATTTTTACCAGCCATGTAACTGTTACCTGCAGGAGGCTAAAGCTACACTAACATTAGCCATTAGCAGTTCGTCCATCTGGCTGCTACTGACCCGTGGAGCTCTATTTATATCGAAGTGCTATCGACCCATTCTCATATTTCTATTGAGGAAAACTGATTTCGAAATATACTATTAATTTATCACCCAGCCCAACTAGAAGGGTTATAAGTCGTTAGGGTTTTAGAAATCCAAAGCCTAGCTATGATAGTTCCAATGATTTTACTTGATTTGCTAAACATTTTGGATTCAGTTCCGTACTAATTTGGGTCTCTTAACGGTCCAATAAGGAGACTTTAGTGACACGCAGTGGTAGAAATAAATATTTCACACCCAAAGTAAACAAAAGCAAACTTTTGTAATGGTCACAAATGTAAAATTTCAGTCAGAAGACCATCTCAGTTCCTGGTGAAGTTTTGGGTTTTGGCACCATCCCAATATTACTTTTTGCTCCCATTTGGCCCCCCATTTCAATCTCTTCCGGAGTTGCACTTTTTGTCTTCCTGGTCTAGACAGAGATGGTATTTTAACACTTACTGATCACAGTAATGGGCTAAATGATGGCACAGGTGGTATCGCTGTTGCAGGCTCAAATCCTGGCTGTGAAGTTAGCATGTTCTCCCCACGCAAGAGAGGGTTTTCTCCGGGTGATTCGGTTTCTGCTTTTTAAATTAGTAATGCCAAATTGTCGCTAGGGGTGAGTGCGTATGTGGCTAGTTGTATGTCTTGTTTATTTCTGGGTCCCTGGGGTGATCTGTCTGGGGCGTCCTCCCTCTCTCACCCAATGACTGCTGGAGTTAGACACCAGTTCCATGCAGCCCCAGCGAGGAAAATGGTCATGAAAGAATGAATGGTCACAATAAAGTTTTTTTTGTGGACGATTGACCGCTACAAATGCCATGTTTTGGTGCAACCTCCCTTTCAGCTTGTTGTTCACTCATAGTGTTTTACTAATCTCTCTCTCTCTCTCTCTCTCTCTCTCTCTCTCTCTCTCTCTCTCTCTCTCTCTCTCTCTCCATGATGGTGTCCAATTAGTCAACCCAACAAAATGAGTAGAGCTACTGACCCATGAGTGGTAGGGGTCAAGTGGTCAAGTAAGCAGTCACAGCCGCCATTGCAACTTTCAAATAACCACCAGCTTTATTTGTCGTACAAGTACGGTGAAATTTTCATCCAGAATCTTCTTTTGTTAAGAAACTCTAGATGAAAGAAACATATCAAAGTCTGGGCCTCTTTGCTTAGGCTACTGCCCCCACGACCCGACCTCGGATAAGCAGAGGAAAATGGATGGATGGAAAATAATTTTAATCAAAACAACCCACCAGGCAGTTAACCATCAAATTTGGGCTTCGATCCTGACCCTGAAAATACAAAACTAACTCTACAACAACGACAAAAGCAAAAAGGAGAATGAGCTGCCAGTAACACGTTATGATTAATAAAGAACGTGGAGCACAGCTGGTGTCAGCAGCAAAAGGGAAAGTCCTCCCGGCCTGTTATTGTCGTGTCGACCTGTCGGCGACGTCACACCAGCCAATCAGCTGTGGAATGAGAGGGAGGTCATTCATGCATCGGCTGACGCGGGCAGACGGCAGCTCAACGTTAGCCTTCCTAACAACTGCCACGATGGTAGGGACTAGAACTAGTTAAGCAGTAATTCACCAGAGGAAGACTAAACGATCCTCTGGTGGAGGTTAAAGATGTCTGGGGTTTGACATTCCCTCTAAGTCATTTAATGAATTATCACACACGAGGAAGGTTTTATTATTAGCCCCTTAAAGATGATTCCTGCTCGTCGAGATTTAGGGACGTGAATGGAAGCGGTGATGTCACCGGTGGAGGTCTTCTAAAGTGTTCAAAGATGGCCTCGTAACGGCTCTGATGGCCCACGGCAGACGCATTTAGGATGAAAAGTGGAGTTGCTGACACCAACTGAGACATCAGCAGCGGTACGTGTCACGGAGTGCCTGACTGATGCTCACACTCACGTTTCCACTAACGGGATAGATGATCGGAATGCCGCTTCTCCCTCTGGCCAGGGTGGCACAGAGCGATGGCTGACTGACAGGCAGTGTGGTGAAATTCTCTGATGGATGAGAGAAGTGGGCCAAGGCCTGTCGCGCGCACACGCACGCCTCGTTCGGGGGGATTGGGATTGACAGGCAGCTGAGCAACAGGCGTCATATCGGAGTAATGATAGCACGTGTCTCCGGGTGCTGCAGCTGCTCGGCTCTGCCGTGTTTAGAGAGGCCGTGCTGTTCTGGTTGTCATCTTTACTAATGATTCCTGTAATTAATCTTTGAGTCTAATCTTCCAAAGCAAAACAGCAACAGAAGAAAAAAAAAACACTAAACAACCTCCGATTTTTTATTCTAGCCAAGCTAGCATGAAATATAAGGTCTGACAAGACCTCCGCACAAGCAGCCAATCATCTGGGCATTTTTAAAACCGTCTCCTCGTTCTTTCACTCCGACGTCGTCATCTTCCCCGCCATGATTGATCCGTGTTCACGCCTTGAGATGCAAATGCCAACACGGCATAAGTAAAATATAAGGACGGACATCAAAAGAGACCCCCGGAGAGGGCGCACGCCGAGAATTATTTTACTTTGAATGACACTTTTAAAACCGACTGCTTATCTTCCTCTTTTGTTGTGGTGTACGTCGATGCGTTTGTGAACCCCACAGCCGGGGGAGAGGAACGGCCTCGCTGGAAAGCCAAATAAAGGAGGTTAAACTGAGGAGTCATCGCATTAAAGATGGAAGAGTGCACTGAGACAAAGACTGTCTGCATCAAGAAATGACACAAGAATACGGTGATTAGGCTTCCTTTTATTATTTAAAGGTTTCAGAAGGAAAGTTCATATTGGAATTTTGAAGTATTGTGGTACATTATGATATTTAACAGCTGGAGACGGCCATGTTTAAAGGTTAGGCAGGTTTAGTTGAATGTTTTTACAGTGACCCAGTCACCATGCTACTTTCTCAGGTTTAGCAGATTAATCCCATGAGTTTTAAATTCCCAAGGGAAACATCTTCAAGGGAAGATTTTATAATTTCAGTTTGAAGTGATTCAGACAGAATGAATTTTATCTCAATGGCAGCAATCTTCAAGTCTCTCTGTGGAAACATGAGATTGGAGTGTCTTTGTCTTCTTCATGGGAGATGCTAGGATGGAGCAGGAGCTAGTAGTGAAGGCGTTGCTCACGAATTAATGGTCTTCAGCCATGAGACATTAAAACGAGGAGCTTCATCATCCAGATTGGAGTGCAGACCTAAAGGAGTCAAGCTGAGGTGATTAGGAGCGTAGACATGAATATGTAGACGCGTAACAGCGTCGCCGCCATATTGGATGGGTCTCCTCACTCTCCAAAGTCAACACAGAGTGGTAAATGGTAAATGGCCTGTATTTGTATAGCGCCTTCTTAGGGTTCTACAACCCCCCAAGGCACTTCACAACACAATCAGTCATCCACCCATTCACACACACAATCACAAGCTGGTGATGATGAGCTACATTTTAGCTACAGCTGCCCTGGGGTGCAGTGACAGAGGCAAGGCCTGCTGTACACTGGCGCCACCGGTCCCTCCGACCACCACCAGCAGACAAGATGGGTTAAGTGTCTTGCCCAAGGACACAACGACAGCGACAGACTGAGTGGGACGCGAACCTGCGACCTTCAGATTACAAGGCAGCCACTTAACTCCTCTGCCACCATCGCCCATAGTGAGCAACTATGCCCGTTTTTGTGCAGCCTACGGTTGCAACAACCGGCGTACTATTGAAAACAGATCACGGGGGATTACTATTGACTTCTCTAGCCTACATGATGGGATTTTATATTTAAGTTTTTTTTCATTTATTTTGTTTAATTATATTTGTATTTTAATTATCATGCCATACCATGTGTCTGAATTAGTGAAAAAACTTGATAAAATGTGTTTTTAGCTGGGTAAGCACCTTCCTCAGTAGAAATGAATGCACTGGGTGTGAATGGAGACCCAACTAAGATGGCGGCCGGCCACTACGCCAGCTCCAATAGGCAGCGCCAGTCCACGAGCGTCTACGTATGTCTGTGATTTGGAGACTCAACTCTTCCCATTGGGAGATGACCTCAGGATGGACCCAGAACTCTCTAGTGGGATAATGTACCCTCTGTGACGTGGGAATGCCCCCAAGACCTGATGTTAGGTAAACAGAAGAAAATGGAAGGATTGAACTTCTTTTCAACCAATTAAATTGGGCTCAATTGGGTTCTTGAATCCTCACTAGTGGACTGGAGTTTGGCTTTTTGGCTTCCTGAATCTAGAAGTGACCATATTTGGACAAGAAGGAGGAACCTGGGAGTTAACTAAAGGCTAATCAGACGTCCATCCTCTATTTCTTTACTACCTTTGTTCATCTCTTAACTTATTTTCTTCGTTTCCCATGCCTAACGTATCCGATGCTTGCGTTGCCCTCTTTTCTTATCTAAGTCCTCAAATAGCCTCAAGAGCTTTTTTAGGGTTTTCATTTGGAAAATAAGTTTTCAGTCACACAGAAGTTCATAAAAAGCAGCAGCATAAAAAGATTCTTTGTTGTTTGTTTCATTTTGGGTTCAGAAGTCCAATTTAATTTATTTGTGTCCTTGTAAAGCCTATTGCTCAGCCCGTTTCTGTGTTCTTGTTTTTTTAGGCTAAATCATGGTTCGCTGAGCATTGCTGCAATAAATTATACAAATGAATTTGAAAACTGGAGGTCCATCATGATCTGATTTATAACTTCGAGGACAATGAGCAACAATGGGATTCTCCAACATTCATTAGATTATAAATTAGATAAGTGACGTAAACAAACTCCAAAAAACCTTATGTTATTTTATATTTATTTATTTTCCATTAACAGGTTAATTGGAAGTCTTCACCAACACTAATGCCATTTAATTGGTTTAAGATGATGCATCGTTATATTTTTGCCATCCCAGAGTCCTGTGAGGAAGTCAAAGACCATAAAAAGATGCCTCAGCTGAGTTTATGCGACTCATACGCTAAATATTTATTTATTTGGCCAAATGCTGACTCACCATCTGTCAGTGGGAAATCTACTTTGTGGTTGAATCGGCTAAATGAGCAGGGCAGAATGTAAAAAAGGAAGATAAAAAAAACAAGGACTGAAGACTGTTTCTGAGGTAAGTAAAAGAAAAATCCCTCGAAGGGTTTTAACTAATAATCAGATTATGTGGCTAATGTCCACTTTTTAAACTTTAAATGCATCTAGAAAGTTATGGAGCAATGTGTTTGTCATATGAGGGTGACGTAATGCATAAGTAACCATTCAGGGTTCTATGGGTGCCACAAAGAGCCATTAAGTCACTGCTTATCATTGCTGAAATACTTGAATTATTTATAAGCTTTTGCAGTCATGAAGGGATCTGGTTTCTGGTGATTAAGTGTGAATATTTGATGTTGTCGAACTTTATAGAACTTTTTCGGAATGTTGAAAACCCTCTAAACAATGATGTCATATTTATTTATTTATTTAGCACAAGTTAAAAAAAAAACTGTTCACTATACAAAAAACAGTGGCGCACTAGAAGCATCAAACTTGTAAAATGTTACTGTTCTAACAATTCTTTTTTTGTAAGATTACAATTTTATTAAGATAGGTCTTATAAGTAGATCCCCAAGCTACATTACAATGTGCTAAATAGGGATAGATCAAACTATAATATAAGATTAAAATATGTTTCTGGTGTACCAAACACCTTATTTTAGTTATGATTCCAATGAATTTAACCATTTTTTTGCATACATGTTCTATATGTTGCTTCCAATCCAATTTGTCATCAATCCATGCACCTACAAATCACATAGTTGAGACTCTTGTTACTGTTTCATTATTCATATAAATTTTTACAATATCATTACTATACTTTTTATTTCCAGCGAAGACTATAAAATTTGACTTAGCTAATATTATATGACAGTTTATTTTCTTTGGACCATTCCGAATAATTCTGAAGGTCACAATTTAACTTGTTAATTAGAACAGTAATATCCCTATTAGAAGTAAAAAGATTTGTATCATCAGTAAAAAGTAATGGGAAAGAAGCAGAAGATGTTGAAGCAAAATCATTTATATAAATAGTAGCGGGCCCAGTATTGACTCTTGGGGAACACCATATTTTATAAAGTTCATTTTTGACTCAATGTTGTACATAGAAACGTAATGTTTTCTTTTTGTTAAATAGTTAGATAACCTATTATAGACATTATCTCTAAATCAAAATGATAGGGATTTCACCCTGGTAGGTTAATTGTGTTCACATCTGGGTAATCTGTGCGTTTTCCGTGCTCAGCTGACCGTCTTTTCTTTTTTTTTCTTGGACCTGCTCTCCAGCGGTCCACTTCACGCAAAGCCAACCCAACACACCCACTACTGATTGATAGGCCTGCTGAAGTTCACACCTACCTGTAGAGACTCTGGGAATCGTCCTGGTGCTCCCAATGGCCAGTCTGCCACTGTCCACCAGCCCCACTGGTAGGACCCAAAGACTGGCCTACGTGGAGATACATTACTTCCAGCATGTCCTGGGTCAAGACAACAAAGGCCCGGGCCACTTCAGCTGGCTCCTCTCAACCCTTCATAGCAAGAGTCGCAAAACATTTGAAGTTTATAAAAATAGTTAATTATTGCTATTTTTGTTTTGTAAAACTCAGATGGAAAAAAGTATAAATAAACTATATTTATGAACTTTTGTAACATTTGTTCTTGACATTTTGACTTTTTTTGTTGCTCCTTGTTCAATTTGTTTCTCGGTTGTCGTTTTTATGGTACTAATACTTTTGAGTAATGTTTTGTGTCTATCTTCAACAATGACCTTCAACAACAGGATATTGTTCACTCACATTCATCTATCCAGTCATGTTTTCTAAATATGATTGCACACAACTCTGATGAAAGGTTTGTGGTCCTAAAGGCAGATTTTCAGATTGTTTTAGGGTTTGTTTTTGCAAAAATCCCCAAAATTCTCAGAGTCCATCTGGTGGGCCAAATTCTTGAATAGCCACAAAAAAATCACTTCAAGGACCACAAAAGGCCCACGGACCACACGTTGGAAACCATTGGTGTACATATATATTAGGAAACGCTGCAGAACTTAACAATTTATTCAAATGGAAACTTTCCTTTAACAAACTTGAAAAGAACTTTTAGATGTTTGGGCTAAAAGAGTATTTTAATGATTAAATCTTGTCTAGATAAAAGGCTTCTGCTGTGGCTGGTGGTCTTTCTATATCTGTGAGGACATCTGATTCTAATTCACGCCGTTATAAGAGATGATTTGCAGCCTGACAGCGAAATACCAGAACTGTCAGAAACATCTCTGTCTTGTTCGCGGAGCGCTAACGAGAGCTTAAAGGAAATCGATTTCTCTCACTCTGTCCTGTCAGCCATCATCCACATTTTCTCTCCTCCTCCTCTTTTCTTTCTCCAACACATTTTTATTGTATTTGTCCCACCTCCTCCGTCAGCTTGTCCTGAATTATGGTCCAGTTTAGCCCTCCCATGATTTTAGATGTTCATTTACAGTTGAGCACTAATGACACGACTGGAAAAGGTTAGCAACATGGTGAGCATCACACACACTAAGGCCCTGTCCACACGTAGAAATTTTACTACGATTTGGCCTGTGAGCCACAAAAAACGCAGATTTCTGCAACGAAAATGAATCTTTTTAAAAACTTCGGCCAAAGTAAAGATTTGCGTCTTCTAAGCATTTCCGTGTGGACAGAAATAACCAGAGTTTTAGGTTTCACGTCACTGTCTATGACAAAAATGCTGACGGCCCATGTGCGACCTGTGCAACATGGATGCCCTCAGAGCTGTGCTCGCGTTATCAATCGTCCAATCGCTTTTTGACTTTATACTCCAAAACTATGTTTAACAGCAATTCTACCTCATCGCTCCACACAAGCGAGCTAGGCGCCATGTTTCATGTTTTGTTGAAGTTGAGCAGGAAGACGAAATGGATAGGATTCGGGGGAACTACTGCCGCCTACAGGTCTGGCATGCCTATGAACATGCTTAACAATGCACTTATGCGGTTAGGTGTAGAACGAGGTGGTGAGGACGCTATTTTTTGAGAGGGCGAATACACGTTTTTTAAAAACCTGGCTATGTGTGGACAAGGCCTAACGCTGTGTCCTAATTCAAGGGCTACCACTTCCAAGTCTGCATTTTAAGGCTGATTATGGGCCTTTTCTATTAGTAATGGGTCCATGGTCTCCTCTTTTTAGTACCTGCTTTAAGCGTACCGAGCCAAACCAAAAACGCAACCTCACTGATTGGCTTGGGGGTGGAGTCACTGGTTGCTCCATGGTGTTCCACCTCACTACCCATAACCTTTTTGCGGGGTTCTTATTTTCAGAGTTTGACCAAAAAAAGCCACCGGATAGCAGAATGTTCAACATGGCTACCATGTCCTCTGTTGTTGCGCAGTGTTATGTTTTGTGTCACATACAGATCACCTTGTGCTCGTGGATCTGTCCCCTAACCCCCACCATGACGAGCCTACCCACTAGAGCCGTTTCTCAGTAGGAATGGAAAGCCCACCATACGGTGTGTAGCAGAGTCAAGTTGAGCCACACTAAGTAGTGGACATGCCTTCTCATAGTCACGGCAAACAGACAAGGCTGGCCAAATTAGAAGGCATCCTCAAATGTGTCCTATTTTTCTTGACTTCAAAGGGTGGGTCTGGTGTCTCCTTATTGGCAAAGACTATCCCAGCATTCATTGCAGGCTGAACGGGAGAATTTCCTTCTTGTAACAATGGCGGACATGTCATGTTTTGCACCGTCACAGTTTCCATGTGACAGCTGAGTTAAGAACGGGAATAAATCTGAAGGCTAGACCATCTAAATTCAAAGCCGCTCACTTCCGGTCTGAGCAGTTGATGAAGAACCCAACCTACATCGACCAGGTAGGTCGGTCCACACCCCTTAATTTCGACAAAGTCTTCATTAGCTGAAAGGTTAGCCACATCGAGGTACAGACAGAATCATGCGTGGCTGCACATGTGTTTATTTCTGGATTATCATGCAGACAATCAGCATAAAAAAGAAGGAATTGACTTTAAATTGACTGAGTTGTGTTTGAATCTTATCACGACTATCGGAGATTTGAGGACCTCAGCTCCCACGTCTGTCACTGCTTCATACAGTTCAGAAAAGGTTAAAGAAGTCATGGAAGCAGGTGTCTTTTATAGGACCAAAGCCAATAAGGAATGTGTGTTTTATCTCTCCTCCGGTTGATGACAGTGACAGGCTGAGGAATGCCAGATGAGAGGAGATCCTTAGAGAGTTGACTGAAAGGTTAGATTGGCCCAAAGCAGCATGGCTGATGAAGTCTCTCTCTCTCTCTCTCTCTCTCTCTCTCTCTCTCTCACACACACACACACACACACTCTCCAGTCATGCTTAAAGTGCCACATGTATTCCATGATGTGGACGTGTTCTTACACAGCCTGAAATAGAACAAATACACTGATCTCGACAGCAGGAAGGTGAACTAAAATGTTCAATTTAGATATCAAAAACCTTGAATAAAGCACATAGAAAACAGATCTTCATGCATTTAAAAATAAAGTTTAAACTGACTTTAATTTTTTAGTAGTTGGTTGCAATACTTTCCCCAACATCAAATTCAAACGTAGACGGGTTTCTGCAAACTGGCCTCTAATAAGTGAAGATAAACTGCATCAAGAGCTCTGACAAAAGTGGACATTTGGGAATTCTCCTTTGTCAGTGTTTGCTTGAGGACGTAATTAACCAAGGTTTTAGGCTTCACACTATCAAAAAAACGTGCTCTGACATCAAAAATCAAACATCCAGGGGTGGGGTAGGGGGTTGGCTTGTCTGTGATTGGTCAGGACACAGCTTCCTTTAAATTCGTCAACAGCACCGCCATTCCCCCCCTCAAAAAAAAAAAGTGCCGACGATATCTAGCGGCAGACATGGAGTAGAATAGGAGTACAAAGATACACTGCAAACTTTTGATTCAACGTAAATGACAGGAAATGTGGGTTTAGAGGTGGTGATTGGATGAAGATGTGGAGGAGAACGAGGGACAAATGTGTCTATGAAATACATAAATACAATATAAATACATCACCGTGGACCAGAGACGTGACTGCAATGGTGGCAGGAGGATACCCCCAGAAAAGCGCTACGCCCTCTGTTGTCCTGGCGGGGAATTGCTTTGCAACACTCCCCAGGGGACGGAGAAGTCCAAGGGACAATCTTTCCATCAATACTTGTACACGACTCCGCAACTGAGCTGACGGAGATATATCGATTAGGCTTTATTCCATGTCCAAGGAAAGTTGTTCGGCAAAGACGCTGATGATTTGGGGAATTACTGCCACCTACGGCCTTGGCATGTCTATGAATGTGCTTCACAATGCACTCGATTTTTTTGCTGAAAAGAAGGTGGTGTGGAAGTTTTTTTTCCTAGATGTGTGGCGGAGGATATTCGGTTTTATAACAATTTTGCTACGTGTGTGCAAATATGGTGTCTAATATGGCATTTAGACCCGAATTTTATGGTTATATGTTACAAAACTGCCAATATTTTTCAACGACTGGACATAATTTTATTAATTTTCAAAAAGATTTCGATGGATACTTTCAGAGACTAATGGTAAAAACTACACACTGTTACTTAAAATAAGAGTATTTGATGTAAATGAATTTCTTTGTACAGAAAAGCACATTAGTAAGATAAAGATAACATATTGTCTTTATGTTTTCTTGAGTTTATTAAAAATGACTAGAAACAACTGAACTAATTAATGATTTGAGTTTAAAAGGTTTCTCCATTAACCTTTAAAGGGGACATATTTGACCTCTTCTTAAAGAAGTCATATTAGTTCTATGGTTGACACAAAACATGTTTATAAATTTTATTTGCACTGAATCCCTCTCACTTAAAGTGATTTTTATCTATTTTATTCTTGACACAAACTGGAGCTGGCCACGCCCACTCGTCCCCGCTCAGGCTGCTATACGCTGAGAAGCTCCAATATCCAGTAGGTGCTCCCCAGCATTGACAGAGGTGATCCTATGCTAATTTTCCCTATTGTGACATCACAAATGGGGGATTTTTGAAACAGCTTGTTTTAAGCACATAATTCCTAAAACCAAACAATGACAGGAAATTGATGGAGGGTATTTTATTCATGTTTAGAGTATTTGTAGAGGCAGTAGAGACCAACACGGCAGCACAAAAGGATGACAAAGGCGAGTTATTTTCAGCCTCAGTGCTACCGCCACAGAGCGTGAGTTTGGACATGTTGAACTTTATGTGTGAAGCTTTGTATCCAAGCTCATCGGTGACCATTTCTACCTCGATCATACTTTAGTTGACAAACGTTTAGTCATCTTGTTCCCCAGAGGGCTCCATTAGGTGGGCCTTGATGTAGTGCCACCTGAGGGAATCAGAGATCCATGTCCCAGTTATGTTTTTACCCTGGAATGACTCGTGCGTGGGCTGTTTAATGAGATTATACTCCGTGGAGAGGAATGAGCAAGTTTTCATCAAATGAAAATGATTTTTAGACAGTTTCACCTTTTAAAACCCAAATTTTTTTTTTGCAGAACGTTCTAAGAACATGTTGAAATCTATAAAATGTAATTTGATTGTTTTTCTTAATAATTTCTCCTGTAGATTCAGGATTTTTGTTTTCAAAACAAAACCTTTGATTCTTAAAATCTGGAATCAAATTAACATCAAAGATCAGTCTGATTTCCTGCAGAAGCCTGATTCACCTTCACAGGTTGTTTTTTTTTTTTTTTGCCTTTTCGGAGCGTTGACGGGTTAACTCCACAAAGTTCCTGCATCGATTTAATTTGCCAATTACCTGATGGAGCCCATTTATCACCACCTTCAGCCTTCCCCAAACTTCTCAGCGAGTCGCAATAAGACTTCGGGGCAATCTGTCGCCACCTCTCATTAGGACTCTAAAGAGATGCCCCCGAAGCTTAATTATTCATCTGCATTAATATCCCTTCAATTATTAGTGATACGGTGTGTGTGTGTGTGTGTGTGTGTGTGTGTGTGTGAGGGCCAAAGATCAGGCCTGCGTTACCTCAGCCTCCCTCCTGATTAATGGATGAGGCAGAGGAGCCGTTCATGTATTATTACTGCAGAGAGCCGGGACCTTGGAGACGGGTACAGACAGAGGGGGACAAAGAACGAGGAACCAAGTGAATAATAATCGCTGTTTGGTATGCAAACATGTCCTCTATACATTGGTGGCATTTTAATATGTGAAGGGACATTTGTGCTGCAAAACGCTGGGGACGAGTAAATGTCTGGAGACAAGTTTGACTCAAACAAAAAAAGAAAAACAAGATTAATTTGCTTTCTGAAAGCTGAGTTGAGCTTTTATTCATTTATTTAAATAGTTTCATGAATCATGTGCAGTTTTGGACTGATTTTACAACCTCGCTGCTTTATTTCAGCTCTCTCAGACTGTAACTCTGATGTTGTAAAGCAGAGGTCATCAATTTTGTTGTGTGTTTGGAAAAAAAAATCTTTGGGTTTTATTGGTTCTGAGCGGGTTTATAGAGGCAGAGAAATGTCCGTAAATAACCAAAGATCAGGAGATTCTTCTGCGTTTGCCTTTGGTTGTGAGAGATTCATGTTTCTGTGTGAGAATTAAATTCAGCTGTTCTACACTGACCTCTGGTGGACATAAAAAAGAATTACATGTTAATTTTTATTTTGTGAGTTAATTAAGCAAACCTTTTATTTATTTCTAATGTTGTTTATTTATTAGTTTAATTTTGTTGTTATTCTTGTTATTAAACCTAATTTTTAATAATATTTTTCCTTCTCACTTTTCTTTTTTAATGTAATATCACATATGGATTTGCTAATTATAAAGTAGTTAGAAATCATGAATAAATCCTTAAATACTAATTTGAAACACACGCACGCATGTCTTTATTATTATTTTATTTATTTATTTTAAGCGAGACTGCTTTAAATTAAATTAATTCATTTTTTTAATTTTAAACTTTATTTTAAAAATGATTTAGCTTATTTTTAGGAAACATAATTTATTAAATATTTTAAAACAATACTTGTTTATTTATGTGTATGGGGTCCAGCTAATCCAAGATAACTAGGAGGGAAGAAATGGCAAAATAAAAAAAAAATTTAATCCCCTCCTAAAAACAGACAAAAATAAATATGAAAAAATAAAATCTCCCCCCAAAAGAAAAGAAAACAATAAAACAAAAAATAATCCCCCAGAATAAAACATCAGAGTGACGAAAAAAAAAAGGATTAAAAAAAAAGTTTAAAAAGTGCATTGACACATCACAGCCACTAGATGGCTCCAGAGTCTGCAAAAGTCTCCTAACGCTTCAGGCTCTGTTGCTCAACATGTTTTCTTCAGCACACCTGATTCCTCTGCAGAACCTGATGACAAGCTGATGAGACGTTCCAGTCCTCGGAGTCAGGCTGGAACACGTCTGAAGCACGGAGGAGAGCGAGTGCTGACGACCACATCTGGAAACACTGGTCAAACAGATGTGTGCAGAAAAGATCCTGATCAACCTCACCAAGAAAAGAGATTAATATGTAAATATGGAGTCTAGTTGGGAAAGATCTAAGAAACGAAACATGGACTGAAGGTAAATATCAAGTAAAACTGTTGGTAAACCAGCTGCTGGTACCAGTAAAGCTGTGACTACACCAGCTGGAATGCACTAAAGCGGATTTTATAAACCTCCGGGGGTCTTTGACTCAACCAGTGTTTTGTTTTTTTTTTTTGGGGGGGGGGGGGGTTCCAGGTACTAGCACTGTTGCCTAGCAACAAGAAGGTTGACACCCAGCTGGGATCTTTCATGGAGTTTGCATCATTATCCAAATGCATCCAATGGTTCTCCTCCTAAATACCAAAAACACACTCTTTGGTGAACCAGCTACTCTAAACTTGTCCAAGGCCGTTTGTCCCCGTTATGTCCTTGATGCCCATGGTCCCCTAACTTTCACCCAATGATCTCTGGAGGTCGGCACCACCTCCCCAAGTTTCCGTACTGCAGTGGTTCCCAAAGTTCGGATCACACCACCATACATGTTCCAACCTGATCAACACAAGTCATAAAAACAGCAGTGAATTGGTTTGTTGTGTCATTTTGCAATTAGTCAACTGTTTTATTGGCTGTGTAACCAGAGGGGTGCTAGTTTGAGATGGGAACCACTATGGATGTTATTCTAATCTGAAAAACATACAGTACCATTGCTTGACTTTAATTTTACTTGGAAACTTAAAAAAACAACAACAAAAAAATAGAATAAAATAATGAACTGCAGTGAGCAGCTCATTTTGAACAGGCATGGTAGAAAAATCCAAAATTTCTTTCACCTAAGTGCCCTACCCAGTGTTGTCAGCTGTCTCCGAGAGAAAGTACCTGATTTTGACCCAGAAAATCGTTAGATTTCACCGGATAGCGAAACATGCTAGTTTACGTATTGATTGAATCATCACGTCTGCATACTGCTAAAAACATTTTTGTGGCTTTTTTTGTTTTCTCTTCAATATCCAATACAGAAAAACATCCAGTAAAGATACGGTTTGCTGTATCGCAGACGTATTCTTCCTCTAAAACAACTTGTTTCTCGAGTAGGTGAGATCAATCGAGAAAAGTTTATGATTGGTCAGTCCCTCTCCAAACTTCTGTAAGGACGCAGAGCAGGCTGGGTCTTTTGCTAATCTGCAGGAAATATTGACAACTAAGATAGTAGAAGTAGCTAAGGGTTGTCAGAAATGTTGCCAGGTGCTTTTGGGGGGAAAAAGTCGTGGGGGGTGGGCTGAAAGGTCATCCATAATAGCGACAAAGTTGCTAAGCTACACTGGCCTTGACCTAAAAATATCACAGGTTGAACCAAACAAACTCTAGCCTGGCAAGCCATCCTATATATGTGAATATATAGTCTGGCTACGAACCATTGACGGCTCTCAGTCGTGAGGCGGGATCTACGGTTGTCTTTCAAAATGTCAGCACACAATTGGATAGCGCTAGGACCAATCAGAGTAACGAACAACATGACGTAATCACAGCGACGGAAAAGCGGGAGGCAGCAATGGCGTCTAACATCAATGATTTCTGTCGTTTTTGTATGAAAAACACGTGAATATCAGGTGTACTGGGACATTGCACTACTTTGTTTGATAAAAATAAGAAGTCGCTAAGTATATCAGACAGACTTACGCACGTTGGAGTCTAAATAATCCAATGTTGATGACAAAGCCATGTCAAACGAACGTGTTTCCTGCGCTGCTGCCATGTTGTTTGGGTTCGCGGCCGCAGTGCTGACGTCATCGGCTACTCCCGCTCTGTGAATGGCCCACAATATACAGCGCTGTGATTGGCCCAACCAAAACTATAGCGAGCTGTGATTGGACAGCGACAGGCAGCGAGGGTTCCTATGAAGCGTGCCTACACCAAACTCTGCAAAGCAAGAATTTGGTCTAGTTCACTAGGCTAAACAAACACGACTAAAACACTAAATATAAAGAAAACGAAACTACTCATGATCCGAATGGGAACTTAAATTGAACAAAAGAAATTCAATGATGCTTAATTGCCACAAAGACCGATAAAAAGGGTTTAGACGACATATAAAGTAAGTTAGGTTAACGACCCTTTGATGTAGATTCATGAACATACTTTTGCTTCAGCAAATAAATGTTCAAACCATTTACTGAAATTCAGCCTCTTATCTTTACCCATCTCAGTCCCCCACACAGTTGTCCACTGGGTTGTAGTCTAGTCCTTTTTTAAATATCAATCAAGGGGCAGTCATTGTCTGAATTTTGTGAAGCCAACCAGGAAGTGACAAAAATTGCAGTTCCACCCTCATCCTCTAGGGGCTGGCTCCAAAACAGAGCAAGTTCTCATTAACTCCCATGTTAAAAATACCAACTTCACAGCAGAAATAAACATGTTTACAGCCTGGTTCATAAACCCATTTTAGGTTTAACAGGTCTAGTTTACAGTCATGACAAGCTTTATTTTATAGAGCACATTTACTGCTGCTCATGACAATGCAGCCACATAAAAACACATCAAAAAATAAAACACATTAAGGGGTGATTTTTTTGTAACTCTTCCATTCAGATGTAATTAAATTCTTGCAATTATGAATAATGAGATTTGATTGACATGTAGCATTAGCCGTCAGAGCTAGCGCTAGTGGCTAGCTCCGGGGAATGCCTCAGCCTCGACCTCAGGTTAAAAGGGTTCAGTCATTTCGATTTTCTGAACTTTAGTTGTGTCCTCTGTGTGTTTGTGTTTGGATGTTAATCATGAAATTATTGGACAAAGATGAAAAGCTGAGATGTTGATTGCACTTTGGCTAAAAGTGCCCACAAACCTTTGTTAGCTTCGGTTAGCTCAGTTAGCTTTTAGCTGGGAGCAATGACTGAGTGCCTCAGATTTCCATTCTCAGCTCCACCTCTTTGCCCATTTTTGTGTTGAGTGTCTAGACGTGACACGGCCAAGATGGCGGTGATCAGAACTGCCCACTAGGCTTTAACTCATCCCTGTAGAAACCTATAGGTGACATCCCAAATGGTTTGTCCAGTATTTCTACAGTCATTGGTGTCAATGCCTGAACCACGTCCTACATATTTTTGTAGTGCTTTATGATCCGTATGAGATGTTTCTCCATGTTAGGGTACGAACTCCTTGTCAGGAATCAAACAGCAATAGTTGGAGAAGTCTATGCAAATGAGGCTTATCAGCTTTTCATTGAGAACCAGGAGCTAATCCAGGAAATAGGGGTAGAAGACTATTTTCATGTTCAGCCTGCATGAAAAACTCAAGAGTAACTGATCATTTTCAAAAATAATAAGCAAAAATGTTTCTCAGTGAACCTGCTTTGTAAAGATTCAAAAGTAAATTTGACCCTTTACAAAGTTGGGTAAAGGTTTGACTGGTTGTTTAAAACTATTATCATGTGTTCGACTGAACATGTTTTATTATTCCAGAGTAAAAAACAAACAACTGATGGGTTTCACTGCAGTGCAGTTCTGATGTTCGTCCACTAGGGGTCAGCAAAGGCCTGCAGCTGCAAATCTGAACGCTTCAAAGCATCTCAACATTCCGTGTTTCTGACAGTTAACTCGTCTGAGACGCTTACTAATATCTTAACTCATTCAGACACAAACCACAAGTAGGAAACAAACAAAACATTTCATAATAAACTCAGAAGACAGAGAAGAAGAAGTTGCACCACAGACATTCAAACAGTCACAACAGATTACGTCTGATGTGTAAATTTCAGTTATTTGTTTAGAAGAAAGTTAATGAAGACTTTATTATATTTTTATTTACAGCATTGTGTATTTATCTGTTTTTAATGTGTTTCATTCAAAATTAAAGATATTTCCAACATAATTAATCTTGTTTTTTACAGGAAATCATAAAGAAGTTGTTTAATTAGAATTGGATGATGTGTAAATTTGAGTTTTGGTTATGAAAAAATAAATCAAAGTAAATAATTGTTTAGTTTCTTTGAGAAAACTATAAAAAAAACTGGTTTTGTTCCTGGAAGAGAAAAAGCAACACTTCATGTGGAGGGTCTACAAGAGGCTCATCATCCCTCTGAGTGTGTGTGTGTGTGTGTGTGTGTGTGTGTGTGTGTGTGTGTGTGTGTGTGTGTGTGTGTGTGTGTGTGTGTGTGTGTGTGTGTGTGTGTGTGTGTGTGTGTTTTATGAGGCTACTCAATAAAAGCTCGGCTGCGATCCGTCAGTGCATTTATCATCCTATTACGGGGACAAATCCGGCTCCGGGACGTGAAAGGTAAAATGAATTACCAACGTTAAGCCGTCAATAAAGTCATTTCTGTAAATGGTGTCTCCGAGGGGCCCCGCTATTATTCAACAAGCTTTATCAGCACCTTGGAAATTACGTGGCTTGTAGCGCGGCCCCTGCCTCACTTTGATTAAGGGCCCTGCCACGGAGCGCTGACAGCGCTCTGGACTCCGCCGGCTTTTTTATTTTTTATTTTATTCTGTTTTATTCAGCCCCTCCCGCGACGCTGCGCGTCCAGCCCGAGCGCGCGAGGACTAATTAAAAGCTATAAATTATCGCCCCTCTCGGAGCGGCCGCTCCTCTTTGCGGCGCCAGATAAGCGCAGACTGAGAGCTCATTTAGCCACAAAAACCCAGCATATTGATACTGTCCTAATTGGAATTTAATTAAGTAGCCTTGGTTCCCCTCGCGCCGGGCCTGCGGGATGAAGATTTCACTGCGTCACGTCCACGCGCTCCCCCTGTCGCGTTATCATCATCATCATTATTATTATTGTCTCAAACAGCCAATTAGAGCTTTATCGCGTTTATTCTCAGATCAAAGGCCAAGTTATTGATGGGGCGCGTTCCATTTTTGGTAGGACACATTTCTGTTGGGTCACCATAACGGAAATGGATAGAGAACAGCCTCAGTGTGTGGAAATAGAGATCAGCTATAGAGCCAATAGGTCAGTCACAACAAAGTGACTCAGAAATATCCTGTTTTTGTTGACATAAATGTCCCATTTTGACTGGTTGATTTGTTTGTTTTGAATATAAACAAGGTTAACCCTTTACCTTAAAGCAAGAAGAAACCAAATTAGTTTATGTGGTTTAGCACGTTTTGAGCAATGAGTGTAATTATTTAATTTAAAACTTTAAAAAATAGGAAAACATCTTGGAATTTTTGGTGATATACATATATAGTAATTTTTTCTTGTTGAATTTTGTTGATTGAAGACAAAAAGACTAAAATGAGCTACCTGACAATTAAAGGGTTAAAAAAAGAAAAAGCGCATCTAAAATATCACTAATAGACAGATATGTATTAAACTAAGTATGAGGGGACATTTTAAACCCATCCAAACTATCTTTTTTTAATGATTTATGCTTAATAAGTAAATACTTTTCTACATATGACACTTTTAACCTATTACATTCAAAAATGACTAATTTTACTACATAAATGTAAATATTCTGGCAGATGTCTATTGACATTCTAATCAAAAGCAGCTCATTTTCATTGCAGATGACCACATAATTTTCATTTTTGTAAAATCTTGTTAAATAGAAATTTTTTGGGAGATTAAATGTGATTTAAGTAGTTTTGTTAACGGGCCACATTCAGACGAGCTATCAGTTAGCTAATCTCTGTTTTTCCCTACTGAGGCTGTTCAAAAAGCTATCTAGATCAGATTTTTTAGTTAAGTTATTTTTACATAAAATGTTGTGTTTAACCCAACCTTGAGGCAAAAGAGTGACAAATTTAACACTTTTTTTTTGCTTATGAAATACTTTCACTGTTTATGTTTTATAAATAAGATGTTTTGAAAAAATGTTGTATATTTTATCCACTTTTTGCAGAATTTGAAACAAAACCCTAATAAATATAACTGTTAATATTATTATTTTTAGCCTTAGTCACGGGTCAATTTAATTAAACCAATGTTAAAGTAAAAGTCGCATGTGTTAGGTCAAACAAATACCCCAACCCCCCTTGGACAGGCTAAATTTAACCCAGCAGGTACCAAAATAACCCAAACTGGGCTGTTTTAACCCCAGTGTGTATAGACATGTAAATGTTCAGCAAAACAAAAAACAAAAGTCTATGAAGAAAATGTTATTTTAAGGAAAGAAAAAAAAGCTGTTGATGTTGAAGCAAGCTATAACGCTATATCTCTACCTACTAAACATAAATTCTTTAATTGTTTTTTAACCTGTTTTTAACACTTAATGATCCACTTTAGGAAAGAAAAAACTTTATTTGTTTTTTTATTTTGGTGCACTTTTAAAATGCAGGGCATTAAGGGTTAAAATAGTAATGTGGAATAAAATTAACAATAATGATTCAGGAAATTATTAAGTAAAGCAACATGTAGGCTATTCAACTTTTTATTTGAGAAATATTTCAATAATTATTATATATATATTTGCATCTTTCTTTAATTCAGGACGGTAAAACAGAATGCAAGGTCCTCTAATATAACCAATAGTAAAATAATAATCATGCATCATAGCCAAACATTCCAATTTTTCAATATTTCCCCATTTTTTTCAATAACATTCGGTTTGCTCTATTTCAAACTTCAAATTCAAAAGCCTAATAATAATAATAAATAGGTATTATTACAACACAGGGACGCGGCTCTTTGAGTGACGCAAACTGTGTTCAACATCAAAGGCATTCATTTACTTAAATAAAATAACCACTTGGATTAAATCAACTTCAAAGCCTTTGTTGTTTTTACTATGGTGAGTTTTTGTTTTGCTGAGTGCATGTTTATGCACGTGCGCTTCCTCATGATTGATCAACGCGCGGAGACGGGCGCGCGCGCTCCTTCTCGGAGCGTCCCGAGCTCTGATTGGTCTATTTTAATTGTGACAGGTACGATCTCTACGTCCGATTGGTCCGCTGCACGTGTGTACGCGCACACGTGCTTCCGGTTGGGTGTATCGTTGTGAAAACACACACAGGGGGAGGTGGGGGGGAGACACGGTTTTAGGGGAGTCTGAAGACAGCGAATACAGAGATCTTGTGCGGCGCCGTGGAGGAGCAGAGACACTGCTGACTGTGTGGAGCTGCTGGCGATGCCACGTCTCGGAACCCCGTTAGGAGACATGGTTCCGATCTAGGCGGTGTTGTAGATTCTGATTTTGATGCTGCTTGTCTGATCTGGATACCGAAGAGGAGAGGGAGAGGCAGCAACAAGTGGAATTAGGACAGATTTCCCACCATCACCCGCGATGGAAGAGCACAAGGAGCCGAGCGGCGGCCGGGACTCCACCGAGGACGAGAGCATGTCCCTGTCGCCCAACCTCCCGTCCCCCGCTATGATTTTACCCCACCAGGCGGCCCAGCAGGCCCACAGAACCACGAACTTTTTCATTGACAACATCCTCCGGCCGGACTTCGGCTGCCGGAAGGAGCCGAGCTACCGCGACCGGAGCCAGACGCCGGGCCGGGAGAACGTGAACCCGCTCGGGGCAGCGAGGCCGCCGCACGCCGGCAGCCTCTGCCTGGACTCCAACTGCAGCAGCGACAGCACCGCGTCGTCGCCCTCCTCGTCGTCGTCCTCGTCGCCCGCGTCCAAGCAGACTTCGTCAAAGCAGGGCGAAGCGGCGAGCAACGGGACGGGACGATACGCGGACAGCCCGTCTATTGTGGTCATGAGCGGCGGGAACGGAGCCTCTCCCCCGCTAACGAAGGAGAGCCAGCCGCTACTGTGGCCCGCTTGGGTTTACTGTACGCGGTACTCGGACCGGCCCTCATCTGGTAAGGCGCTAGTAGTTCCCGGAGCACACCGGGCGGGATGTTTGGTTCCGTTTACAGGTTTTAAATCAGTGCACATTATTATTATTATTATTATTATTATTATTATTATTATTATTATTATTATTATTATTATTATTATTATTATGTAATGTGTGCTGAATAAATCAGCTTTTTATCAGCCAAGCAAAACCACAAATATTTTAAAAATAAATGCACATTTCAAACATACCTAAATCTGTTGAGGGACATTATTACAATAACAATATTAATACCAACACATTATATATAAATGAAGTAAGGTTCAGTAAAATACTATTACATTATAAATGTGTTACGTTTGAATCACTAATTAAAAAAACTTTGTTTTCATTATTTCTAATTTTTTGTGGTACGTATATTGAATTTAATATTAAATGTTACTGGTGGCAAAAATATGAATAATAATAATTATAAAAAATATTCAAAATACTAAAATAAAATTGCATCTATTTTAAGAGCTGTTTAGTAGTTTTTAATTATTTTCCGTAGATGCTTTTTTGAATGATCTGATTCATGATTGTGTGTTCTAGTTTGGATAAAAATACTACATTTTCCGACATTGTTATTAAAACAGTCAACCAATATGAAAATAACCATTTGCTTTAATTCTGAAGGAGCTCGAGGCAGATGAATGGCGCAGGTTGAAGATTCCGTGTTTGGAATTTAATTTTGATCATTTTTGAACTCCTGGAGTATAATCTGAATAGGAAATTAAATTATTAAGTCTTGTATTACCCCATATTAGGGAAACACCTAAACGTTTGCTTTAAACCTAAATAATGGTGCTTTTTTGTGTACCCAAAGAGTGTGATTCCCAAAAGAATCTGGAGTTTTACTAACATTTATGGGGTTACTTTAGAATGTTTTGTACATGAATTAAGTGTCTAGTTATAAAAACACATTCCTGCTCTAATGTGTGACATTGTGTTAGACGTCTCCTAGTTTAGCTTTTCTTTTGCCTCTGAGCCTCATCTCTTCTCACCTGAACTGCTGTAACCATCGTTATAATACGATTTTATTAATTTAAAAGTAAAAACTTGAACGTTGTTTTATTTAAGCTAAAATCACCCAGTTCACTGAACTGTGGCGGCCGGTTCCTCCATGTTTGGGCGCAGTGATAAAACAGCGGTTCGTGTAAACATTAGCCTGTTCTTTTAAACATCTCTGGAGCTTCTTGTGTAACACTTACAACATTTAACACGTTAGAACGAGTTTGTTTCGCGCCTTTTTAGTTATTTTAATTCCAATATTGCCGCCACTGAAAGCGGCCGCGTGCTGTTTTCTCCGATTGGCTGAATTCTCCCACCCGTCACATGTTATTAATTAATAATTAGCTTAACTGCAGAGCCTCGTTACCTTATTTGGGCATTAGCCTGCTACCTATAGAGAGCAGATAATATTTTAGCACGTTTTTGAAGGTATATTTATGCAAAGGTGTTCCTGAATTAGCTCATAATTCTTGATTTCATTTTGTCATACAGACCACGGTATCAGACAGGTGTTATGTCAAAATGCACCCCCCCCCCAATCTAAGACTGTTATATTTCCAGCTACTTTAGAGTGTTTACCCTGCTAAAATGTAAAAACAGTAATGTGGGGAATAAAAATCTCTGGATGTGTGCTTTATGAAGTAACAAGTCGGTTGAATACTTCACAGACGTGTGATCTTATTTTACCAAAACTCACAAAGAAAACAATCTTTTAGGGCGATATTAATTCACAATGACGTGTTTCTCCTGTTAAAATGATTAAAAAGTGAATAATATATTCTATTTTATTATTTATTTTGAATAAAGTTGCTGAGAAAAACAGGTGGCGGAGAAAACGGAGTGGAAGACACTTTTCGAGCGTGGAACACATTTCTGCACAACACCTGTCCGAACGAACATCAAAACTAGCTTATGTTTATTATCTTATAAGCTAATTATGTACGTCATCTTTTAGAGACAGGAACTAGCTTAACGTATTTTACCCAGACAGTTTACCGACCCAGTTTTGAGTTTAGAAAGCAGAGAATGAGGCGCAGTAAGTCGGTGTCCTTGGTCCAGCCGTATAGAATAAATATTTTATTTCCATTGTTGTTTCCACACCAGGCCCAAGGACACGGAAACTGAAGAAGAAAAAGAGCAGCAAGGAGGACAAGCGGCCCAGGACGGCGTTCACGGCCGAGCAGCTGCAGAGACTCAAAACTGAGTTCCAGGCCAACCGGTACATAACGGAGCAGCGGAGACAGTCTCTGGCCCAGGAACTCAACCTGAACGAGTCCCAGATCAAAATCTGGTTCCAGAACAAGCGGGCCAAGATCAAAAAGGCCAGCGGCTACAAGAACGGCCTGGCTCTGCAGCTCATGGCTCAAGGACTCTACAACCACTCCACGACCACGGTGCAGGACGAGAAGGAGGAGAGCGAATGAGCGGCCCGGTTGGGCTCGGCTCGACCCGGTTCGGTACGGACTCTTTTACCCCCACACGGACACTGGGGCCACAAACTCTTTACTGGTGGAGATAAACCGGAAACGCTATTTAAAAACAACAACGAAAAAAAAAACAACAAAAAATCTGTTTATGGTAACAGTATATGGACATAATTATATAATTAAAAGTTTATATAGCCACACAGTTATCATGTTGTACACAGCATTATCTGAGTTTCAGACTCATTTCTCATCCGGTGTGTGTTCTCGCGAGTTTTTAGGATGTCTGGTTTTCTAGATTATCGTGGTCTCTCTCTCTCCCTGTTCCCGCCATTGTTTCCATCCACAAAGCAGTCCGAAGACTCAAAACAAGCCAAAGATTTTAATATGTTCACATGTAGTCTAAAATAAAAAAAGGAACGAGAACAGACGAAATTATTCTTTTTTATTTATGCAGATAAATAAAATGTCACAGAAAACCATCAGTTTTAATTCAAATAAAGAATCGGAACTATTTAAAATGTCCGAACACGTTTTAAAGAGACGCCATAATTAAAAACAAGCTTTTAAATTCTCTAAAATACAACTTCTGATGTATTAGTTGGATTATAAATGTAACACGCTGTTAAGAAGCCACACACGGTTCTTGTTTCTCGGGTTGGGATGGCGTTTCACCTATTAAACTATTCTGGTTGTTTACAAGCTTCGTCCTGCTGGGGTTTAATGAAACTAATACATTTACAGTCCGGTCCGCAGAGGCCTTGTCGTCATTAGGAGGGAACACTGGGCCGGTCTGGGGGCCGTTTGACCTGCTTGGCCCTTCGTGACCTCGGGTCGAGGCTGGCCGGGAGCTGCCGTGTTCAGTGTCTCGGTTCAAGCAGAGAAGCTTCCGTGGAATTTATCAAATATTTCCATTTAAAACAGAAAAATCTTTGTAGTTCTCACAATGACTTGAATCAGATAAATGGGTGATTTTTGGATATATAGTTAGTTTACTTTTAATGAACTATACTAGCAAAAATGTACACGTTAGCCACAAAACTGCTCCGAAACTTGACTTTTTAACTTTTTCTTGTTTATCACATTTAAAAAAAGCTAATTTAAGCCATTTCTTCCTAAATGTACAGAGAAAATGACCCTGAGATCACTTTTATCTCAGTTATTTGTCAGTATTTCCCTTTTTTTGTTAATATTTCCACTTTTAAGTAAATCATCGGACATAAAGTTGTGTTTATTATTTCCAATCTGACTCCAGGACGGTTGTATCAGCTCCATTTCTGGTTATCACACACATTCAGCTGATCTGCATTCAGATTATTTAATTAAGCACTAACGAGCCTGCTGAGGAGTTCACTGCTTCCGCCTTTCAGCCTTTTTAATTATTTCAAGTGCTGCGTTTGCGATCAGCTCGTTCTTATAAGCACCCGGAGTAGAGAGAGAGAGGGAATAATTGATTCCAGTGGCAACCAGGGACTAAGACAGTTTTCACAGGAGGTTACCTCACACCCAGTCATGTTTGAATTAAAAAATTAGCTCAAACTTTTTACTTTTTAGTGCCTTTTTGTCTATTATATGTATTTATTCATGGCTGAGCCTGCAAAGACGTAGAAAACTGGATTTTTTTTCTGTTTATGAGGAACAGGAAGTAACTGCAAAAGAACGCTAATTGAGTAAAATTCCTTGGATGAAGAGAAAAATCAAAAATAATTACAACATTATTATTTTCTAAAACGTTTGGGGAAAATGGAAGCTGGTTGACCTACTTAGAAAATTATTATTAAATAATTCTTGTGCAAAATATTTTTTGGAGCAAAAATAAGTGCAGTTTGACCAACTTTAATGATAATTTTTAAATCACCTGTTTTCAGCTAAATTATAGAAGAATAGTATTTATTATTACTATTTCTATTTGAATTCTGGCACCCTTTCACGTAATAATTCTAACATTTATTCCTAATATTAAAACCAGTGTGTTTTAGGCTTTAACCATTATTTTCTGAGAACACATCAGGCAGTTTAGCTGAATATAAACTGATCTGTAATAAATGCCAACTTCCCTCCAGCCACTGTAAACCCCCAGAGTCCTCCCCCCCTATTATTAGGCCTAATTTAATGTCACTATCCTTTATATAATTTAAATGAATATTCATAGAACTTTATTTTTTAACAGAATTTAATTTATTCTGAACAGGAAAAATCTTCCTGCATCACAAAACGACGTTTGCATCGTTGTTGGACTTGCTGGTGTTGGGGAATAAATCTGAAAGGTGGTGGTTATGTTTAGGGAACACACACACACACACACACTCACTCACACACACGATGTGATTGTGAATGCAGCCTCTGCAGCCATCTGGCCTGCATGTGTGAGCGGAGGTGACGAGAGCGCCTCGCTCTTCACGGTCAGCTAACCCTGTAGCTCTAATATTGTCATGATGGTTCCACTCCCTGCTGCGAATGCGGAAGAGCCTCTTATGACAGTGTATTTAAAATTCATACAATTATGAAACAGCGGGAGGATTTCTCCTCCCCACAAGACTCCCTCCCACCTTGTCATTGCAGGAAGCCGAGGGTTTATCTGTAAAACAAAGAAAAGCCAGGGATCGTTTGCATAGTTAGCATAGTCTGCCTCGCAGGCACAATATGGATTTAATTTATATGCAAATGAAAGCAATAAAAAGGAGAATACACACTGGAAATCTCGGCCGTTTGGAAAAAAAGGGTGTGTGTGTGTGGGGGGGGGAGTTGGATTCAGAGCAGGTATGGTGCACAGCCACAAAATGAAGCATTAGAGAACAACAGTTATATAATAAATCCAGAAACAGCAGAACAATGGGAGACCCTGAAGAGTTACACACAATTAAATAAGATTGACTGGGAAATTTTACCAGGCACAAAATGCAGCAGACAAGTTAAAATCACCTGCTGTTACTCCAGCAGATTTACGATTTCCTAAATCAGATGATGGATTATTTCTGTTAATTCAAACATTTTACATTAGCTCAATTCCTGCACGTTAGAATAAAATCATAATATAAATACATTTAATAAATTAAACCATAATTATTTATCAGCCATTGTTCTCCCATATGTTTGTATTAGTAAATTACACAACAATAAAATAAGTAAATAAAATTGGCACTTGCTGCCTGCAGTGGTCCACCAGAGGACGCCGATAGAGGCCTTACTCCTACCCCTAGAGTACGGAACGGATGCAGATCGTGATCCGTACAGCTTCCGCAAAAAAACAAAAATCATTTAGTCCAATCAGAGCATTTACATCGGCTGTGGTGTGATGCGGATCTGGATGGGGAGCCCCGGAAAGTTTCCGCAAGATGTCTATTTTTTCCAGACGCCGCATGCAAATTTTCATGAAAACAAAGAAATTACATGAGGAAGTGAGCGGTGTGCCAGCGAGGTGAATCTGGTATATTTTTAAATAAAACTCGTGTTGTATTGTTTTTCCGGCTTTTTAAATTATTATTATTGACAGTTCACAGTGTATGATAGTTCACGTAAGTATATCTTTTGTATTATGTGAAATTTCTAACGTGGACTAAGTGAACCCCCGAGACTTGGTGCAAATTTCCGGATGTTCTGCACACGATCCGCAGTCGGTGTAAATGACATTCCGACCGCAAGCTGTACGGAAATTGGACTACAACCGTTCCATACTTGATGCAAATCAGGGGTTTTTGGGAATTTACAACGAGAGTGTATTGGCATGAATCTGACAATACGATATATATCACAATACAGGGGCAACAATACGATATATTGCGATACTAAAAACCAGACAATATTTGCAATTTTTTATTCAAATAGAAAACTCAGGTCAAATGCATCCAAGACACATCCACTGTTATTGCGAGATCTGGTTGTTCCGCCAGAATGAAGGCGTTAAAAACTGCTGCCACCTAGCAGTCGGAGTTTGAATTTCATAACATAAAAGTAATACCGTAAATGGTTGTTTGTAAATTCTCAAAAAAACAAACTTTGCTTTAAAATATTAATTCAGTATGATAACCCAAAATATCACGATGTATAGGTGTATCAATATTTTCGTACATCCCTATAATGTACTAATGCTGTTAAACTGCTAGAGCTCTTAAATCACAAAAATACTTGAATCAAATAACAAATAACACACGCGTCACATTCTAGCGTTAATTTGAAATTAATATTATGAAAACACACGCAGACAAAACCCCTTTAACATTAAATGTATTATATTTGATTAAAGTATTTTAGTGTTTTAGGAGCTCTACCTCTTTAACAGGATTAGCATGTTCCTGAAATCTGAATAATCTTTTCGGAGAAATGTGGCGCAATTTTTTCGCGTAAAAAACATGAGCTTTGTTTTAAGTTTATGTGCACTCAAAACAATTTCTGCAAGGGTAAGTCGATCATAAAGCAACATTTTAGTTTCGTTTTCTGGTGGATTCATCTACCGACTGAACATGAAACAGAAATTCCCCGTTGTAACACCTTTAGATCCAGGACAATTAGAGCGGTAGACGGTGACGCGCAAAGACTGGGAATCCCATCAGAAATGTGCAAGCTAGCTAACCACCTGTCATTCAGACGCACATCATTGGTTGGGTTGGTTGGGGGGGGTTCAGCCTGTAGTGGAGGTGTTTGAACAGTTTTGTTCTTGCTTTAGGAGAATAAACATCAACACAGACGGATGGATGGTGCTTTGAGCTCCAGTTGGACATAAACACACAATAAAATGCTTCCATGCGGAGGTGCACAAGCATGAACGAGAAGGACGAAAGCGTCCCCTTGGTTTTAATGCACACACACACCATCACACACACGGAGAGAGAGACAAAGCCATTTAAAGGAGCTTCTTAGATCACTGCACTGTGACGGTGTGGTGCTATGTGGAGAGTTCTGGAGCAATTCCTTCCCAGCTGCTGCCTCTTCTTTGAGAAAGGAAGAGTGAAGGGAGACAAAAAGAGAGGTCCTCCATGTCTTTTCTTCTTCAGCCTGTTTTCCTCACTTTAACTATCTCAGAACTGTTCGTTCAGACCGTGCATTCGCGTACAAATTACTTTTAACATTTCTTTTAGGCTACTTCTGTGATGCAACACTGTTGACGTTTTAGGTACTGTTTTAATTGAAACCAATATAAAAACTAAAAGAAACAAACTGCAATTATAGTACTTCAAAAATATTTCACACAGATAAATATGCAAGACACACATCTATAAGATAAAGTAACAAAAAATTATTTATTTTCAAGATGTCTTTAAATGAAAAGAAACCCTCTATAGTAATTCCTACCAAAGTTTAGCATCAGTATTTTATAAAATAGCATTTAAATCATATGTGTATGTCATATGATTTAAATTATTTTAATAAATAACTTACAGAGATAAACTTTTAAAAATGTACTTTTACAAAACGTAAAAATCTGGTTTATTTCGAAATTGCTCAGTTTTGACAACTGAGCACCTTTAGCTCGACAGCTAACATGTTAGCATTCCCATTAGCAGGTGTTTTTCTAGCTGTTTGTTTTGAACTGTACACAAGCTTAGTTAGTGTTTATGTTTACAAACTAAATGTCCTGCACACCAATCTATTTAGGTGTATATTGCTGGATTAAACGTAAAAAAGCCAAATATGTGTACAAGTAAACTTGGTTGTAGTTAGTTAAATCTAGTTTAGGCTAGTTTAAATAGCTTTCAGCTGTTTAGCTTTTTAGGTAAAATACACAGAAAATGTATTACTTTATTTTTATGTCATGTTTTGAAAGAAATTATGTTGGATTATTGTTGTAATCATAAGACAAAATTAATAATCAACTTAAAAATGCAACTCAGCACAAATGAAAGAGATTGCAAATAGAAGAAAAACAATAAAACAATTCAGTTTTAATTTCAAAATAAATTTAGAAATATTTATTCAGTCAGATACCAAAATAAATAACAGTAAGATAATAACATTAATGAAATAAATATCGTAAATAACATTAGCGGTGTATGCTTGCTCTGTTTGGAGGTATAAAGAGTAAATTTCCGCTGGACCCTGATTATGTGCGAGTGTTTCTGCTTCAGGAGCACACAGCCTGGTTCTCACCACGGGGGAAATTTACTCCTGGCTTATTGTGGCCTGTCAACAGGACCACACTATCTCAGACTGACACCCACAAACGGACAAAGGTGGCATTGAGAGGGAACCTCCCACAACGCAGCTGAGCGTCCAGGGGGCTCAGTGGTCCAACAGCCATGATCTCACCGCACTAAATCCAGATTACATGGGGGATATACACAGCGCCACTTGTTTACACCGCCCGTCAGGGTGGGGTGGGGGGGTGATTTAAACAGGGCGAGTTGTGAAGAGGATGGGGTTAAAGACACTGCAAAATATGTCAAAGCTAGCAAAAAAAATGTCATCGCTCTTTGTTGTTCTTCCAACAAGATGACCAGAAATACAGTGAAGTGTATTTAAATTAGACATTTTCCTGGATTCCACCCAATTAAATCTGAATATTTTAAAGGCAGTTTTTAAAAAAAAATTAGTAATTTTTATTTCTTGTTTTAAGGGACAATAGTTCTCAGAAATCTTTCTATTTTAGAATAAAAACCATAAAATATTTATTTATATGTATCCTGCTTTATTGATTTTTTAAAGATGATCTGGTACAATAAGATGTACTTTACCAGATTTAATTTTAAATGGCAGCTTTTATAAAGATGCACAACAATTTATTCTCATATAATATTTTAATATAAAGAATCATATTCAAAAGATGGACGTAAATTTAAAATTCTATGTAATAAAAGACAAAGACGCGATAGATGCACTTGTTATTTTTGCGGCGACTTTCCGTAAAAGTGCTTTTTTTTATTTTACCCTCAAACACAACTAAAGCAAAGGCACCTGGGTTCTCCTGAAGTACGGGTGGCCACACACACACACACACACACACACACACACCCCTGCCTCGTCTTCTTCATGCCTTCCACATGTGGAAGCACTTTACCTCTGGGTCTGATTCTCCGTCTGTGTGAAACACTTAACTGAGAAAACAAAAGCTGTGAGAACAAGAAGGCCATCGATTAAAAAAAAAATGGCTGATCCTCTTCACTGCCCCCTAGAGACGGTTCAGTTAGACCCTTTGATATTAAATCAATATACCAACATTTTACAAGGTATTTCTGACGATTAGAGCACCTTCTTTGGTGACAAGCTAACACACTTCTCGTTTTTTTTAATTGTCTGTTTATTTACTTTAGTTTTTGGTGTTGTCTGTCTTTTTGCCCTTTCACCCTCCACACACATCAAAAGTCTGGTGGATCTCCGCCTCTCCTCCTTCCCCATTCCATCTTTCTTCGCAGCGGCCCAGAGGTGGCGAGAGGTGATGCGGGGAAGCGATTAGTCATATTCAATTTACATACGGCTGTCACATAGCTCCTCCAGGCTGAGCGCTGATGTCATCCGTGCATGGGGCCCTATGTGGCGACCCGATGCATGGGAAGGCTCCTCTCTGTCATGGGGGGTAGAGAACCTTCCCCTCCTGGGAGCAGCAGCACCGTCTCAGTGGTATGATGAATGTGGGCCAGTAGTTGTTGTATGTGTGTGTACGTGTAGGCGATGAAATTGGTGGATGGGTTTTCTTTGTGTCCGTGTATACAGCATCACACCGGTCCAGTGTTGATTGAAAGAAGGCAGAAAACATTGTTTAAACTCAAAGTTTGTGTTTGTCTTTTATACGTGTGTTGGGCAAATTGAACAAAACTAAAAGTTTGAGACACTTGTTTTAGGCAACAATGCCTGTTGATAACGCTTTATGACTAATTTTGTTTCACACAAGGTTTAATACACTGGATTTATGTTCTGTTGCGTTACATGATCGTACACTGGTCTCTAAGGTACAACATGTGATTCAAGTCATGAAATGATACATAAAGGGCTAACCGGACAGAGCTAAGTGGCGTTATTGTTAGAGTGCCTATAATCGTCACGGTAGCTAACAGACAAAAGGCTAACTTAAACTTGATGTCCGTTTGTTGGTACATGAAGTAGGATGGGAAATATTGGGAGTTGCCAACTTTAAAAAGAGACTTTTTAAAGTTTTTTTTTTTGAAAATTCAATCAATGTACAAAACATCTAAATCCAACATGTAATGCACATCATGTCTGCAACAAAAGAAACTGTAGTTAAAAAAAGCAAACTTTAAGCAAAGAGCTTTAAAGGTTGAATATGGTACAATTTAATAAAAAGCTATATTTAAAAACAAATCCCTCCACGGGTCGTTTAGAGGTGTGCAGAATGAAGGTACAGTATTTCCTTTAACAGCTATAATTTAAGTTAAAAAATTAAATATTTATTTAGACAGTCACGACACTGGGTTTATGTTTACTCTACCAATAGAGGGCACCATTGCGGGTTGCCAAATACGGTAAACACAGTGAGGAAAATGTGGGAAACGGCGGACTCGGAACATTAAATTCTGTTGTAAAATAAACGTATTAGTAGAAATTAATCCTTACCCTGTACGATTCATCACTGGACATGGTGCTGGCTGGTCACTTCACGTATCGGCAGCGAACCTGGCATCCCAACGGCTGGAAACCTTGTTCTATTGTTGCAACTACAACCTCCACACTAGATATCGCTACAGTGTTCGTGTTCCATATTCCACCTTTAAGAGCTAATTTTAACTGTTGCTAACGTCCACTTAGCAAGTCGAATTTACATTTTAAACCAATAAAAGTTCTGTGTTCTAGAACATTTTTATATTAAAACCAAAATGGATGATTTTATTTTTATGTAAAACATTTTGCTCAATTTCCCACGTTAAAATACAAGAGACACCCATGCCTGATCACTTGATACATTGGCAACATAATTGAATAAAACAGATATTTGAAGGAAGAGAAGTCTAATAATAAAATATATAGACTAAAGCTAATTACTTGCATTTGTGTTTTAAGTAAAAAAAAAATTACCAGAGGTTTATTTGGAGCACCAGGGAGATTTTCCTGGAATATTGGGACAAATATTTATATAGTAGTAAATTAAATTACATTTCAAAATAAATGGAATACAATTTTATTTATGACATTGATCATAGACAACAAATTATACAAACAATACACAGGGGTAGGGACTAAACTCCTTAAGGGTCAAGATCCAACAGTCTATTTGCAGTTGGCCGCCCAGAGAAAGCCATGGAGTTTATAGTGAACAGCCTCTGGCAGGCATCCAACGGAGGAAGTCCAAGTTATTTATGAAGCTCCGCTTGACAAAAGACAGCCGAGCTTCCCATATTCAGTGAATCTGGCTTCTCCTACCACCAACAAACTATGTGACTTGACAGCAAGTATTGTACTGGTCAACGGGTTAAAGTCAAGAACACAATTTACTTCAAAATACAAGCTAAACATTTCATTAACATGGCTAGGCGCACGAGGTCTGAACACACACGCATGGGTGAGAAGCTGTGGCTACAGAACCACCTCATCTCAGAATCTGGGCAGCAGAATGCAGGACCGTGAATAACTGTTTTAACACACAGCCAGCACAATGTGTGGTCTACAATCTGAAGCATAGCTCTGTCTGATTGGGTGTGTGCACTTCATATTCATCACTGTTGTGTCGTGTGTGTTTAGGAGAGCTATTCATGAGGACACAACATAAATAGGGCTTTACTCAATACGTTTTGTTGTGGTAATAATGCAAGAATCTCCATTTACATGGTGATTACAATAGCAGACAAGTTAGATGAATTATAGATTAGTATTTTTACTTTCCCCCTAAAAATGTGTTAAAATTTTTATTTATTATCACTTTTTTATTTTAATTTTTGTTATTATTACACAAAACGTTTTACACTAAAATTATTATTACACAAAAATTATTACACAAACATTTTTGAACAACATCCAGCCAGCTACCAACAAGGACCAGCAGTTTATTTTGTGACTTATGGCTAAAGACCAGACACCTAATTAGAAAATTAAACAGTTATAAGCTAGAATAAATAATGTAGACTGTTTCAAAAATTACAAAAAGTTTGTGTATAAAAATTAAGTAATTTTTTTTTCTTTTAGGATTAGAGATTAATTTAATCATTGAGTAAGAACACCCACAACACACTGAGGTTCTGGATTTAGAATTCTATATTGTTTTTAAATGAGATTAGCAATTATTTGTAAGATATGATCATAGAATAGAGACACTCTAAATGAAACACATAACGACAGAGTTTCTTATATTTTGTTTAGGTCATGAATGCACCATTTGTTGCCGTTGTAACAAGAGTAGGGCTGGGCGATATGGCTTAAAATCAATATTACGGTATATTGAGAAGTTCACCTCAATAACAATAAATGGACGATAACTACATGTATGCGCAAAAACAAGTTGTCCACTAGATGGGGCTGTCACGTGAGTCACGCTGTCATGTGACTCGAGGTGGAACAGCTTCTTAAAGGGACACAAACATTGCCAACCTACACACATCTTTTCATTTTTTTTATTATTGACATGGGAAAAATTATATCAATAAGAGTCAGAAATTTTGATAACGATAAATTTTCGATTTATTGCCCAGCGCTAAACAAGCGCTATATTTAGCAATATGAACAAAAAGTTAAATATAGTTTTCTTTTAGTAGATTATTACCCCTTTTGTGTTTTTTCTGATTTTATTTTACATTTCTTAAATAACACATTTTAGTTTTCGCTCAATTAAAACTTTCATACAAAACATGCTAATGCTAGCTCAAATGGTGCATTCATAAACTGAAACTTTGCTTTCCTTGAACTAAATCAAAAAACAATAAATTAAATTGGATTTCTGAGTGTCAAGTAATTCATTCTGAATCTGATCACTAGTTGATTCATTGGTACAGCCTTAAGACTTGGTGACGTGTTGATTATCAGAAGTTCCGCTAATTAACACGTCACTTCAGATACATAATCTTCATTTTGACCAAAACAAATCTGATCAAATAATGGCTCATTGTTGGTGAAAGATAATTTTTAGCTCAGTCATCTATAATATATTAGTTCTGGGTTTTCTTCCCTACTTTTGCCTAACAGGTGTGAGTCTGAGCACCTGCACGCTGGCTGTGACGAATCAAAGGGGTCAAAGTTCAAACCTGCAATGTGGAAGACATGTTCCACGAGTGTTGAAGCCTTATGCAACTCAAAAAAGAATGACGTAGGGAGAAAATAAAGTAGAAACTTCGAACTAACCGTCAACCAAATTTGTTTTCTCTTTGCCTCGGCTTGCCTCCGTGAAGTCAGTATTTCAGGAATTATCGAGAGCAGATGGCTCAGAGGCAGAAACAAACATCAGAAAAGAGAATGAGCAAAAAAAAAGAGTAAAGACACTTTAAAAAACAAGGGGGAGCAGAAGGGAGCTGAAAGTCCTGCGTTTTCTCGTCAAACTGTGAAGCTGAAGCGCAGATGTTTGCCAACAGAAGAAGAGCCGTATTCAACAGCTGGTCAGGGATCAGATCTGTGTCAATGCACAGACCACCTCCTGCAGTGATATAATATTATAGAAACCACACGCAAATGTTAGTAAAGTTGGAGGTTAAGAAGACTTCTGATTTAAGTCAACAGCTGTGTCCAAATTCAGGGGCTGATTTTGTCCAAGGCCAGATTTGAAGGTCGATTACGCCAAAGTGAAGCGATAAAGCCTGTCAAATTCAAAGGCTCCTCCGAACATGGCCCACTATGCATCTTTCTTTTCCCTGATTTTTAAGGACAGGTCTGGTGTGTCCTTAGCGGCCCATCCTATCCCAAGACTCATTGTGAGCTGAATGACGATTTTTGTTCTTGTAATAATTGTGGACAAAGTGGGAGAGGATTACAGTTGTAAATGTAAGCATATTAAAAGTTGGTAATATTAAGTGAGTGATTAGGAAACACCAAATAAAACTTAATTCATGCTATGTATTTATACTACTTTTATTCGTAAAAGATAACATCAAGTGTATATAACATGCAACATTAATCAACAATAGAAGAGAAAGTGTCAAGTTCGGAGAATCAAATTTCAAAAAAAGTTTTACATGAAACCTTTTAATATATTGGTTCCCAATGTTGATGGCACGAAGACGTGGTTAACAATTGTGGTTATGGTTCCTTTAACATTTACGTTTGAGGCTGACTTAAGTTTATAAATTATTTACCTTTTAAGCCTAAAATATGAAATAATAATATTTTTTAAAACTGAACTGTTTATTGTCTTAGTTTAATATAACAACTACTTCATAATCTTGTTTAATTTCATAATGATATAGCAGTAGAACAGTAATACAGAAATAAAATTGGCCCTTTCCAACTGTAGCTCCTCCACCAGAGGGTAGTAGACATGTATGGCAGGTTTTTGATTAAAGTACTAATATTAATGTAAATGGTAAATAGCCTGTATTTGATATATCACCTACTTGAGGCCTAGAACCCCCCAAGGCACTTTACCATCAAAGGTTAGGTTTTTAGTTGAGATTTAGTGACATAAAGTCAATCAGCAGCTCATTGTACCCAAAAAATCCAAGTAACTCAACACTTTGGTAGAATTATTGACACTTGACCAACACTCTTACAATCACTAAGAAACAGTGATATCTATCTCTGACCAAATGGAAATGTATAAAGTGGACGTGTATAAAGTGATTTAATGGACAAATAAGGTGGATACAGCCAGAAAAATCAAAAAGAAAAATTAAAAGTACAGAAAAAAGCAGAATACAAATATTACATAAAGGGCTACTATTTTGTATTTAAAAGGATTTTCAAAGTTGCTGTTTTTTTTTTTTTGTTTTATTTGAAGACAGATGTGAAAAACCACAGCTTTTCATTACAGTGTTAAGTTGAGCCATATTGCATCTTTGGACTTTTGCTGACTTTGGACTTTGCTGAGAACCAGATTTCAGGAAGGAGGCATGCTGCTGGCCTTTGGTATTCTAACAATTTTATTTATTTAGTTAGTTTTACATCATGAAAGGAAACTTGGCCATGCCCTTTCTCATCCACACTCATTCACAAAGAAAACACAAGTCCACTAACGCGTTCTCTTTTGTATTTCCTCATCACCAAACTCCTTAAGCGCTCAATGGGGAAAGCAGAGCGATTGTTTTTCCATTAAGTAATATTACCGCTACACATACAGCCACAGGTCGATGCGGAGCTCGTTACGGCTGCAGGCTAATAATAATTAACCACTAATGCGCGTAGAAACAGGCCCCCAATGGGCTGGGGTAATACACTAGCCCCCCCCCCCCCGAGGAAACCAACCCAGCAGCTCGCTTCGACCGCTTATTTGGCTCACTTGCTTCACAAAGAAACAAAAATAGGCCCCAAAGACTCCAAATGGGATTAAGCAGATGAGTTAAGCAGGAAAGCTTTCTTTGAGCTTTGCTGCTTTTTCTAGTGATGTAAGTGCAATTTATTATAGGAATAAAATTGACATTTTGACTCTTGTAGTGAATACGTAATAATAGGCTAACAAGTCATACATTATTTATATAAAAACAACCTTAATCCATTAGAATTGACAAATGTCAGGTTATAAATCAGCAAATAATTAATTAAAACTGGTCCCGGTTACATCGATTGTAAGAATTTATATGAAAAAACAGCAATGCATTCTCTTTAATGACAACCACTAGTGTACCAATTTTATAGTTTTTGATGCAGAGTTGCCAAAAACAGAAACTGGCTGAAATTCTTGCTGCACAGCACATGACCGCCTGAAGAAGTTATGCCACGCAAAACAAAGAGGACATGTCAAGATTAAAGTTCTCGCTTACTGTGCTTATTTGACCAGGGGGATCTTGCAGGCACTACAGGATTTGAGTCACTCATGGTGTAGTAATTTACCAGCTGTTTTCTTAGTGACTATGGTCCCAGCTGCTTTGATGTCATTGACAAGCTCCTTCCGAGTAGTTCTGGGCTGGTTCCACATCGTTCTCATTATCATTGAAACTCCGTAACTAGAGATCTTGCTTGGAGCTCCAGACCGAGGGAGATTGGCAGTTATTTTGTGGTTCTTCTATTTGTGAATAATCTCAACGGTTTTTGTCACCTTCTCACCCATCTGCTTGGTGATGGTAGTGTAGCCCATTCCAGCCTTAGTAGGTCTATGTTCTTGATATCCTTGGGAAGGTCTTTGGTCTTGGCCATGGTGCAGAGTTTGGGATCTGGATAGAGTGATTAGTTTCATGGTCAGGTGTCTTTTATACAGGCGAAGAGTTGAGAAGGCTCCTAATGTCAGTTTGTGACCTCTATAAATAAAGATGGGAGGCAGAAACTTGCTGAATTTTTTTTTTCATGAAAATGCAAATTAATTTATATGTTTTTTTGAAATGCATATATGTGGGATTTATTGTATTATTGTTCTCTCTTCTCTCTCTCTCTCTCTCTCTCTCTCTCTCTCTCTATCTATCTCTCTATCTATCTATCTATCTATCTATCTATCTATCTATCTATCTATCTATCTATCTATCTATCTATCTATCTATCTATCCCAACACCAAGTTTGTCCATAATTAGACAAACTAAGTAGAAGAGAAACCAAAAATGAAGCAGTTGGTGAAAAACAACAAAAGTTGATTCCCTCTTGGGAAGTCTGGGAAGCCAGATGTTCAGAAGCCTTACGCTCACTCGAGTGCACGTTTCAGTACTGGCGTGCCTCAGTGTGTGTTTGAGTGTGTTAAAGAGAGAAAGCGAGGCGTTTCCTGATGTCCTAGCCAGATGTTGCTGATCCCTGCCACTCCAGAGGCGGGAAGTTTACGGCGCATTAGGAGAGACAATTGGGACAAGAACGTCAGGCCCACTGGACAAATCTGGTTTGCTGAAAAATCAGTCCCTTTGATTTTGGAAGTGGGTGGTATGGGATTTAACTGAAGAAGAACTTTTACTATTTTACTGTAGCCTACTTTGTCTTTGACTAATATTGTCCACGACCATTTATACAAATAAAAAATTTTGTACTAATAAAACTTTTAAAACTACAGTTTTTTTCATCGTTCAGTGAAGATGAGTGATATGGGGCTTACTTCAGATCAGATTCTCTCAGACAACAGCAAACTACTAAATTGGGGACTTTCTGATTTCCAAATTATTGAGATTAAATGAGATTATTTAAATTAAATTGTTTGAAAACATTAAAACCAATATAAAAAATACAAATAACGACTACAAAATTTGAATAAATTAATAGATTAAAAACCCATCTCTAAAGTTGAGGGGACTGTGAGCAAAGCCCCAGTTTCCGAGAGAGCAGGGGCAGAATTTTCTAAAGAACGTAACAGGAAATTTCTGCAAAAATACTAATAACGGAAGGCAGCAGGAAATGGGTAAAAGAGTTTCCTGTACAAAATGGGTGAGCTGTAAATATGTATTGCCTTAGCTTTACTGCTTCTCGCCAGACATGCAAGACTTTAAGTCACCCGCCCGGAGATGGCTCAAGTTGCAAATGCGGTATTGCAGAGGGGGCAAACAGACTATTTATTAACCCTGTAAAGGGTCCATTTAGCACCTATTGGCTCAAGAAAATTATTTTTAAAATGACAAAGTTACTTAGTGTACCTGAATACTTGGGACTTTGACTTTAACTTTACATGAGTTATAGGTCCAACTAATTTATTGTGTTTGAATGGTCATGAGACCATAATAGTTTTCAAACACACAGTAAGTGAAAAAAAAAACTTTTAAGTTAATCATTGATTTTTATTGTTAAGCCCAACTATAGTGGTATTAAAACCTAAATTAATTAAAATAGCAACTGAATACAAAACATAACACTCGTTTATAAATCACCGGAGACTACGAACAAAAAACTCAGAACTCGTGTCTGAAAAAAGTGAAGAACTGTCTCCTCCAGATGGGAACTTTTAGACTTTTTAATGTAAACGAAGAAGAAATATACATAAATGTCAATGTTTTCCCACATTCAAATGTAAGTACTATTATAAGGTAATGTAAAACAAGAAAGTGTACTATGATGAGCGTTCTATCAGCTCAATCATATTATTTATTTGAAAGATACTATTAATAATAAACACTAAAATGTCACTAATACTTTAAGTAAATACTTTAATTGAAACATTAATATGTTACTGGGAAACTCTGGTCACTTTTATTTAAATTAAATATAGAATCATCAAAATCTGTGTAACGAGGCAGTAAGTTTCACTGTAACACTGACCTTTAACTCACCGAAGAGAACGAACAATTAACTATCTCCTGACTGACAAATCAAGTGCCTAACTCACTCCTCTAAAGCACAGGAATTTGAAATTCAAAAGACATCATATGTTCACATGTATATAATCAAATTAAAAGTTACAAAATATGTTTTTCTAATTAAAACTACAATGGCAAATCTGCAAAACAAGCTAGATTAATTTTTTTTCATACCTCTTAACATTCTAACATAGTATAGCTATAAATATTTTGTGGTGATTAAAAAAGAAAGAAATAATGAAGTTGTTCTCTCACATTTGTCTAAAAACCTTAGCCAATAACACTACTCTGTCCAAAATCAACAAATGGACCATCCGGTTGTCTGTCTAATCCGGACCACCCACTTCTGTATTTACCAGTGTCCTCCACTCATTATACGCTTTTGCAACAGAACACCAATAGTGTAAGAGGTCCTCTGCTCAATAATATCAGAGAAGGAAAAACAGCTGGCTGCTACCACTTCTACTTTAGGACAAACTACCAGAGTCCCAAAAAGAAAAATGCCATTTGACGTCCCATAAAACAAAAAAATGTTTGGACCAAGAAAACTGCGACTGGTGTTTAGCACTCTCTCGCTTACTGTGGCAATGCGCATTTCCATTTCAAGGGGATGTGGTCTAGCCGACGGATGATGGCCGACGGGAGAGGTGGCAATTCTGTGTTCTGTGTTTAAAAAGCTAGCTTGCCTTGTCTTTCAGATTTGCCATTACAATTTTAAAGGAATATTCCACCCCTAAGTGAAATTTAGTCTGTTTGCCATATTCCTCTAGCCTGGCAAGCCATCCTATATATGTGAATTTATAGTCTGGCCACGAACCATTGACGGCTCTCAGTTGTGAGGCGGGATCTACGGTTGTCTTTCAAAATGTCAGCACGCAATTGGATAGCGCTAGGACCAATCAGAGTAACGAACAACATGACGTAATCACAGCGACGGAAAAGCGGGAGGCAGCTATGGCGTCTAACATCAATGATTTCTGTCGTTTTTGTATGAAAAACATGCGAATATCAGGTGTACTGGGGCATTGCACTACTTTGTTTGATAAAAATAAGAAGCCGCTAAGTATAGCCGACAGACTTACGCACGTTAGTCTAAATAATCCAATGTTGATGACAAAGCCGTTTCAAACGAACGTGGTTCCTGCGTTGCCGCCATGTTGCTTGGGTTCGCGGCCGCAGCGCTGACATCATCGGCTACTCCCGCTCTGTGATTGGCCCAAAATATAGAGCGCTGTGATTGGCCCAACCAAAACTATAGCGAGCTGTGATTGGACAGCCACAGCAGCGGATCAGGCTGCAAGGGTTCCAATGAAGCGTGCCTAGACCAAACTCTGCAAAGCAAGAATTTGGTCTAGTTCACTAGGCTAATATTCCTCAGCATTAGATAAGTAGGAAAAAGCATTTTGCAACCAGTCCAGTCATTCTCCTAAACTGGAAGTATTCTGTTTGCTTTTGCTTAGTATAAACAATGTAAGTGAATGGTAACAGCTAGCATTTCATGTGGAAAAGTCTTGAAAGTTACTCAATAATGATCCTAATTTTTCTTGGTGACCTCAATAATCCCTCTCCCTGGGCTGCCACCTTATCATGGTGGAGGGGTTTGAGTGTCCCAATGATCCTAAGAGCTACGATGTCTGAGGCTTTATGCCTCTGGTAGGATCACCCATGAAAAACAGGTCCTAGGTGAGGGATCAGACAAAGTGCAGCCCACAGACCCCTTATGAAGAAAAATATAAATGGACAGTGTTCCCTCACCTGGATGCGGGTCACCGGGGCCACCCTCTGTAACCAGGCCTGGAGAGGAGCACATTGGCGAGCACCTGGTGGCCGGGCTTTCACCCATGGTGCCCGGCCGGGCACAGCCCGAAGAGGAGACGTGGGTCCCTCTTCCCATGGGCTCACCACTCGTGGGAGGGGCCAAAGGGGTCGGGTGCAATGTGAAATGGGTGGTAGCTGAAGGCGGGGACCTTAGCAGTCTGATCCTTGGCTACAGAAGCTGGATCTTGGTACATGGAATGTCACCTCTTTGGTGGGGAAAGAGCCTGCGTTGGTGTGTGAGGTTGAGAGTTTCCGGCTAGATATAGTCGGACTCGCCTCGACGCATGGCTCTGGCTCTGGAACCAGTTCCCCTTGAGAGGGGTTGGACTCTCTGGAGTTACCTTAACTGAGAGGCACCGAGCAGGGGTGGGCATACTTGTTGCCCCCCATCTTAGTGCCTGTACATTGGAATTTACCCCGGTGAGTGAGAGGATAGCCTCCTTCCCTCTATTCGTGGGGGGACAGGTCTTAACTGTTGTTTGAGCTTATGCACCAAACTGAAGGTCAGACTGCCCACCCTTTTTGGAGTCTCTTTTTGGAGAGTGCTCCTTCAGGTGACGCCCTCATTCTCCTGGGGGACTTCAATGCTCATGTGGGCAATGACAGTGAGATCTGGAGATGTGTGGTTGTGAGGCATGACCCCCCTGATCAGATTCAGAGTGTATTTTGTTATTGGACTTCTGTGCTCACTGCTCATCATATATTGTCCACAATGATCACCATGTTCAGGCCTAAAGGTGTCCATATGTGCACTTGGCACCAGGATACCTTAGGCTGCAGCTCGATGATCGACTTTGTTGTCGTGTCATCTGATCTGCGACCGCATGTCGGGTGAAGAGAGGGTCGGAGCTGTCAACTGACCACTACCTGGTGGTGAGTTTCTTAAAGCTTTATTAAACATAATATTGTTCAAAAAGGTAATATGATTTAAAACTCAATAACAGTAGTTTTAACAGCAAAGCTGTTTTTTTAAACAACTGGAAAGAATGAAACATGGCAAAAAGATAAGATAGATCTACCTGAAATACTGTCAGGGAGTCTCTTTGAGAGTTAAATTAAAAACATATAAAAAAAATCAATGACAAATTGTCTTTAGCATTTAAATTCCCAATCCAGAAATACAAAACAAAAACAACACTGGACACTTTTTTGGAAGGGATTTTTTTCAGTTAATTCAACAAAGGTTTTGAGAAAATTTAAGTCAACAAAAATATATTATAAAATTAATATTTTGGTGGTTATAATGTATGGTAATGATATTAAACAATTTATTCAAAGTTTCCATGTCTTTAGAAGTTTTTTTTTTGTTTAGCAGTATTTTTTCAGTTGGGTTGATTTACTTGTTAAAGGGCTCAATAATAATAGTAATTTCACTGCAGTTTCCTGCAGGGATAAACTTTATAATGATTTAAAATCAGAAACTAATTCTTACTGCTAAAATGCTGATAAGATTTTTTCATAGCTCCTTAACTGGATCTTCATTTATTTAACAGACTATTCCCCATGTATTACTGGAATAAAGTTCATCACAGATCATCCAGAAGAAAAAAAAGTATTTTCTACAAAGTTCTCCTTGTTCTCCGTGCAGGTCCAGTAAAGCCTGTGTGGTAGAACATACATCAGTCTGCTTGTCTGTAGAAAATGTGCATCTGTGTTGTCCTCCTGCTGTAAAAGCTAGCATCCACACTGAGATTCAGCATGGGCGATCATGTCAGTGGGTTTCTGAGTGTCAGTTCTGAATGTGCTTCCTTTTTTTTCTTTGCTCCAACACATCCACGCTTACATCTGCCTTCATCCTTATATGAGCGTGCACACGTGTGAGTTTCTCCATGTGTGTGTTCAAGCGCTAGCTGAGGATCCATCTGTGTCAGGTTAACCCGTTGGGAGCTTCTCCCAGCAGGTAGTCCTGGATGGTCTAAATCATTGGACGGCCAGAAGCGTGAAATCCTTCCAGGCCTAGACAGATGTCTCTCTGTTCGGCTCAGCTCAGACTTCTGCGACCCCGCGGACCTTTTTATAAGACCGTCAAAGATGACTCGGTCCCTCAAAACACCAAAACCAGGCTTATTACTAAAGTGCATGTTGTGCACATGACAACCCCAAAAAAATGTTTCTTTCTACAGCTTTTAACAGGAATATGTTTTAGCAGAACTGTTAATTAGGTAAAATTTTATATTTCACACTTATTTTTTATTAATATTATTTTGTAGCTTTTTTGGAACCTTACCACAAACTATGACAATATCCAATAGTTTTTGTACAGTGAATCAGCCAATAAAGCGGGCTCTATCACTTGAGACATGATACCTGCAAAGTGGGTTTCCAATAACGTAAAACTTTAAACAATGATTGAAAAAAAAGAAAGCACATTGGAATTTGAAACATACCAGTACTGAAAACACAGTCTAGTGTAACAGTGTAGTTACAGTGTAACCAATAAAATAAATTTGGCTGTTGTCACCTGTAGATCCTCCGCTAGAGGGCAGTAGACATGCATCAGACTAGATGTGGCAGGTTTTTAAAGAAGGTACTAATCCTGATACTTTAAATGTAATGATTTTACAATTAAATAATCACAAAACAGTCTAATATCTCCATCATGTTGGAAGGAAAGTTACATTGAAACAGATTTCCTTCTCAACCGACTGGGTGGGTTGTCAGTTTTTCTCCTTTCAAAAAACAAACAAAAAAAAAAACCACAGCCAAGCTAACGCTGCAGCGCCAGCGTTTGTATTTCAACACCAGCAGGCAAAAAGCTCCAGAGTTGTTTAAAGAACCAAAGCCAGTAAACAGGAGCGACCCAGAAGTTATTTCTTGTACCGCTAAGAAGCCACGGCACCTTTTGTTTTACTCTATCAGGTGTAGAAGGCTAGTCGATAACATTGAGCTAACAATGCTAACAGTGAATTAGAAGCAAATAGTCATCTCTAAAAATATTTCAAGCTACTTTTTCAATTACAAACAACTCAATATTACAGTGAAATTTATGTGTGAAGTGAATAATGAGTCAATCGTGGTGTTTTACTTCCTTTAATGAGTCGTGCAGAACTATAACAGCAAGACAGCAAACAACTGCACTCCCTCTAATGCCAGAGACATACTACTGTAATAAGTGTAGTAAGTGCTCTCTACCGTAAAACACCCAATAGTGCTAACACCAGATATGACAATGTATTTATCTACTTACCAACTTACTGTGTATGACTTGTTTTTTCTCGTCATCTAGAATTTTCTGGCGCTGAGCCATAATTGGCAACAGCCATGAAACTCTTGGAACGAGAGTGAGAAAGTAACTTTTCGTTTATAAAAATGGACTGCAGTACCGAAATTTGACCACAGGACGTCACTTATTTCATTTCTACATATTGCACCTTTAAGGCCAGAAGTGTCTCAATGAAAAATGGTGACAATATTCAACAAGCCCTAATAACAAAAATAAAACTTCACTGCAAGGGTCGCATTGATCTAATAGAAATAAACAAAATAAGCTGGATGTGTAAAGACTGCTAAGGTTTGTTGAAATTAGCATGCTAATGCTTGCTAACATCTGCTATGATAATCTTTGGCCTTTTATTGAAACAACTGTTGAAAGTTCAATACACATTTTGGGGTTTAACAGATGAATTACTAGTAGATTTAAACAAAGGCAACTGCACTTCTTTTTTAAACTTTAGTGATTTCTTTGTTATTGCATGTGAACCAAGACAGCAAAGGTCCTAACAACCCTCAGGGTGGGAGGAGTGATTTATTAACTAACTCAGACTCACGAGGAACTCACTAAAGTTTAAAAACTTGATTCTTTGCACTTTTCATCCGTCTTCATTTCTGTACACCCCACAGATCAGAGCGATGGCTTGTGCGTGGTTATGCTTTTGGTCTTTGAGAAATGTGTCTTCTTCTTGTGTTGACAGCAGGATGGGGGGTGGTCCATGCTGAGATGCCGATGTCAGAGGATCCAGTGGTGGGCCCACGGCTGTAGGTGAACCTTGAATGAAGATGTCTCCATAACCCAGGATGGCAAACTCAGTCCCACAAATGTCCTGATCCTAGTCCAGGAACATTGCTAGATACATCATAAATGCCATCTTCTCTCCATATGCTTCAGGTCCAAGAGCTAACTTCTCTATGAACGTAATGCTATTCTCTGTGCAAAAGGAGAGACTAAGACAGCAAAAACATCCCAAACAAGGAAGAGGCCCAGCACAATCATGTCTTTCTTTATATTAGTCAATTAAAAACATCTTTGTGAGGAAGAGGCAAACAGCAAAGCCCTGCAGGATCCAGATCATCCATCTTCATTTCTGTACACCCCACAGATCAGAGCGATGGTTGTGCATAGAGCTGCTGGAAGACCTCCCAAAGATGAGATGCATAAACCAGTTGCATCCAGACAGACGAAGAGTGTCGATCCAGAAACAAGGATGGAAAGAGCAACCATGACGTAAACAAGAGTGTTGTAGAAGTAGAATAGCCGGACAATGACAATGCGTTTCACTGGAACAAAAATGGGAATGGAACAACAATCTATGCACTTGTCTTGGCATTTTTCTAGCCATTCTCCTCCTGTTCAGTAGGTCTTTCTCACACGCTCTGCTCCAGAAGCCAACTAAGGTGATCGCTGTTATCTAAATCGACAGGAAGCCGGCAATGCTCAGATCAACGCTGGGACAAGGTGGTGAATACAGCTTTGTCTGCATTCCGTCACGAACACCTGAGGACAGACAAGAGCTTTGTTACTTCCAGAAGTTCCCTCATGAGAGCCAGAGGAATCCTGATCTTTCCATAGTCAGGGACATTGGCTGAAGGAGTGGCCTGAAGAGCAGATTTTAACAACGAAACTCCAGCAAACAACCAGGTGTCACTTCATTTCTATGGCCGTTTCTTAGTTTCCTGTGAGAAGTACTTTGAATACTTTCTTAAAAGATTCTTTTATGCACAAATAAATACCGTACCAGGGATATGCTGCTGAGATTTAGGACAGAGTGACCAACTGGTATGGTGTCTCCAACTCAGTTGATGGGAGACGTAGCAGAATATGCAATATTCCTTGTGGTTGCTCTCATGCAAAAGGTGCAAAATCGCCCTTAAGGCCATTTTCTGTGAAAGAAAACAGATAATTTAATCACCACCCCTTAGGATTTTTCAGCTTTTGAATCTCAATATAATTTCTAAGAAAATCCAATTATTATTATTATTATTATTATTATTATTATTATTATTATTATTATTATTATTATTATAGCTACAAACAAAAATTTGCAGATTAAATAATTTCTCAACTTCTTGACTGAGAAAGAAGCCAAGTTGCAGCTCAACCTCATGGGTCTAGTGGAGGGAGGTCCAAGAGCTGAAGGCAACAACCAACAACAGCTGCTGTGTTCAAATTCTGCATCCTTTAACATAGGCTCATGTAGGTACCAGATACAAGTACAAGAGGGTATTTTCTACAGACGGAGATTGTTTTCTGATCAAAATTGCGATTTCAAACAACACAATCATGCGATCTCAAAGCTGTGTTTTTCTGGTACTCCTGACTGACCCCAGATCTGTTGTGTCAACTATTTTACACATTCAGGATTTCTTCTAGGTTTTAAAAGTGTTACAGTGGTAGCAGCCAGTGGGGGTGGGGGTGGCGGGACCCCGATGCTAAAACTTTAGTAGAAATGCTTTTGGTTTATTTTAAATCCCAATGGACATGGAGCCGGAAGTTAAAGGGAAAGGAAGAGAGGTGGGGAAAAAGTTAACAAAAAGAGATGATCCAAGAGGTACGAGGAATCTGCTTTTAGACCTACAGTAGGAAGAGAGCGAGAAAAAAAGAACAAATAAAAACACAAATCTGAGATATCATGGCGACAAACATCATATGACTATATAACAATAACAATGTTACTATGAAGCACACAGTAATACTTAATTCATGGTGTATTTAGTGCCAACCACAGCCCAAGTTAATGTCTCTGAAAACACCTGAGTCCATACATACAGGCTTGTTTACATAAGGTTTTTCCATGGGAGTGTCCAATAGTGAGGCTGAGGGGCCACAAACCTGCCCCCCAAGACCCTAAAAAGACTTTGAAGTGATCCAAGCCACAGACATCCAGATGCATGTGTGATTTAGTTGCTCAATAATTCTGAATTTTTTTTATTGGCTTTTACAGTTATGTCTTGATTAAAGAAGCTGTGAATATGAATGATTAACTGGGGGGAGGCATCTTCCCTGAGGGGCACAGCAATTTTCAAGGAGTGGCTATGGCCTCCATGGCCACCCCTTGGGAGCACCACTGTTCATAGCAAGGAAAGAATGTAATTCAAGCTGCTGAAGGCTCTCTCACATTCACTAGTAGACACAGCAATAGTGTTTAGTGCTGGTAATGAAATTATTCTGAAGTAACTCTGGTCATTTTCTGCTTCGTGCTAAACTCAACAGCCACCTATTGAAAATACATTCCTCCATGAAAACCCAGTTTAGGTTATAAGACCCCATCAGGGTCATCCTATCCACACGAGGCCTCCTACCAGCTGACTGAGCTGGTGTCATGGGTCTGGCCCGGGTGACTCAGCCATAGGCCCTAATGGGCTCCAGCTGGGATTGTCTGTCGGTATTTAAGTCTCAAGTGGAAAAGTGGCTGTAAAATCAAACCACCTGGTGAGGCCAGGCTACTGGGGAAAGAGATGATGGTTGAGCCAAATCTTGGACACCCTGGTAAGCTAACAGAGGACGGTTTAGCAGTGATTTGCTTTTATTTTTAAGTTAAAACCATTTTATTTTATGTGTCTAATAAAAGCAGGCCCTTCTGTAGGTTTTACATCTATATGAGCGTTAATCTGACACATTCTTTAGCTTTAGCCCATTTAGCTCTAGTATTCAATGAAAGCAGCTATATGTGTGTGTGTGTGTGTGTCTACTGTGGCTAATGACAACTGTAATTTCATTGGCCTGATACTTGTCACAAGTGTAGCAACAGACAAGAGCGAATAATTCTTTTATGAGTAGCATGACAGAAGAGATGGCATGCAACACTTGGATTTCACGTTTGTCCCAAGAGACATCTCGCCAGCAAACACATTCTGGCGCAAGTCCGTAGTGGTTGTCACATTAGGAATATCCATGTTCGTGCCTGTAAGTTTAGCTAGAAAATTAGCTTAGAAGACCATAAGCAGGAAAGCAGGAGGATGTGCGACTTTATCGTTGCTTAAGGACTTTCTATGAAGTTGGAGGCAGCGATATCTTGTTCCTTTCCTCCCACACATACAACAAAAACACACGTTTGGCTATGTAATCTTTTAAATATAAGTTATTTGACTCTTTTTGTGAAATATTCCAAAGGATCTTATCAAATACTTGGTTTTAATAATCAAACACACATAAAAATCAAATCACCGTTAGCTTAAATACAAGGAAAGAAAAAAGTTCTTATGCACAAATACACCCACAACTCTGTTATCAGCGTGCCACACCGCATCCATCAAACGCTCGTCTCCGTCGGCCAACAGCTCGGCCTGGAAAATGGTGCAGCTGATGAGCTGGGGAGAAATATTTATGAGGATCCTCATAAACTGGTGGGAGAGATCCCAGGCAGATGACTCAAACCAAGCTTTTTTCCCCCAACAATAGCACTTAACATGTTACCTTCAGCTGTCATTTGTGGGGGGTGAGCGTTGCCGTTACACGGAATAATCTAAATCAAGACAGCTCATCAGTAATGAGCTGATGCTGTTCCTGAAAGAGAACAGTAACCTTTAACCTCAAAACTTTCCCCATAGAAGCATTTCTGGTTAAACTGCTTTCAAAGAAACGGCTTCAACATGTTGACATTTCAAATTGAATCTGGGAAAAATATTTTAATTTCTTTGTTGACATCTCAACTTTTTCTAATGGTCTATTCTATTCTGTTTCTCTTTGTGTGCATTTAGCGTCTTTTTACGTTCTTTTAATTTAGCGGCTTGTTGTTGGAATTGGGTGTTGCTGAGGTAGAAAACGACGTTTGTATTTTTAGACATGCTCCTTCCCGTTAAGTAGATGTGCAGTTTGTATATATTGGAACACATTTAGCATGTTTTTGGAACAAATTTGTACCCGGAAGTGCATGCAGAACCTTTCCCAGGTCCGTCTTTTAAGGGGGGAAAAAAATCGATCTTAGGCCTAATGAATCGATTTCGCAAAATTATATGAAATCGATCCAAAATCAATTAAATCAATTTTTTTACCCAGCCTTAGTGAATATAGCATTCAACTTTATGCTACAAAAAAAGAACTACGCCACACTGGACTGTTGTTTTAGCCTGTTGTACCATTAGCAGGGGTGTGCTAGCATAACAAGTGCCAGATTTCTGACGGTTTTAGATGCTTCTCTGCTTAAACGCTGTAAATTTGATTAAAACGAGTGATTAGCAGCTCCTGCAGAACCCAACAAAGGCTGAAGAGATAATTCAGCAGTTAGGAGCAGGTGTTTCTGAGCAGGAACACATCAAAAACATTACATGTCCATTAGCGCTATAAGGCCATTTGTGAGTATGTGCGCAGTATGACCCCCAATCCACACTGGGAGCGTCTACGGCGTGTTACAGCACCAGAAAGGTTTACTCACAAGCTCCGAGGCACGTCAGTTCACACTGGGAGCGTGTCAGACACAGTCTGTGTAATTAGACTCGCAAGATCACAAAATCACATTAGAATTGACGTATGCTTTAAAAACACTTATTTTTATATTAGAAGTATTTTAAAGGCATCATCCATTCCCATAATTCTTGATATTTTGGTCCATACCTTCTCCTTTTAGGTGTTGTCTTAGTAAAACATACGTGTGTCATAAATAACATTGTCATTGTCCTCCACCAGAATAAAAGCTTCATGCTGAAAAACATCAATGCTCTCCTCAAAAGACACAGGAAGCAAATAAGCTGTTCGGTCACCGATAAAGACGTAACGTTTACATAGTTAATGAATCGTGACTCTGCAATATTCTTTTATTTTGAAATGTACCAGATGCTTTACACTGATACGGTGTGTGATTTCCTGTCTAGCTATGTTAACTGTGAAACTTGATGCGTCCCAGAAGCATGTCACGGCAAAAATACAACCCATCCAATCTTGATTGGTGTGGCGAGACGCTTCTGGGATGCACCTGAAATGTTCTGCGCCGCGGCCAGTGTGGATCAACCCATAGACTATAATGGCTTTTATTTAAAGCAGAGACTTGTCGCTGCCGTAATGCGCCGCAGACAGTCCCGGTGTAGATTGAGAGATAGGCGTGGCTTTTTGTGGGGGAGTAAAGACATGAACTATAGCCACAGAGTGGCCCAACAACACTGGCGTAATTTCACTTTGAATTTCAAGAGGTAGTAAATCCTGGATCAGTTTCACGTTCTCAGAGTGAATGAAATAAAATGCTGATTAAAATTTTTTGTCATCTTATTCTAGAAACTGCTCAAGCCAGTCACGATAAAGAAGAGGACATCAGTTCGGTAGTCTCCAAGACTTAAAAAAAAACGGTTCTCAGAATAAGTTAGTTTGAGAAAAGAAGAGGACGACGGTGAGAGGAGCCGGCTTGATTTGGTCTTCTGTCATCTGCCGTCTGGATCCCTGTACACTAAACATGTTGAAAGAGAGGGAGAGGAAACCGGAATCCCTGTAATCCATCTGGCATCCTTATGCTGCTGTTTAGGCCCCATGGTGACTTCAGAGATAGAAGATGAGCATGAAAGGGAATTACGGCGAAAAACCCTTTCAATGATTCCAAAAAATCTGCTCCAAATTACTCTGAGAGCAAATATCATCTTAAACAGGCTGCGTCTCCCCTCTCCTTCTCTCCGAGTTCACGACTCGCCCCACAAACAGGGCCAAAAGTGGGACGGAACGAGGACCGGCAGCCATTTGAGTCCACCCTGATGGATCGAACATGGCACTTATGCTAATTCGCCTGCGTTTTTGGCCAGCGCTACACGCATTCCTACTCAGCCGAGACTCGATTTGGAATGTGCAGTTGTGGCAGTAAAAGAAAACACTCGAAAATGCTGCTGCTGCTGCTTTGGACCAAAACCTTCCTGCATATGATTGAACCTGGATGTGAAATATAAGTTAATAAAAAAAAATCAAATACAATTTCAAATTGATCAGAAAGATCAAGATAAATTTAAGTCTGATTCAAACAAAAATAATCGTAATAATTTATTTAAAACTTTACTGATTTTAGAATGAAATAAACATTTCCTGAAATGTTGAGCTTAAAGATAAAAAAAATTGTAAGTCAAAAGGTTTCATAATAAATGATAATATAGTTTCTATAATATAAATGGAAGGTTTGAATATAATTCATCAGCCTGTTTTAAATTTCCATCAATGTTCTACTAAGTAAAATAGATGTAAATATAGCAATGATGGGTAAATATAGATGTTAGCAGACAGTAGCTAATCAAAGCCAGAACTTGCGTAACCCTCGTTCTTTCAGGTTCCAAAACCAAAAGCTCTGGCTCGAGTACTGTACAACGGCAAGATCTCAGCTCCAAAACACGTTTCCATCTGGACTGGGGCGGAGTCAAAACAACAATAAACTAATTAAAACGCCATGTTTAAACTCTCCAAGTTAGTTTTATTTTGTTTAAAGGTACTGTCCAGACTCTGCATGAAAATTCTATAAATTCAGTGTAACTACACTTTGCCATTCATATAAAGATAAACTGGGATGAGTTTTAATCTTGTTAAGCAATTTGTCATAAACCATTACAGAAAATCAAATTTCTCTCCTGTAATCAGTGAAGAACTGTGTTTCGCCTACGTCACTCAAAGACGTATACAAGAGCTAGCTACTGGTGCTACTCCGTGATTAGCTGTATTTTTGTTCAACTTCGTGCTCTCAGTGGTTACGGATAATCGCATTTACAGCTGCAGCAAAAAGTCTGAGCCATATGTCTGAAAACTACACGCAAAAAATAATCTACATATTCCAACTATACATCCATATGGAACTGTATCGCTCCTTCTGGACTCGTGTAGCGAAAAGATCGAGTCCCGTTAGCGTGGCTGCAGCAGCACGGCTAACCGTGTTAGCTCCAGTAAAGAAAAGAGATGTTATTCTTGTAAGCAATTAATTTCTTCCGGAGTTATAGTATACACGCAGCGGTAAAACTGGCAGCACATTGTTTGGCTTTTCTGTAGATTATTGAATTATTCTGGGACAGCCCGATGCCGCACGATGTGATTGGACCTAATTTACTAGCGCAGAAATAAAAGAAATACACAACAAAAGTAAATAAACTGTACCAATTGTGGTTCTGAACACGTTCAACATCCTTCCATGTCGGCTTTGCCATTAGTATCCAGATCGACTTGCAGGTTGTCTGAGTCTAACAGGCTTGGAAATGTCTGGTTGTGGTTTCCCCTCTTTGGCTATCCGGGTCGTCCGAGCTAAACTAGCTGAATCCCTCCAGCTCTCCGTTATCCATTCTCCTCATTGTATTCCAGAGAAATAAAAATCGGACTGACGAGCAGAGGTACACCTGACTCTGATGAAATATTGTCTGCTATTATGTAAAGAGCTAGGCAGAGCTCAGACCGGAACCTATCTTAGTTTTTTTGCCGTGCTCTTTAAAAATATCAGCATTTCTTAAAATCCAGCCGTGAAAATCCAAACTTTTTTTTCAGTTGAGATTTTAAGGTGTAACTCCAGTCCCACGTTGTTTAGAAAATATTTTAAAACAAAACACAAAACAACTTTCTTATGCCATGAACACACATAGCCAGATATCCCACAAAACAAAGATATTTTTTTACGATTTGACCGGTCATCCACACGAAAGTGAAGACAAACAGCACCAAAAACGATTATTTCAAAAACTCCGACCAAAGTGGAGATTCCCACAGCATTTGCTTGTGGACGTAAATAAGCTGGGTTTTAGGTTTTGCAATGTGACCGCCCACAACAAAAATGCTTTGACATCACATTTTCGACTTGTGGCTCTCATACTGAGGGATAGTGAGAAGAATGAACAAGATGGATGCTTATGTGACTGTCCTCATCTACTGTAATAAAATTAAGGTTATAAAGTAAACCGCCTATTCCTTACAACTACAAAGCATAACATAATCTACCCGGTGGCTGCAGAAGCCTGTGGCTGAGGTTGTTGGTGGGTCATCATGACCCGCTGCTACCCAGTCTCTAGTCTGAATCCCTCCTCTCGTGGACTGTAAACACTAACATGCAGTCTCTCTGTGTAGCTAGCAGGGAGTTTGATCTCCACAGTTGTGAAGAAGTGATTTCTTATCTAATCTGCACTTTAAATAATGCCTAGAACCCAAAAATGGATTTTTGTTTGCAAGAGGAACAGGATCCCTGTCCTGTCTTCCTGAAGAATCAGCAGAAATGATTGGATTTTATCTTCAGGAGCTCTCAAAAAGTGAGCCTGAATGTGACCAAGATTTCACTGACTGCTTGTTAAACCTCCGCCAGTACTGGAGTGGGTTTTCAGACGGAATACTTCATTAAACCGGCGCCATTCCAATGTTAAAACCAGCCGATGAAGAGCCACAGTGGTGAGTACAACCAAAATGCTAACTGTTAGCTGCTAGCTGAATGGTTATAGGTTTTTGTGAGTGAGCGTCAGGGATGAACTGGGACAATCAGGCTGGGAATTTGCTACCATCTCAGCGGCCTTTTCCACATTTGAGTGGTGTGTGTGCGGGCGTGAGTGTGTTAGAGGCTCGACCAGGCGGGGGTGGGGCTGAGTGGGACATGTCGGCATGAATCTTTGGTCTTCGGGTCTGCAGCTGTGTACTATTTTCACATGGGTAGAGGTGGGGTTTGATCGAATCCAACCGTCTTATTTCCGGGTTGAAGGACTGACTCACAGAAATAACTTGTATGTCATAAAAAATAACATCGCAATCATACCAACGGTAACATTTTATCATATATTGTGCCTACCGTTGGTGAGGAAGGTGTAAAATAGCATGATACAGCCCCTTAAAAATTTTCCTTTTTTTATTTTTTTTTACATTTTCTAAGCATTTTGTTGGATTTTAAAAAGTTTCTAATTTAGGCTGCAAACCAAGATTTGCACAGATTTGATCAAATATGCTAACTTGTCGTAAGACAAGTTGTGACAAACCCGGTGCTCTGTGTAGGAAAATGTCGCCCTATACTGTGATCCTCTACATAAATTCAGAATACAACCGAAGAAAGATCAAACATTTACTCCAAGACATGTTCAAAATTACTCTGAATGTAGAAAACCAAGCTGGTTCTTAGCTTGAAAAAGAAAACATAAAGAAACTCCTCGGTAAATGACCTGCAGACCTGCTAGTCATTCATATTATCTTTCTGAAAATTTCCCGTTCTACACTGGAACAGTTTTTGAAGAAGTGGGCTCTTGATAGAAATGTGCCCTGCTGTGGTCTTTCTATTATCTAAACACACATTCGCTCTGATTGATATGCTTGAAGTGGGCCAATTTCACCTCCCTGCGAGATGTGATAGCCATTTATTTGTTCAGCTTTAATTGTTGAAGCTCCTGTTAGCAGAGCACGGGAGCGCAGCTGCAATGAGGTGACACACTGGCACGGGATCAGAACAATTTGATACCGTTCTGTGCTCAAATTAGCACGAGACCTAATAATAAAAGCAAAAGATTCCTCCACCTTCTGTCCAACGTTGGTCGATAAAGCCACCTCTCAGACATTGCAGCCATTTAGGTGTAATGTGTACTTTAAACACAAGCCTTATCTCTTTAAGTGACATTGTCAGCAGTGATCTGAAACTGCAACACAATCTTTCTCTTTCAACTTTTCTCCCTCTCATGCACAAAGACACACACGGTGAATCGTAAACACACTGTCAAGGCCTGTCCACATGTCTTATATTCACTCCGGGATTGACAGATACAATTGCACACACATGCAGTCGTCTTCCTTCAGCTTAATTTGAAGCCACTCCAAGGTCAAGGATTTCTCTCAATCAAAAACTAAAGGTTCTGACAGGAGGAACGTCTTTATTCCTCCCGTCAAGAAAACAATCCACAAAATTATTTGAATTAAGAGTGAAGGAGGTTTTATGCACATCTGGGGCCGACTGAAAAGTTTTCCAACTCTCTCTCGCGCGTTCTAAAGACTTGAGAAAATAAGCAGAGGGACGAGTTTGTGTCAGCGTAGCTCACAAAAATAAGATATCATGTCTTGGTGTCGGTTTGATGTCAGCCTCTCGGAGTCCTGCCCGAATGCCTCATCCCGTTGAGACGGCAGAGGAGGCCGCCAGAGCGAGGGGGTTCAGCCAGAGTTCACATCCACAGCCACTAACCAGCTCTCACGTCCCTCCTCTCATCAGCATTGCCTCTCTATTTACCTCTTATTTCTGTCTCCCTCTCAGTGTTTGCCTTCTCTGACTTCCCACCATGTCTCAGTGCTCCAGTGCAGAGCGACGTCTCTTTCAGAGCCAGAGTTAAACCCCAGGGACGGCCTCGCCCAGCCTCGGTGTCCCTCAGTGCCTCATATCAGCCAGAGAGTGATGTCTGGTTATCAGAAACATGTGGTTTAGTCAACACAAGCGCTTCGAAGCACTTTATTTCACTTCATAAGCAACCTATGCTAATAGGCTAACCGTAGACTTGATGCTAGCACGTGCTGCTACAGCTAGCTTGTTTGAAATGCTAACACAGAGCAAGGGGTGGGCTAGGGTGCCACCATCTTGGAGAGGGCACTTCTGTAAACTCAACATAAAATTAGACAACAAATTATTTTTTATGAAATAAAAAAAAATGCTCCAATAAACCCAAGACATTGATTGATTTATTTTTATCTTGGCAATTGAGTGACATGCCTTTTATACTGCATTTTTGTTGATCAGTTAAAAAAGCAATAATGAAAACATTTTTGCCATTGTAATGTAAAATAGTCACTAGTGGTCATAGTTTGGACACCATCAATCAGTGGGGTATATTTCAGACATGCTACAGCTAAGAAAGCTCATGAATAGACTCAGTTTGGGGTACCTGAACTAGGACAGGTACTCAGAAAGGCTCGGTATAGTCACTGGGCGGGACTTGTACTTTATTCATGCTGATTGGTTGTATCTCAGTAGGAAATGACATCAGCAGACATCGATAAACAACCGGCATTTGTAAAAGTGGAAGATTTTGTGAAGCAGAATGAAAGGAAAGAAAATAAGCAGTGTTGATGCTGCTTTAAAATAACCGTTTCTAAACTCCCAAAGCCAAAAAATGCAGCAGAAAACCCTCTCAAACTCTGTATTTAATTGTCACCGTAAAAATGACATTTCTTCTGGTGATTGAACGCTACTTTTTACTTCACACAACCCCAGAATTGGTTCAATTACGGCGCACTTTGACAAAAAAAAACTTTTAATATTATGAATGTCCATGGAAGCCTTCTGGCGCTGATCAGTGACATCACTCACTGCCGAAGTAGTTGTAATACGCTGACGTCTGAGCAAAGTTCTGAAAGCGCCGATTTTGTATGGAGACACAACGGCTGAGAGGACTGAGCCATCGTATCTCCTGGTCACTTGTCTCACTCCCAGAAATATCCCAGAGCTCCTGGTGGAAACACAGCTTTTGTCACTTTTTTTAAATTAAAGAGGTCATATTCAAATTTCACTTTTGCATCATTTTTGTGCAGAGGCGTGTCCAGGCCTTTTAAAATGGGGTGGCCCAGGTGGGGAACTTGTATATGCATGGGTGGCACCTGTGATCACCCCTCACAAAATCACTAGTGTTCTTCATTCTAGTGAATTTGTGACCAGTGTCGTGATCAATTTTTCTTCTTCTTCTTAAAGGTACATGCTGTCACCTACTGCGTTAGGGTTTAAAACCCCAAACCTTTTGTGGACATTGTAGTCTTAGTGGGGTGGCACCTGAGGTGGCCAATCAGATTTCAAGGGTGGCATGTGCTACCCCAGGCCACTCCCTGGACACGCCCCTGTTTTTGTGCTGCCATTTGGGTTGTGATGGTTGTTTATTGGGCACCATGGGACGGAGCCCAAGTTAAAACCCTTAAAGGAAAAGTTCGCTTTTTTAGACATTAAGTTTTATGTGTTCCTTCACCCACCCAGTGCGCTGTAAACTTTGACCCATTTCACACACACCACCCTGCTCAGAGATTTTCAGGGGAGAAGTGATTCAGAAAGGTAGTTCTGGCTAGTTTCGGGGGCGCTTTATCTGCGCCGTTTAGCCTCACAAAAGGATTAGCCTCTGAAAGCATGGCTAATTTGCATCTCANCAGTACATGTGACAGGTAAGCTTTTTAAAGAAGGCACCTCCTTGAGGGATAAAAAAGATCGTCTGAATCTGTTGATGTTTTCTGATCTGACATATTTATATGGTAAATGGCCTGTATGTTGTATAGCGCCTTCTTAGGGTTCTACAACCCCCCAAGGCGCTTCACAACACAATCAGTCATCCACCCATTCACACACACATTCACACGCTGGTGATGATGAACTACATTTTAGCTGCAGCAGAGGTGGGGCCTGCCGTACACTGGTGCCGCCGGTCCCTCCAACCACCACCAGCAGGCAAGGTGGGTTAAGTGTCTTGCCCAAGGACACGACGACAGTGACAGACTGAGCGGGACGCGAACCCGCAACCTTCCGATTGCAAGGCGGCAACTTAACTCCTCTGCCACCATTGCCCACAACAAGTGGGAAAGACTTAAGTGCAACAATAAAGCAAAAGAAGGAAACACCTGTAAGGGGGCACATACGTTCTTAAGCGCTGTAATACAAATGAGAGTAAAATAAAAACTGTACTTGGTATAAATTAAAATAAGTAGCACATAGGCTAACGTGATAGTTGTAGCATAATGCCACTAATTCTAACCCAGCTTCAGGTTTGAGTCCATCCACAACTTGAACAACGACCATCACTTTTCTCACTTCTAGCCCAACCTCAGGCATTTACCTGTCTACCAGTAAGTCACCCAACTTACAAGTATGGAACCCTTTTTCTCATGGTTTGACGCCACATCTCCTGTAAACCAAATCCTGACCTCTACAACACAAACCCAACTTCTAGTTTTACCACAAAAGCAAAATGGAGAAAACCATTTAACTCCAAAGAGATGAAAGGAAAGTCGTTTTCATTTCCTGCCTCGTGCCCAGCTCCGTCTGCCATGTTACGTGTCAGATCAGATAAGCAGAAAGCCTGCTCTGACATCTGCATTTGGGATAAGCCGACGCGCCGCTTCTACAGAACAGTAATGGCCAGTTGGGATTTCTGTTGTGAGGGGCGGTTTGAAACATTTATTGTGCACAGATGCGTGCATTCAAACAAGAACCAGCAGGAATTAGTTTCTGTGCATACGAAAACACGTATAAATGTCAAAGATTTGTTTGACACAGTATTAACACAAGTTCATAAAAATCCATGACAAGGACAATTAAATCCAGGTTCCCCTTAATTGAAACGCTCTCCCACAGCTCCCTGATTAATTTATCCTCCGAACGTGATCTAAATTGACCCATCCAGCCGCGAGGTATACGAGTAGCCTTGCTGCTGCAGCAGACTGATATGTCATTAGAGCCCCGCTGTGATCGTGGCCCCAATTCTTCATCACGACTTTCAGGTGACTCCCGCCACGCTGAGAATATGAAATTATCCCTCGTCTGTGGTAAACAAGCACTCAGCCGAGCGCCTCTCCGGGAGATCTCGGCAGCAGAAATTGATCAACAATACTCTCTAATCCAAACTCCTCCTCGTGCTGAACGCTACTCCGGTTTCTACTCCAGTATTTCTTGTTTTGGTGCATTTCCGAGCAACCTTTCGGATAAAGACTCTGGCATTTAAACCCTATCGGCTCTTCATCAGAGTACTTACTGTCCTTTTGACTGTTTCACTTAACCTTTGTCAAAGTGAAGTGTTTTCACAGCTTGTTTTCCCTCTCCCCAATCACACGGAGCCTTACAATAGCTCATCTCTCTAGTTGTACCTCTCGGTAACTCAAGAGGTGGCTGTCATCTCCACGGTTCACGTTATATCTGGCTCGCGGCGCTCCGGGGTCTGGCTTCTATAAAGACGTAGGATAAAATTACAGCTAAATCAGTCTTGTGGCTTTTCCCCAGGAAAACTTATGAAGTCCTAAAACTCCTCCAGTTATGAGCGGGCCCAGCAGGGCTTCACTCGAAGGTTGCTTAACCGAGCAAGGAGTGAAATACAATCCGAGCGTCACTGATCCTCCAAATAATAAGGCACTGACAGAGTGGAATGATGGCATGATAACTCACATAAGCTTTTAAAATCCAACACAGGTACATGACCCTCGCTTTGTAAAGAAGTCATTTTCCGTGATATATTCCTAACTAATTCATCTGGCACGTACTTTATTACCTTGCTCTCCTTCTTCTTCCCTCTATTGCTTTTCCTTTTGATGAAAACTGGAATTATTTGCACCGTTACACACATGGTTTTGGATCCATAGGTATCCTGTCTGGCTATCTTTCATTCAATACAAGTCATGGATAGAAGAAAAAGAGGATTACAGCCTCGGTACGTCTAATGAAATGAAGAGTTGCCACTGTTGCTTTATATGAAATCCATTTTGGGCTCAGCGGGGTTCCAATCCATGCAATCAGCGACAGTCTGCAGCAGAGTTTCATTAACCTTCCACGGCCGTCTGCTAGAAAAAATAAAAGTATGTTTGCAAAGAACATAAAACTGGACTGAAGTGAGGCGCGTATTTAGTCTACCGACCGAGGTCCTGCTGTAGCTCCACATCAAAGCGGAGAAGCCAAAAGTAGCACGTTCTCTTGTCTTTGATCGGTATGTGATGGTTGTTTATTGGCTCTGGAAGTCAGAGGAGGGTGAGGATCAATCCACTGTGAGAGGGTGCCCACCGAGGGCAAGGTGGGATTTTATTAAACCAACATGAGTTCCAATCCTTAAGAAAAAACAGTAAGTGTATGCCTTTTAAAGAAGCCCAGACACGTTTACTCCAGAAATATGTTAAGGCTTTGGGTTTGGTCCAAAGCAATATTGTTAAAAAACCAGTAAAACCAGCATGGACTTTGACTGTTGGCGTCACATTGAAAATAAAATTCTTCAAGTTGCATCCTTTTGCACTTCCATGTGTCTCTACTGCCTCTATAAATACTCCAAACATGCAAAAACCTGTCTGTCCGATTTCAGTCCGAGTTTGGTTTAAGGGATTACATTCCCAAAACAAGCCGTTTCAAAAAGTCCCTGCTTGTGATGTCACAAACGGGAAAAGCAGAATAAAACCATATGCAAGTGAGGAGCAGCAGCTCTACTCCAAGCCCCTCTGAGATGTCAGAGCTTCTTAGCTTATATCAGCCTATCAGGGGAGGGGTGGGCGTGGCCAAGCAAAGGCTTGTTTTCTTAAAGTGACCTGAAACGACTCATTCTGGAAGATACTGAAAATGTCAAGAATAAAACTGCTGAAATTGTTTTATGTGAGAAAGATTTAGTGCAAAAACTTTATAAACTATGATAAAGTAAGAAAAACATCATAATATGTCCCCTTTAAAATTTCTCAAAGCACTTGTAAGATTTCCTAATTTTCTTTGAACGTGTGTGTGCAACAAATGTACTAACCTGTCTCGTGTCCTCCTCGAACCCTTCTCCATTTAGTTTCCAGTAGTGACTGAACTTTGGGAGGGGTTTGTGTTCAATTTGCAAATAAATCGACTCAAATAAGACACAAAAAATTTCAATTACACTATACATCCCTTAGGACTTGACCATATCTAAGAGGTCTCAAAATAGTTTCGATTCCGTGTGATTCCAAATTAAATGTAGCTTATTTACTTGAAATGATTTGTCTCCAACAGTTAAATCCCAGTGAAACGTTTTACTTCCACTGAAGTCTGTAGGTTTTCCCGTTATTTTTGTGGAACATCTTTTGACTCGATGACCTAAAGTCGGGTGGACAGAAAGTCTGGCTTCCCCACTGCACTGCTGATCTTTCACCAACATTAAATTCTGCATCATGTCATCCAACTGAAAACAGGCAGAAGAAGCCCCGTCTTATATTTCCAGGGTATGCTGGGAGCTTCTTGTCTTCCATCCCAGGACATTCATTACAACAGCTCAGGATATATCTTACTGTCCATTGTCTTTATGAACCAATAACTGTAAGCTGGAGGACAGCTGGTAACAATCAGCGCAGACCGAGACTTAATGAAGCTTTGACATGAGAGCTCATATTCTGCTTTGCTGCCGACAGACAATCCTAGCAGGCCCAGACGCTGAAGCAGCCTTATCTCTTCTGGATTTACCACCAACAAGAAGTCATTTTATACCATCTAAAGCAAAACCGTAAATGCTCAGGGGGTCAGATTTTAAAGCTGCTATATTCTGGGATTAATAACAGCAATACGTCAAAGACAAATTACCTGGGAATACTGACAAACAAATGAGATGATGATAGAGCGGTGCGTAAATCCTGTTTTTTTTGCTTTTAGGTCGGGATGTTCCAAGTTGTCCGTAGCGTTGTTACTGCCAAAGACAATAAAAGCACTTCTTTTATAAGGCAATCTGGTTGATTTCATACAAAAACAAAAGGATCCCTGAGCACAAGTACTAGGATGAGCTGCCAAATCTCACAGGAGGAACTATCACTGACCAGAATTTCACTTTACACGGCAAAAAGTAAAAATAATCTTTTGTTGGAGAAAAAAGTGTCTTTGCAAGAGTTTTCCTTGTATGTTTTAATACCTTTTGGTGACTTATTTGCTGTATTTGGCCTCCATTTCTATGAGCTCCTTACACAGTGGTAGCTTTAAGTCTGCAAGTATAAATTGAAGGTTTATTTGAGCTATCGTTTGGTTTGGAGGAGTTGACAGTAAAAGAAGTTTCTGCTACAAGACGTTGGATTCACGATTCGTTAAGTTTATGAGGTGTTGTATCAGAGCAAGGGGATTAAAAAAGAGCCGAGTTAGACCAAACAGCAGATCTCTGTCTTCATTACATAAGCCATACATGGTTCAACACTGGCACGAGTCAATGGGAAACCCTAACTCATTTCTTCATAATTTCTGTGATTGTTTTACGTTACTGGTAGCAGTAGAAGGCATCACTTGTTCTATTCCCTATTGGTTGGATTTCATCAACTATTAAACATGCACAACTTTCCGTAGGAACTCTACTTTGGTTTCCTCTGATCAGTGTGCCAAAACAACTCAAATCTGTCAACACATGACTTAATATATCCATAACCATGTTTTTCTTGGTCTTTGCCAGTGAAGCTTTTTTGGCACCAGTTTGATAGTCGTTCTATAGAAGAAAAGGGTTATTCTAACAGTTGATCACTGGTGCACAGCAAATTCAGTATGCTTAAATTAACACAGTCAGAGTTGATTTCAACACATTTAAAGTGTCTATATGTGTCCACACCAGGAAGAGTTAATTTAACTATTTTTGGAGAGTTGGTACTTTAACTCTGATTTAGTGCCAAAAACCAACTCTTCTGGAGTTGACAATTTAACACCAGTGTTAGAGTTAATATAGTAACTCTTAACACTAGTGTTAAATTGTCCAAAATGACACCTACAGAGTTGATTAGGAAACACTCCTTTTTAAAGCAACATTCCGCAAATTTTACACCTTAAAATTATGCTTTTTTGTAAAGTTTTTGCATCATAGTATTATCTATTTACTGCACTATACAGTTTTTGAGCTTCGGGTAGCACCGAAAATACTGACTGGGAGTCGTTTTACGGCAGCATATGGCAAGCCAAAGGGATAAAAAAGCATGCGTCCTGAACGCGCATTTTGACGCCAAAGGGGGCAAAAACTCACTTGTTCTAAAAGCGAGCATTATGTCCGCCAAAACGCGCGTCTTGAACGAGCGTTTTGGCGGACATAATGCGAGTTTAGAATGCGCATTTTTTTTATCCCTTTGGCTTGCCGTAATTGTATAATGAAGACTCGCTGTTTAGCAGTGGCAGATTCACCAAAGAAAGCTAGAAATCCCTTATCAGAGGAATCTAGGAAAAGAAAAGAAGAACGTGATAGAGCAAGAGCAAAAACCAGAGTTATATCGCTGGAGAGCTCTTTTAGAAAGAAAGGCATGAACTACGGACTCTGACCTAGCCATGCTGCTAATGGCTAGGTAAGTAATAAATGATTTCACCAGGGTTATTGTGTTTGGTCGGGCATAAAGTTGTTATACAGTCCTGATAAAACTATTTATTCAATGTGTGAAGGTGAAAAAGTTTGTTTTCGTTGTTTTGCCTGACATTAGGAATGTAAACATGCCACTTTTTTCTCACACGAGAGAGAGATTTAATGTTATGACAGTGACGTTACGCAGCAAGCCTCTAGAGGGTGACAGAGACCATATAACTGCAAAGTTGCGGAATGCTGCTTTAACACTCAGGTTTGACTCTCATGTCAGTGTTACATATCAACTATATAACTCTTTTTAGTGTTAAATTAACTATTCCTAGTGTTAAATGAACTATTTTTAGTGTTAAATTGGACCAACACCCCAAAGTTAACACTTTTTAATGTGCTGTGTGTGTTCAGGTCGTGGCATTAATTTAGTGAAATGTACCATTTTTATTGAAAAAATTTTAAATGGACCAAACCAATAACCAATACATCTGCTATACATGTGTTGAGCATTTTTGACTGTTTTGTGTTTTGATAACATCCAATTATTTTTTCATTACAATTTTGGATCATAGTATTTTGTTGCACATGCACAATGAATTGTTTTAGGCCCTTCATTTCCTGCTTTAATGTTTTAGCCAGGACTCCCAACACCCTTATTTTAGCCCAATGGCAAAAGTGTGTGTCCCGTGCATTGCCAAAATATCTTTGCTGTGGTCTCCAGTATGAATGAATGTCTTGTGAATAATTTTGTGCTCCTGTTCCAGAGGGTATAAATTTAGTATGGAAAATGACAGATTTACGAGTTTTACGCATTAATATTCATGAAATGCAATCGTCTTGTCTCTGATTGGTTAACAGCAAAGCAAATCTTCCACTGCCTTCGTTAACAAAACTCAGAATACCGTAACATATTTCCTTGGGTAAAATATGCAACATAGATGTTTTATCTCCACAAATAACAAAAGCCTAAACGTGATCCGCCATATTGTGGAGCTGCTAATGGTTAGCTTCTACTAGCCGAGACGTGCTTGGCTCTCTCCTTCCTGTGGTCCCAAGCCAAGGTGGGCAAATCGATGAATACTAATTTTCCCTGTGACATAGAAGAGACCGTCTTTTTCTGGTCTAATCATTTTCCTGTCTATTTCCTTTTGGTGGCTCATGCAGGCGATAGTGGTGGAAGATTATTTTCACCTTCAGCATGCAAATGCAACTCATCGCATATTTCAAATAGAACAAGTATAGTACAGTTTCTCGATGAACGACACCTTTAAACCATAAAAGTTTCTTTATTGGATGAACATCTAAAAATGGTTACCTTTGGAAGTCAACTAGATTCAAAGTGGCCGCCACAGCTAATCTTAGCCAACTCTGAAGTCGCTAAGTCAATTTTAACAGTGTTTAGCTAAAACTGGGTGTTGTAGCAGCTCAGAGCCCTCCCCATCACACCCTCCAACTACTAATGGCACCAGATTTTACTATATTATACTACATCTTATACTGCTCTTTCATTCTCCCATACATGACTTATTGTGATGAAGTGATGAACAACTAACTGTGTCTACGGCCCAATCCCAATACTCGCACTGCGCCCTACACCCTTCTGTGAAGTGCGCTTAGAGGAAGTGTGCAGTAAGGCTTCGAGTGCGTAGTACACAAGTGTGCAAATAATTGCCGATTTGGGACAGTGTGCATTATGTTATCAACCGCGACGCATGCTGGGATGCTGGTTGCTGTTTGTGCTTTTATAAAAATCTTTATTAACAGCTTTCAAACAAACAATTATTTGACTAAATTTAAATTAATTGCTGTCCACATTTATATCTTAGTCTAAAACATTCAGAGCATGAATAAATATCATTAATGGTCTTAAAATGAACTTATTTCACTTGAAAATACATGTTTTCAGAAAAGGCACTTGAGTCATTGCTCTGCCTTCTTCTCAAAATTCCCACGGAGCAATGGATTGTGGGTAATACCGTTGCCCGAAGTCCGCACGGCTTGATCATCTTACACAGAACCAACAAATTTTATTTATTCTTTATTTAACCAGGAAGGTCCCATTGAGATTAAAAACCTAATTTTCAAGGGAGTCCTGGCCAAGAAGCAGCAAAAGTTACAGTTACAACATATATATATATTTTTCAGTTACACAGACATGTTATGTACAGAATTACAGAAGGCAGTTACAACACAGGGAATCTGTCTCAAGGGCTCTCAGTTTGGTTTTAAATGTATTCAAGGAGATGAGCTCGGTTAGTTTTCAGTTTTCCTGCAGCCTGTTCCATGCAAAAGGAGCAGAGTGAACAAAAGCCCTTTTGCCCAGTTCAGTGCGAGCAAACGGAACACAGAGTAACAACTAATGGTTTGCACGCAGACTGTGAGAAGTTACACTTCTCCGTGAGATTAAGTTACAGATGTAGTTGGGTAGTAATCCAAGCATGGCCTTGTAAATGAAAGTGTACCAATGTGCCAACCTCCTGGTGGACAAAGAAGGCCATCCCACTCGAGAATACAATTCACAATGATGGGTCAGTGGTCTACAGTTAGTAATAAACCTCAGCGAGGCATGATAAACCACATCAATCTTAGACTATAATCTAACCCAGTCTGAGTTTGAGTTTCTTCACAAGATTATCTATATGGGGCTTGAAGGAGAGGGAGTCATCGAGCCAGACACCAAGGTATTTGTATGTGTGGACCACCTCTATGATATTTCCCTCCAGAGTGGTCACTGGGGGCATACTTAGAAGTCTTTTTTTAGAGTTTGAGAACAACATTAGTTTAGTCTTGTCAGCATTGAGGACCAATTTTAACTGCAGAAGTGTTTGTTGGACCTCATTAAAAGCTTTCTGTAAGAATTCAACAGCTTTAGTGGGGGATGTTCCAAAACAGTTAATGATTGTGTCATCAGCATAAAAGTGCATATTAGCATCTGACACATTTTGTCCTATGTCATTAATATACATAATGAACAAGAGGGGTCCCAAAACCGAACCCTGTGGTACTCCCTTGTGGATACTCAAAAATTCAGAGGACAACCCATCACATTTAACACATTGAGTTCTGTCCTTCAAGTAGTCTGTGAACCATGAGATCGCATGTTCAGACAATCCCAAACAAGGAAGCTTATGTTTTAAAACAGCATGGTCTACAGTGTCAAAGGCTTTTGACAGATCAATAAAAAGTGAGGCACAGTACTGCTTTTTATCCAGAGCAACAAGAATGTCATTGATCACCTTTGTGGCTGCAGTGATGGTGCTGTGCTTTTTTCTGAACCCTGATTGCAGACTTGAGAGAAGGTAATTTGAATATAAAAAGTCTTTCAGTTGTTCACTTACTAGGGTCTCTAGAGTTTTTGCCAGGACACACAGATTAGATATTGGTCTGTAATTTGTTAATAGAGCTGGGTCACCACCTTTTAGTAAAGGAGTCACAAAAGCAGACTTCTAAACTGATGGTATTTGTTTGTTTTTGATAGAAAGGTTAAAAAGAACTGTAAGAGGTTCTGCAATAAAATCAGCAGCCATTTTCAAAAAATAGGGTTCTATCATGTCTGGGCCAGAGGGTTTTCTGGGATCCAGAGTTCTAATAATTTTATGCACTTGCTCTACAGTGAACGGAACAAAGTTAAAAGAAGCACCAGGAGTCATTTGGGAATCTGTGCAGGGGGACACAGAGGGTGTTCCAGTAGAAGTAGACACTGAACCAGATGAGATAAAATGCTTGTTAAAACAGTTTAAAACCTCAGTTTTATCACGCACTGGGACAGTCGTTCAGGACACATTTTGGAAGAGCATGAGAAGTTAAGTTGACAGATAAAGACTTAATCACTTTCCAAAATTTCTGTGGATTATTTAGGTTCTCAGTTGTGATAGATAAGTAATAGTCTGATTTGGCCTTTTGATGAGAGTAGTACATTTATTTCTTAGTTGCTCTATTCATCAAATTACAATTATTGAAATTTGGAGACCTGAACCGTTTCTCAATACTCAAGGACGCCAGTACGTTCTTGTGTACTTTACAAGTATGTCCTTGGCTAGTACACCAGAAAGTCCGTTCTACCGAGTACGGGAGGACGAGGACGGCATTTGGAACAAGCGTACTCCTTTGCGTCACGGTAACAAGTGCTGCTTGTTACTACAGTTAAAAAAACAATAAATAAAAGTCTAGTTATTTCCTTAAATAACAAAATAACAACAAAAACATATTATTTGTATTATATTTGGGCCACTTTTGATCAAAACTGATAAAATACCAGCATTTCCCGCTGTTAAATGAAGAAAAAAGTTTCTTTTTCATCAAAACAATGCAACGATGCTTATATTTTGATAGTGGGTTAGCTAATTAGCAACTAATTAGACCTTTAATGGTTTAGGTTTGTTTTTTGTTAATTACGATTAATCTTTTGTTTTTTACGGACAAATTGCTGTGAACGTCCTGTATCTAATTTCAGTTTCAACGCCTTAAAGGGTTTTAGGAAACGGTTCAAATTTCATCCAAAGCCTTTAAAACTATGAAAGATGTGAATTTTTTTTTCACTGTTAAAAAAGGGGACGTTTCTCTTCTTTCTGCTCTTTTTCATGCTTGGTTGTGTATGTCGGCATGTTTTGTGTTTTCTTTTTATGCATTCAAATGAAATGAACCATTTAAAAAAAAGATCTTTGTTTATAACTTTGCTATTAGCTAACTGTTGGCGTCAGACATGTTTGCTACCAAGATAGCTCACAAACCACTGAAAGGATTTTAATAAAATGCTCAGAAAATCTTTATAAGATGCACATCTGCAGGTTAATGTTTGGAGTCAACCCCAATTCAACCCCCCCCCCCCCAGAAGGGTTAAACGTGTTGCAGTTTTAGTTTTGCTCCCAGCAGCTCTGTGTAAAGTCATTTTTTCCAACATTGTGCTTGAACAAACATCAAATAACCATATTTCTTCTGGACTAATTGGTGTAAAAATTGTATTTTTTCAAATTTTTGTACAGTTGCGTTTTTCTGAACCTACAGAAAACTCTTCTTATGCCTCCGATCTGATGGAAGAGCTTAAAAAGTTGCAATAAAAGCAGTTTTACGAGCCACAATCAGCCAGTATGGAATACAAGCACAAAAAAAAGTGGAACTGCATTTGTAGCACCGCAGAGATAAAAGAGTGTCCAAACACAAACGGAAAAATTCAACGCAGGCAGTCGTTCTGTTGCTTGATGTAAAGTGATGAATCTCCAGCAGGAAAACCCAGGTGCGATCGCTCAGTGGCCTGATGGATTCTGCCGGGCTTCGGGAAAACTCCGGAGCTGAAGGAGATTAATTAGTTAAACTGGGGCAGACATCAGTCTCTGTGCTGTCAGAGGGGACGGAGAGGGAGGGTGAAGAAGTGTTGCTGAGGCAGGAAACGCTGCAGCCAGAGCGGGGAGGATTCCTCTCGGCTCACTCGGGCTCCTCTGATGCTCGGAGCTCTTAGACCAGAAGAAAGGTTCTCTTGGACGTGGTAGAGGACAAGAGGGATGGAGGGAGGATCCGAAGCTCATCCCTCACTCTTATCTCGACAGTGAGGGCTATCAGGTCGAGTGTACAACCTTCCTGGTGCCACACTAATGACAGTACCCCCCTCCCTCTGGGCTGTAAGGTCAAGTCCCCCGCTTTATCATCCATCAGCAGAACCCTGCAGCTCTAAAGGTGATTCCATTGCACTGGCTAGGATTCAAGGTACATTCTCCAGCTATCTGGTTAAAACACGGCACAGCAGCTTTAATATGCAGCAAATGTTTGCTGAATCTGCGCTTTTTTACACATTCAAATTCTTTTGTGCTCCACTAAGGAGCTCGGCTCAGGTAATTAGAGGTTTGGGGGCTTGCTCAAGGGCACCTCACACATAATTGCTACGGAAAGGTATCCACACTTTTAACGAGGGGTGCTGGTATTATCTGCAACTGGAAGAAGCGATAAGGCAGAAACACTGTTATTGGGCCGGAGACGCAGAACTGTGATCAAGAGGACGCGGATGCTTTGCTTTGAGCGCAGGATGTGACGGGGCGTTTTGTCTGTAATTGTACCGGCGCGCAAATGTGTGTCTGCTCAAGCGTCGATAAGAATCTGTCACAATAATTCCTGCTTTTTGAGAAATTGACAGCACCTTACCTGGCAGGTGATGTGGTGCCTCTGTGACCTTTTGAGCCTTTCGTGTTCATAGGGCGTTGGGGCAAAGGCCAGACGGTGCACTCTGGTCCTCCCTTGTGTTAATGTTTTCCATTAGTGAGTAACAAAATGTTTCCAGTGGTTATAGTTACACGGCAGTGGCCATCAAAGTACGACAGACACGGTGTCAGATAGACAATCGCCAGAGGAAATGAAATAAAGATAATAAATTAAATAGCAAGAAAACAAGTAGATTGCTTCAAACAACAGAAGAGTTGATTCATTTATGTGATTTTCAGTTGGGAGCAGGTTTATTTGATGAAGAAAATATAAGTGGATATAGTGTTTGACCTCTGCAATGCAAACATAAATTTCTCCTGAAATAATAAATCAATTATTAGTCACTTTGGATTGTGCCTTTTGCCTCCAATAGGACAAATGAAGTCTGTTTCCAGAGTTAGGGAGAAATGTCTGAATCAATATAAGAAAAAAGATGCTGCTGAAAGAATCTGGAGTAACAATACAACCAAAAGATCTGGATCACAGACAAAACAGGCTGTAAGAAGCAGCTATTATTTATTCCAGGTGGGAATAAAGCAGGTGGAATCTTAACGTGTTTTTTTTTCAACACAATTGCAGTGGTATAATTTAATGACTTGTGAGTCGTTCTTTGTGGAAAAAAAGCCCTGACGTTCCTGTTTCAGGATAAACAGTGGAGAGGGAAGATGGCAGGATCCAACATCTCGCCTCTGATTGGCTGACAGCAACACAACTCATCCACTGCTTTTGTTTGCTCTGCAACGTTGATGTTTTATCTACAAAAATAACACAAGCTGAAGGAGTTCTGCCATCTTGCAGAGATGCTAATGCTAACGGTTAGCTTCTACTAGCCAAGACGTTGTTTGCTGTTTCCTGGACGCTAAACCAACAACAGCCGCAAGCTAAGATGGACAAGTCCATGAATGCATTTTATGAGCGTTTCCCAGCTGTTTTTTATCGGTGGCTAATGCAGGAAATAGGGGTAGACAACTGTTATGTCCTACATGTTTGTGACACTCAGAGTGACCAATCATATTTTTAAAAAAACCATAAATATATATATATATATATTTCTCACTGAATTTGGTCTTTAAAGTCCTTTGTCTCATTTTCATGAACTTTTAAGACAACCCCTAATTTGAGCTACTATACTGGAACGTGAGGCGAGGGTGGATAAACAAAATTTGGGAGGTCCAAAAAATGATTTGTAATTACTGATAAAAGGTAGCCTAGTGAACTAGACCAATTCTTGCTTTGCAGAGTTTGGTCTAGGCACGCTTCATTGGAACCCTCGCAGCCCAAACCACTGCTGTGTCTATCCAATCACAACTCGCTATAGTTTTGGTTGGGCCAATCACAGCGCTCTATATCATGGGCCAATCACAGAGCGGGAGTAGCCGATGACGTCAGCGCTGCGGCCGCGAACGCCGCGAACCCAAGCAACATGGCGGCAACTCGGAAAACACGTTCGTTTGAAACGGCTTTGTCATCAACATTGGATTATTTAGACTCCAACGTGCGTAAATCTGTCTGATATACTTAGCGGCTTCTTATTTTTATCAAACAAAGTAGTGCAATGTCCCAGTACACCTGATATTCACGTGTTTTTATACAAAAACGACAGAAATCATTGAAGCTAGACGCCATTAAAGCCTCCCGCTTTTCCGTCGCTGTGATTACGTCATGTTGTTCGTCACTCTGATTGGTCCTAGCGCTATCCAATTGCGTGCTGACATTTTGAAAGACAACCGTAGATCCCGCCTCACGACTGAGAGCCGTCAATGGTTCGTGGCCAGACTATATATACACATATATAGGATGGCTTGCCAGGCTAGATAAAAGGTGCTCTGAAGCTAAATGTGCTGCTCAGTGTCAGGTCATGGGTCCGCCAACAGGATATAGGCCCAAAACACCCAAAATCAGAACCAAACACTGGACCAGTCTGGTCTATGAGTCCTGATCCTACAAGTATGGTAGTTTAGTTTCAGGAGACCACATGAATAAAGTAGCCGTAACACATTTGTGTTCATCCTTAATCTACATGTTGTGATGAAACCATGTTAATAAACTCCAAACCCCCTGAAGAATAAGATTAGCCTCGCTGATGATCCGTCCTGGAAAACTGGAGCCTTTTTGAGTGGCGAGACTTCAAGAAATCCACTGAAGAGAAACTCTCTTCCTTTAGCGACTGGCGGAGCTTAAAGAGACACTTTTGGTTTGGCTTTAGTCTCCTTACCCAATATGAAAACCAGTGTTTTCCAAGAAGCACTCCTCTGCAGCACAATGAGCAGCAGAGGAGCGGAGAGTGACATCTGTTAAGCCTTAGAGCTGGAAGGCCAAAAATAAAGATACCGGGCTGGGCCCCCTTTTTTTGCTGCATTTACAGAAATCAGCTGGAGGACAAATGGTGAGATTCCTACCCCAGTTGGACGCCACGAAAAATCCCCGCACACATCCGCATGAGTGTACGACCAAATGGCACAGATGCATCTTATTGTACAAATGAAAAAAAAA
>SSNS01000179.1:861927-1027946 GCA_006937985.1 Aphyosemion australe | reverse complement strand
TTTCAGCTCTTCCAGAGGCTCAGTGAGCTGTGAACACGCTGCCTCTCTGACCTCTCTGCACCTCATTTCGTCAGGAGCCATTCAGGGTTAATTTCTCTACAGGACCCTGGTGGCCGCCGACACAAAGAGCAGGCCAGCCAGCAGTAATTACACCATGCAAATGCCATTTAGGCCTTTTAATACGCCCAGTGTCGTATCACTTCAATTGGTTCGCCGTTTATCACCCGGCGCACATCTGTGGAGCCCAGAGGAAGGGAGGGTTCGGGAATCATCTGCTCATTCATTCATGTGGATATTTCCTCCTTTTTCATTTTCCCGTCCATGTTTGCAGGGCCAATTTTTTTTAACACCCCCTTTGCTAATTTAAAATTTGTGGAGTCAAAGGAATCTTTTTTCTTCTCCTTTTATTCACCCACTTATCATTCTGTGACATATATAAATGTCCTTCCAAATTCCTGTTCATTTACATTTTCTCTGCTCTTTCTTTTCTACAGGCTCTGGTACGATCGAGTTCTCGCACAAATATGAAAACAAAAACCTTTGTTCTGTAAAATAGATCAAAACCAACCAAACTGGTAATAAGGGTTCAAAAATAACCTGATGCAAATAAAAACCTAAAGCCATTGTTGATATGTTGGAGTAAATAAATCTGCGGTGGTCTCTAGCAGGTCCATGTCCTGATTCGGTGTTTTCCATCTGGCTGGTTGATGCTTTGCAGCAGGTATTACTCATATAAATCAAATCTCAATGCTAATGTCACATTTAAACATAAAAGGAGATACACTGGTGTACAGTATGTAATGACTGTTGTCATTAAAGGTACAATATGTAGGAGTAGAGTAAGAATGACATACTGTGGTCAAATCTGGGTACTGCAGCCCATTGTTCTAAGCAAAAAGTGACTCTCGCTTGCATTTCGTGAGACTCATGGCTGTTGCCAGTTACGGATCAGCACCAGAAGGTTCTAGATGACAAGCGAAGACGAGTCCTAAACAGTAAGTTGATAAGTAGCTAAACACATTGTCATATCTGGTGTTGGTATTCTTGGGTGTTTTACGGTAGGGAGCATTTATTACGGTGGTTGTTTGACGTCTTGCTGTTAGCTTGTTGTTATAGTTCTGAACGACTCATTAAAGGAAGTAAAACGTCATAATTTACTCATTATTCACTTCACACATTAATTTCACTTTAATATCGAGTTGTTGGTGATTGAAAAAGTAGCTTGAGAAATTTTTAACAGCTGACTTTTTGCTTCTAATTCACTGTTGGCATTGTTAGCTCAACGTTAGCCTCTAGCCTGCTTCACCCAATATTAGAGCAAAACAAAAAGATGTTGTGGCCTCTTAGAGGTATAAGAAATAACTTCTGGGTCGCTCCTGTTTACTGGCTTCAGTTCTTTAAACAACTCTGGAGCTTTTTGCCTGCCGGTGTCAAATTACAAATGCCAGCACCGCAGCGTTAGCTTGGCGCAGACTCTGTTCATTTTTATGAAAGGAGAAACACTGACAACCCCCCCAGCCAGCTGAGAGTGAAATCTGTCTCAGTGTCACTTTCCTTCCAACATGACTGAGATATTTGACTCTTTTGTGATTATTACACTGTGGCATTCTTACATATTGCTCCTTTAACTCCAGAATGTTGTGAATAGTGATTTTTTTGCCTTGAAAATGAACGTACTCCACATCCTCCCAGCCAAAATAATATTTACTATACTTACATCCTAGAAGATCCAGCAGCATCAGGAGCATCTCCTAAAGTTAATCCAGCTGTAGAACCAGGCCACCATCAGACCAGAAGCTCAGGAATGTCAATAGGCTGGTATGGGCGCACCACAATGTGGAGAAGCTTTATGGAGGATGGCCATGATGGTCAAGAAGTGCAGTAAATATGCCACTTCTCTTAAAGAAAAACTTCAGGGCCAGACTGATGTTCTGCTAATGGTCCAGGGATGTGACTGTTGAGGACTGTCCAGGCGTTTGTGGATTGAACACTCCAATATGTTTCGTGTCCTGCCAACAGTACAGCATCATGAGAACATCCATTACTTTGTTCTTTTTTTAACACAGCTTAGTAAAAGGATGGTTTTTTACCTTGAAGCTGACATATTTTGGCTAGGAACTCTAGCCTTCTTCAGAGTTGCCCGGTGTTGGTGGCGTCACGGCAACTCTGATGAAGGCTAGAGTTCCTAGCCAAAATATGTCAGCTTCAAGGTAAAAAAACATCCTTTTACTAAGCTGTGTTAAAAAGAACAAAGCAATAGATCATGAAGTTACACATAGTACGAATGTACAAAAGAGAACATTTAGGTTTGGGGGTGTTTCTCAGCCAAAGAGGTGGACTAACAGTCTTAACTATATAAACTCAGTCGTGAATAAAGTATGGTACCTAAACATCCTCCAAGAGGAATTCCTTTAACCGTCCAACAATGGAGCACCATTCCATTAGGTTAGGCTTTCAAAACTTTCCCAAACGTCAGTTTCAATTCAAACAAACAAACAAAAAAACACTAATTATGACCAGACATAAGTACATACTGCAGTGTGACAGTTTTGGATGCTTTTTGTGAAACAGTTTTAGCACTTCATAACACGATAAGAATAATTCAAGGCGGGAGATCAATATGAGTCCGTAGAAATTTCTAATTTCTAAGACTGAAGTTTGATAAATGGACGTGGAACTACAAGGGGATGATCATTTTATTCATTATCAGTTTTATGTTATATTTTGAACCTAATTGGTTTCAGTGGAAGTCAACAAATCCAGTCTTTTTATTTAAAATGTTTTTGTATCCTACATTTCACCCAAAGCAAAATATCTTTTGAGGGACAGTCCAGTATTCCTATCAGCTACATTAGCATAAGAACAACAAGATCAGAAGTGTGTCTTCAAATCCCAGAACAGAATCCACCCCAGGATGAAGAGTTGGTTATTGGGTGCAGATGTTCACCCAACTCCTGTCAGCTGGTTTTTGCAAACTTGTACGCATTATATGAGCTGTTATATTAAGTTTGATGTATATGACCAGGGGAGTTGCAGCACTACACAGAATACCCAAACTCAGAACCTCGCCTAAACACCCCCCTCATCTTGGTGGGTGTGTTTGGAGGGGGGGTGAAGCTGCCACTGAGACAGGTAGGGTCGACCAGCTGGTTTGAACAGGTGTACAGACTGGTGTTCCCACCGGACCCATTTGCGGACTTGGCCGCGAACCAGAATCTGTTGGGTAAAGCCTCTTTGTCTATTTTCCAGCGTCTGTCTCCCCTTCATTACCTCCCTCCCCTGACTTTCCTTTTCCTCCATCCTCCTTCACCATCTCCTCCCGTTCTTCCCTTTTCTCTGGCTCTACCTTCATCTACTTTCATCCTCTCCCCCACTGCTCCCTTTTTGTTGGTCTGACCCACGCTAATCCAAACACACACACACACACACCCATGCATGACCAGACACACAGAGCTCAATGGAGTAGGATGATGGGAGCGTAGCTCAGCAAAACAAGAATGAATTTCTCTTTTCTAAGCAGTCAAAAGTGTCATTACATGCCATGGTTGGAGGTTAAAAAAATAATGCTTAGGCATGCTTTGAACTGAAAACAGAATGATTTTCACAACACATTAAAAAGAAAGGCTGGAGTTATTTAAAAGATGGCCTGATAAGATGGATGGGAGTCATTAGCAATGGGAAATGGCCTTTTGGGAGCAGGAATTTTGTTTCCATTGCAACTGCGCGGGTATATTTAGCCACTGACATAAAAATCAAGAAGTCTGGTTGACTGATTTAGTATAAGTTAAATAAAACCATAAAAAAGAATGAAATGTTTACATGTTCTTGTTAGCTTATGGATAAGTTATTTGATGGCTCTTGTTTAATGTTACTGTTGAGTTAAGTTGGGATCTCATTCAGCTGCCACAAGAGGGAGCTGTTTTTTAAAAGCACAATTTCACAAATCATAGTTGTATTTCATGCCTCTTAACAACATTCTAACATATTAGAGCTATAAATATATTGTGAAGATAAAAATAATAATAAAGTGGTTCTTTCACATTTGCCTAAAAACCTCCGCCAATAACACGGCTTGGACCAAAAGCAACTATTGGACCATCTGGCCTCACCAAACCACCGCACTTCTGCATTTACCTGTGTCCTCTACTCATTACGCGCTCGCGCATTTATCAACAGAACACCACTGGTGTGAGAGGTTCTCCGCTTAATAATGTCAGAGAAGGAGAAACAGCCGGCTGCTACCACTTCAACTTTAGGACAAACTACCAGAGTCCCAAAAAGAAAATCACCATTTGAAGTCACGGACAACACAAGACGTTTGGACCTACAGAACAGCGACTGGTGTTTAGTGCTCTCTCATTTGCTCTGGTAATGCAGATTTCTGGTTCCGGCAGACGTGGCTGAGGAATTTTACCTGACAGGAGCGGTGAGAGTTCTGTGACCTTGTTTACATTTAAAAGCTAGCTTGTTAGCTTTAGCTGTTAGATTTGCCATTGCAGCTTTCAATTCACTCCCCATTCTTCTATATGTGTGTATTTGTACTAAGCCATCAGACTAGGATGGGTGCAGGTAATCTGAAGAAGAATCTGTTAGTCATGGCTAATCAACAGTCTTATGTTTATTTTTCATTGCTTTTTGGAAATTGACACAACAAAAAATAGGTAAAGATGGATTTTATCTTTCTTTTTATTTTTTCTATACTGAAAATCCTGAGCTAAGTTGTCTGAGGCTTTATGCCTCTGGTAGGGTCACCCATGGCAAACAGGTCCTAGGTGAGGGATCAGACAAAGTGCAGCCCAAAGACCCCTCATGACGAGTACAATAAATGGAATCAGTGTTCCCTCGCCCGGACGCGGGTCACCGGGGCCCCCCTCTGGAGCCAGGCCTGGAGTTGGGGCACGCTGGCGAGCGCCTGGTTGCCGGGCTTTCACCCATGGAGCCCGGCCGGGCATAGCCCGAAGAGGAGACGTGGGTCCCCCTTCCCATGGGCCCACACCCATGGGAGGGGCCAAAGGGGTCGGGTGCGATGTGCAAAGGGCGGTAGCCGAAGGCAGGGACCTTGGCGGTCTGATCCTCGGCTACAGAAGCTAGCTCTTGGTACGTGGAATGTCACCTCTCTGGTGGGGAAAGAGCCGGAGTTGGTGTGTGAGGTTGAGAGGTTCCGACTAGATATAGTTGGACTCACCTCAACGCATGGCTCTGGCTCTGGAACCAGTTTCCTCGAGAGGGGTTGGACTCTCTACCACTCTGGAGTTGCTCCCACTGAGAGGCGCCGAGCAGGGGTGGGCATACTTCTTGCCCCCCATCTTGGTGCCTGTACGTTGGGGTTTACCCCGGTGAGCGAGAGGGTAGCCTCCCTCCGTCTTCGGGTGGGGGGACGGGTCCTGACTGTGGTTTGTGCTTATGCACCAAACTGCAGCTCAGACTACCCACCCTTTTTGGAGTCCCTGGAGGGGGTGCTGGAAAGCGCTCTTTCGGGTGACTCCCTCGTTCTGCTGGGGGACTTCAATGCTCACGTGGGCAACGACAGTGAGACCTGGAGAGGTGTGGTTGGGAGGAACGGCCCCCCTGATCTGAACCCGAGTGGTGTTCTGTTATTGGACTTCTGTGCTCGTCATGGATTGTCCATAACAAACACCATGTTCAAGCATAAAGGTGTCCATATGTGCTCTTGGCACCAGGACACCTTAGGCCGCAGGTCGATGATCGATTTTGTTGTCGTTTGCGGCCGCATGTCTTGGACACTTGGGTAAAGAGAGGGGCGGAGCTGTCAACTGACCACTACCTGGTGGTGAGTTGGCTTCTATGGTGGGGGAGGATGCCGGTCAGACCTGGCAGACCCAAACGTGTTGTGAGGGTCTGCTGGGAACGTCTGGCAGAGTCTCCCGTCAGAAGGAGCTTCAATTCCCACCTCCGACAGAACTTCGAACACGTCCCGGGGGAGGCGGGGGACATTGAGTCCGAATGGACCATGTTCCGTGACTCCATTGTCGAGGCGGCTGACCGTAGCTGTGGCCGCAGGGTGGCCGGTGCCTGTCGTGGCGGCAATCCCCGAACCCGCTGGTGGACACCGGCGGTTAGGGATGCTGTCAAGCTGAAGAAAGAGTCCTATCAGGTCTTTTTGGCCTGTGGGACTCCGGAGGCAGCTGATAGGTACCGGCAGTCCAAGCGGAATGCAGCTCGGGTGGTCCCAGAGGCAAAAACCAAGGCATGGGAGGAGTTCGGTGAGACCATGGAACAAGACTTCCGTACGGCTTCGAGGAGATTCTGGTCCACCATCCGGCGTCTCAGCAGGGGAAAGCAGTGCACTACCAACACTGTTTACAGTGGGGAGGGTGTGCTGCTGACATCGACTCGGGACGTTGTGAATCGGTGGGCCGAGTACTTCGAAGACCTCCTCAATCCCACTGGCACGTCTTCCAGGATGGAAGCAGAGTCTGGGGATTTTGGGTTGGGCTCTCCAATCTCTGGAGCTGAGGTCACTGAGGTGGTCAAAAAACTCCTCGGTGGCAAGGCTCTGGGGGTGGATGAGATCCGCCCGGATTTCCTTAAGGCTCTGGATGCTGTGGGGCTGTGTTGGTTGACGCGGCTCTGCAATATTGCGTGGACATCGGGGGCAGTTCCACTGGATTGGCAGACCGGGGTGGTGGTCCCCCTATTTAAAAAGGGGGACCGCAGGGTGTGTTCCAACTACAGGGGGATCACACTCCTGAGCCTCCCTGGTAAGGTCTATTCAGGGGTTCTGGAGAGGAGGGTCCGTCGGATAGTCGAACCTCGGATTCAGGAGGAGCAATGTGGTTTTCGTCCTGGCCGTGGAACACTGGACCAGCTCTATACCCTTGGGGGGGTCCTGGAGGGTGCGTGGGAGTTCGCCCAACCAATCTACATGTGTTTTGTGGATTTGGAGAAGGCGTTCGACCGCGTCCCTCGGGGGGCCCTGTGGGGGGTACTCTGGGAGTATGGGGTACCAGGCCCCTTGATACGGGCTGTTAGGTCCCTGTACGACCAGTGTCAGAGCTTGGTCCGCATTGCCGGCAGTAAGTCGGGCTCGTTTCCGGTGAGAGTTGGACTCCGCCAAGGCTGCCCTTTGTCACCGATTCTGTTCATAACTTTTATGGACAGAATTTCTAGGTGCAGCCAAGGTGGTGAGGGGATCCGTTTTGGTGGCCTAAGGATCAGGTCTCTGCTTTTTGCAGATGATGTGGTCCTGTTGGCTTCGTCAGAACGTGATCTCCGGCTTTCGCTGGAGCAGTTCGCAGCCGGGTGTGAAGCAGCTGGGATGAGAATCAGCTCCTCTAAATCCGAGACCATGGTCTTGAGTCGGAAAAGGGTAGAATGCCTTCTCCAGGTCAGGGACGAGGTCCTGCCCCAAGTGGAGGAGTTTAAGTATCTCGGGGTCTTGTTCACGAGTGAGGGAAGGGTGGAGCGTGAGATTGACAGGCGGATTGGTGCTGCATCTGCAGTGATGGGGGCGTTGTACCGGTCTGTCGTGGTGAAGAGAGAGCTGAGTCGAAAGGCGAAGCTCTCAATTTACCGGTCGATCTACGTTCCTACCCTCACCTATGGTCACGAGCTTTGGGTAGTGACCGAAAGAACGAGATCGCGGATACAAGCGGCCGAAATGAGTTTTCTTCGCAGGGTGGCTGGGCTCTCCCTTAGAGATAGGGTGAGGAGCTCGGTCATCAGGGAGGGGCTCGGAGTAGACCCGCTGCTCCTCCACATCGAGAGGAGCCAGTTGAGGTGGCTCGGGCATCTGATTAGGATGCCTCCTGGACGCCTCCCTGGTGAGGTTTTCCGGGCACATCCAACCGGGAGGAGACCCAAAGGAAGACCCAGGACATGCTGGAGAGATTATGTCTCTCGGCTGGCCTGGGAACGCCTTGGGATTCCCCCGGAGGAGCTGGCCCAAGTGGCTGGGGAGAGGGAGGTCTGGGTTTCCCTCCTTAGGCTGCTGCCCCCGCGACCCGACTCCGGATAAGCGGGAGAAAATGGATGGATGGATGGATGGATGGAAAATCCTGAAACACGAACCGAAAACCAAGGTACGAACTACAGTTACTTTATGCTTTCTATGGTTAGAGGTATTATGGGATAAACGTCCGTATTTCTCGCTGATTGTTTCCTCACTCGAACCAGCCAAAGGGTTTATGTAATTTCATTCTTTGTTCAGCTGTACCAACATTTGTCATGAGTCTTCACCATTGATCTACCATACATCTAGAGGTGGGCCATATACCCAACATTCACCAATACAGAAATTTGTCTATTACCAATGTCTTTTTGCCCATTTATTGGGTATTTGAAGAAAATATGTGTGTAGGTTGCCAATGTTTATGTTCCTTACAGATGCTGTGCTATGAACTGGAAAAGGTATGTGACTACAAAAAGTCCCGTGACTACCGTATCCGGTCTGTAGGGCCTAACGAGAAGGGAAAGACAGTGAAGAAATGGAGGGTGATTCAAATGTTGAAGCAGTGGTCCGCAGGAGCTGGCAGCAGCGGCCAAATCCAAAATGTTGCCAAACGGATGTTGAAGGATTTTTGTGGGAACAGGCATCTCCTCAACCAGATCTTCCACCGCTCCCGCTAACTACCGTTGTACGGGTTTTTATCGTCCATTTATTGTAATCGAGGTGAACTGCTCAATATATTGTGATACTGATTTAAGGCCTTATTGCCCAGCCCTACATTCATCTACAATGTATTTTCACTGAGTAAAGAGTAAATAATGGTTCTCACAGTTTCTTCTTAGATTATTCATCTATTCTCCACCTAAAGGTTGGAGCAAACTCCAAATATTTCCCTGGTTGGGTGTAAACAAGACTGTGTTCTCTAACAGCTGTTCAGAATAAAAACAGAACATTTACAGATTTAAGCCAGAGCACCAAATCCATCAAAGGTCAACTATGGAGCTCATCTTTTGCGCTATTCTTTCCTCCATGAACTCTCGTTTTCTTTTGAAGCACTTCCTCGGGTCACGGGATCACACATGAGGTCACATCCTGCCTTCTCCGATCAGACTTGAGGGACCGGCTGCAGATGTGGTGGGCCGAGAGGTCGTGTGTCTCGTTTTTAACTTCTCTGAGTTTTTGAGGGAAGGTTAAATGTCTCTGGGTGTGGGTGATGTTATTCCTCTTGGGTCGAATCAGTGAAGTGACCAAAATAAACTGGGAACGCCGTATCATCAAATGTAACAGAGGTTTTGTTAAAAGCTCACCCAATACTCCTCTGGTACTTTTGTACCAATTTACCCACATAAAAAAGTTGCTTCATCTGATTTCTAAGATGCTTGTTTGTGTTTTGAGGAAGCTAAAATGTATTGTCTTATCTCAGACACAAGAAGGGTGGAAAAGAAGAACATATGGAAATCAAATCTAAATAACTCTTTTTTTTTTATTCAATTGCTTTTTCTGCATTAATAGTGAGGAAATGTTACATTGGACCAAAAAACAAACATTTCAAAATGTTCTGTCTTTTGTAATCTTTTATATTTTCTCATGTGATACGAAAGTTACAAAGTAATAAGGATGCAATACAACTGTAGTAAATAATTTTTTGTTAACTTCACGTTTAGTAATTTTGAGTACTTTATTTTGGCGAGCAACTGTAAACAACAGAAAATGTCTCGTGCAGATTGGGAACTTATGTTGTTGTTTTTTAAATTTATTGTATAATTATTAAATAACCATTTACATTTTTAGGTAAAACACTGATCATGTATTGATGTCAGAAAAATACAGTAACTAAAAGTCCAAGCTAGGGCTTTGCAAAAAAATCTAATATAGCCTATTTTTCAGTTTCCATCCCGAAAAATCACAAATAATGATATAATTAAAGGACTTGATAATTATTTAAAGCCTGTTCTGTTTAAAGCCTGCAGAACGGATGTGGTCCGGTTTCCATACGGCTTCTGCATAGATCAAAAATCATTTAGTCCAATCGGAGCATTCACACCGGCTACGGTGTGGATCCGGATGTGGAGCTCCGGAAAGTTTCCACATGGAGTCCTTTTTTTCCGAACACCGCATAAAGATTGTCATGAAGTTAAAGAAATTACATGAGCTAGACAGGAAGTGAGATGTGTTTTAGCCATAGATATCATATATATTGCTAGATGCCTTACCCACGCTGTTTGTCAATTGGACGAACGTCCCTAAAGCGGCGGCCATCTTACTTCGGACAGCTTCCCCCTTTCGTAACATTGGTGTCAATGGTGAATGTACTATTTAAACAACTCTAACTTGCTCAATTTTCAACCAAATTTCAAACGGTTTGATTTGTTATAAACGCCAGAGATGTGGCTGTGAAATATGATGGATTTGGCCCATTAATCTAAAAATGTGTAAGTATGTCCTATCAAGCCTATGTGTTATAAGGTTTGTAATAATGCAACCCGCTTGTAAATCTGTTAATATTTCATCGAGTTAAGAGTGTTTTTCACCTTCCATCTGCTACCATTGAGAACGGAACGTAAGCTGTCCGAAGTAAGATGGCCGCTGTGTAGGGACGCTGTCGACTCCCAGTTAAGGCATCTAGTGATATATATGATATCTATGGTTTTAGCGAGGTGAATTCGGTATTTTTCAAAATAAAACTTGTGTCGCATTATTTTTGCCGGCTTTAGTTCTATCATTAATTTTTATTTTATTTATTTATTCTTTATTTAACCAGGAAGGTCCCATTGAGATTAAAAACCTCATTTTCAAGGGAGTCGTGGCCAAGAGGCAGCAAAAGTTACAGTTACAACATATATATATTTTTTTCAGTTACACAGACATGTTATGTACAGAATTACAGAATGACGGGGATATCAGTTCACAGTGTATGATAGTACTGTACACTTTATTTTTAATGGTATATTTTTAAACATATTGTGTCAAATTTCTAATCATTTGGTGCACTCGAGGGAGCAGATATCCGGAGACGTTCAGAAGACAAACCGCGGTCAGTGTGAATGACAGTTTGCCGGAAGCCATACGGAAACCGGACCGCTTCCATACCGCACACGTTGTGTGAAAGAGGCTTGTTTATTTTATCGTAAGATTTTAATTTGCCAACCATCTTCTCCAAAGATTAAACTTTTGCGAACTTTCTGATGATGTTTCAAAATGTCAGCGCGCCAAGAGTCATAAAAAAAAATATTTGCACTGACTTCCTTTATGGACCTTCGTCCCCCACCCCCACCCCCCACCACAGCAGCCCGTGTTTTCTTTATGTATCAAGTAAAAACGATGCTTGATTAGTTGGTGTGTATATGTGTTTTAGAGCAATGTCTAAATGTTAGAAACATATTTATTTGATTGATTTATTGGTCTAAACATTTGTTTCTAGCACAATAAAAAATAATATAGAAATTTTAATTGCAATTTAATTGTTAAATAAATATTAATAGTAATTTTTTTTCATATTTTATACTCATAAGTTCTAACTAAACATAAAAAAGAGAATACAAAACAAAGGAAATCAGCTTAGAACACAGAATACACATCAATGTGTATTCATGTTTAATATTCAGATTGGTATATTTGAAAAAACTTTTCCTGACGTAGAAAATTGGACCAAATCCACTGAGTTAAAATAGAAAAAGCAAAAAATAACATTTCCATTTAAATGAATTGATATATTATAACTTTGTGTGAAGGAGAGACCAAATGTTTCACTGTTAGCTACTCTGATGGTCCTGCTAACTAGAAGGAAGTAATTTAATTCCCCCATTAAACGGACAAGTGGCTGATTTGTTCTTGTGTTATTTGTCCACCTGGTAGCAAATCTAATTAGCCTCGTAGCTCCATTCCAGAGCTGTACCCAGAGTCCACGGCTAACGCTAAGCTACCAGCTCCTCCCTGTAACAGATTACCAGCTATTAGCAGCAACACAACAACAGAATAAAGAACAACGATGCTCTATAAAACGGATAAAGAAGGGAACAATCCCAGCGTCTGTTTGGACTACCTGCTCGTGGTTTGGCAGTAATGGCGGTGGAACTGCTAATAGAGCATTATGGGAGCTCAGGGACCAGCACTGACAGGTGATTTATGTCGGCTCTGACGACTCCGGCCCGCGAACCAAACCCTGATAAAGGAAGAGCTAGATTGGAACAAGCAGGATGATGAATAGACTACACGATCCAGAGACCCGTCTCATTAGAGAGAGGAAAAGAGAGAGACGGAGCTCTGGCCATTTAGCTAATGTAGCGAGTCATTGTGTGAGTGTGTCGCCGTGTGTATCCATCTGCATACTTTCTATTTGTGTGTGTGTGTGTGTGTGTGTGTGTGTGTGTGTGTGAGTGTGTGTGTGTGTGCGTGCACTGAGGGACCTGCAAAGCAGCAGCAGGCTCTTACCGCAGCAGTAGCAGGTTGGAAATTAATGACACACTAAATATATGGCGAGGCAGCTTGACCCTGCATAATGCCGACATATAGGATTAACCTTGGTTGCCACTCGGGGCCTTTGTTAGCCCACATGCTGCTACAAGTAAACAGGGGCCACCGGCTCCCAATAGGTATTTGTGAGCCTCTGCGCTGCCGGATAAAAGAAGCCGATTTATTTCCTCACTGCTTCAGGGGATAAAGAGGTGCATTTAGGATTAAAGGATTCAAAGTTTGCGTTTAATAAATAGTCAAAGCGTGGATAGTCACAGGGAGGAGAGAGCAAGGCATGGTGGATTAGAAGAGATGAATTTCAAAAAGGAGGTGTCTTTGAAAGCTTAAAGGCATGAGGAGAAGAGGGGGAGATAGGATGGTGTTTGCACCGGTGGCTAAGACGCTACATGATTCCTTTAATTCAGATCTGCTACTTTATCACAAGTTAAAGTCAAGGACATTTTAACAGCATCAACATTGTTACATGTAATGTGTCTTCATAGTCCAGTTGGTATCATAAGGTTCAGCAGTTCTTACGTTGTACTAAAGTTGTTGAAATTAAAGCTAAGCTAAGACAAATTTTGCTAAACATCAAAAGTGGCTTGAAAATAATGTATACATTTAAATCTAGCAACATCATAGTTCCCCATCATCTACCATGTTTTTTTTATCTATGTACTCATTACCCTGACTGGGATTTGAACCCTTACCCTTTGAACCCGGGTTGTCCCGCATTTGTCTAAAAAACTCCACCAGTAACACAATTCTGATCGAAAGCAACTATTGGAGCATCCGGTTGTCGGTCCCTGGACTTCCCTGGGTCTTCCACTCATAACGCACTCGCGTATTTAGCAGAACACCACTGCTATGAGAGGTTCTCTGCTCAATAATATCAGAGGAGAAACAGCCGGCTGCTACCACTTCAACTTTAGGACAAACTACCAGAGTCCAAAAAAGAAAAACTCCACTTGAAGTCACAGACAACAAATGATGTTTGGGTGTAACGGTGACTGGTGTTTAGCGCTATCTGGTTTCCTCTAGCAATGTGAGTTTCCGGTTCTGGCAGAAGTGCCTCAGGGAAGATACCCGACGTTCAAAACCTAGCTTGTTCTGTAGATTCGCTATAGGAGCTTTAACCTATCCAATGGTAAGCAACAATACCACCAAGCTTATGGGTTGGTCAGGTGGATGTTTCTGTCCACACACGTTTGGTTTCAGGGTTATTTCAAGGTTATCTAAGTGAATGGAGTTACTTTTGACAAAAACATTGAAAAAACTTGCTTTAAAATCATCCCTGGGGACCAAAAATGACTACGTATTCTATTGACTGTGTTTCATGTTCATGTTGCCATGCCAACTTAAGGAAATGTATATTCTCATCATTATACTGACCAAGGGTTTCCCACCAGCTATAGTACGTATTCAAAAACAGAACTGCATAAATTAGCATCACTTAAGAATAGGTCATATTAGAAATCAATGGGAAATCAATAACCCATTGCCAGGAAAGGGACGTTTTTATAGAAAATGAATGACAGGAGAAACCTTTTATCCAATGTTTTAGTCAGCCTAGAGCACACTATTATGGTTCTGTTATGGTTCTGTCAGAGATGGTGCAATCTGTTGCTGACTCACCATTTGAAGCTCTAAAGTTGCTGCAGTTAGCTCCAACTCCCTCCAGAACTTTAGACCTCCTGCTTGGATCACTGTTGAAATTCAACCTTGGATCGGGTCATCAAATGTGTTTTTCAGTCATCCCAACTGTAGCTAATTTCTCTTCCAAGTGTCTAGACATTGGGATAATTTGTAATAAATTAGCGAGACACAACTACGTTTTTTTCCCATGGCGATCCATCCAGAAGTGATGCTGGAAAAATACATCCTTGTGGATGTAAATTTATTGGGATTTGTCCTCTGGAGATAATGAATGTCCATGGATGTAATAAGTCAAAGTGCTTAGACTGTTCTAGAGCCACGGCCTGGGGAAGCTAACGCTGCTTCAAAGGAGAAGGCAAAGGGAAAGTTGGATCCTCTACGTCAGCCTGTCGGGACAAAAGTCAAACCATTCAGATTTAAAAACCTCCCGGACTGAAGCCTCCTGCTTTCATTGCCATGATGGATTTCCCATTTAGCTTGACCCTATATTCATTAAAAGAGGATTTAAACCCGTTAAAAAGGGAGAAGAGAGAGGCCCCTTGGGGACTGTGTTTGCTCTGCTGGGCCCCCTGCCTGAAACACACACTTTCCCTCTCTGCTTCACACACACACACACATTGGTGGCTGCCTCCTTTGGTCTATAACTCTCCCTCAGACAGGCCTTGTTAGCTGTGGAGGAGGTTTTATTAGTGGCAGCAGCTGCACTCCTCTCTGGCTCTATAAAAGGTAATTACTGCTGGTGGTAACAAGCTAATTGATTGCTAATTAGCTGAATCAGTTCTCTAAGTGCGGTCCCACTTATTGACAGATGGTGACAGAGTGTGTGAGTGTGTCGCAGCTCAGTTTGGGCATCATTTTATTTTATCCTTATGTGATTGTATGGTGATAATAAACACCTTGTGTTGGTGGAAATACTTTTAGACGGCGCTGAAACTTGAACTGTTCTGCAAGGGGGTCACAGTCGGGGGGTGATAGCAGGATGGGTACAGCGCACGGTCTGTTGGGGCACACAGGGGACCACTGGGGGCCCCGTATACACTCCTGTATGGAAATGAGGGGCCTAGCTAACACAAGGAGAGAGAGAGCACATGTGACGGGGAGGCGCTTGAGCTCATCAGAATACGTGACAGCAGGAAAACAGAAAAACTAAGAGGATCTGCACAGCAGAGGGTGAAGAAAGAAAATTGAAAACACAGATAACAGGAAGTTAGCTGAAAGCCTTGCTAGCGACAAACGTGTTGCCTCTGTGATGGAAAAGATTTAAGTAGAGTTGTAGTACTCAAGAACACATTCTTAGGTTCTTGGTCTTGTCTTGATATGATATGATTTTTTTTAGTGATCTAAGATTACAATACTAGATTACTGCCTATGTGTATATAGATGTATCCTTGTTTTTTTTGTTGTTTGTTTTTTTATCTTCTAATTACCTTTTGAGTGATGGTGCTGCTGTGACAAGTGAATTTCCCCACTGAGGGATCAATAAAGTCTATTCTATTCTATTCTTGTCTCAGTCTCGGACAGGACGGACTTTTTTTTTTGTTTTTGACAGAGACCATTACTGATTGGCTTTTTGTCCATGCCTAACTGACAAGAGTGAAAACTCGAAAACAACTAATAACAACTTAAAAGTATTGGTAGTGAAACATTTGCCCAAGTTACTTTTTCTATTCTTTCTCTCTGAAAAGAACGGATTATTGTGACTTGTCAGGTCAATGTTTTTATAATAGAAACAAGTGAAACAAGCAGTTTGCTTTGATTCAAGGTTTGTTTCATTCAATGTCCTGCTTTGAAAACAACAGAGCAAAGATTGTTTTTGTTGTCAAATTTATTTAAAAGCCAAATAAGTTTGTTAAAACTCTCCGTTTGACATATATGGTCTTGGCCTCGACCTCTAAATGTCTTGGCATTGGTAAATAGCCTGTATTTGATATATTGACTTGTAAAGTTCAACAACCCCTCATAGCAGTATTTCATCCATTCACACGCTGGTGGTGATAAGCTACAATGTAGCCACAGCTGCCCTGGGGCACACTGACGGAAGCAAGGCTGCTAAACACAGACACCACCATTCCCTCAGACCACCACCAGCAGGCAATGTGGGTAAAGTGTCTTGCCCAAGGACACACCGCGACTTCAAATGACTAGGGCTCAAGCCTGCAACTCTCTGGCAATGGGACGGGCACTCCTCTGCCACCGTTGCCCAGGGAACCATTGGCCTTGTCTCGGTCTCGACTGCTAAATGTCTTGGCCTTGTCTCGGTCTCGACTTCTACATGTCTCGGCCTTGTCTCAGTCTCAAATCTAAATGTCTTGGCCTGGTCCCGGTCTCAACTTCTAAATGTATTGGCCTTGTCTCGGTTGCGACTTCTAAATGTCTTGGCCTTGTCTCGGTTTCGACCTCTAAATGTCCTGGCCTTGTCTCGGTCTCAACCTCTAAATGTCTTGGCTTTGTCTTGGTCTCCACTTCTAAATGTCTTAGCCTTGTCTCTGTCTCGACCTCTAAATGTCTTGGCCTTGTCTTGGTCTCGGTACTCTCTGGTCTCAGTAATGTCTTGGCCTCAGGTGTTGTGGTCTTGACTGCAACACTAAATTTAGGGCCATATCTTTACTAAGTAGAGCAGATTACACGTATGATCATTGACTGATCCGAGTTCAAGGTGTACTTTCCTCCAATATAGGGTCCCCGTTTTGACAAGACTCACATTTTCTATGCATGCTGCTAAATTCTCTGTCTCACTGTCTGAAGAAAGACATTTCTACTGCTGAAAAATCTCATTTTCTTGGAAAACAATTTTCTTGACTACTTCCTTTAAATTTTGTACTTTAAATTATGCTTACTGTCTCCATTTCTCCTGCTTTTACAGCCTTTTGTTCAGCATTGAATTAATCAGGTCCACCAGAGAACTACATTTACAAGTCTTCTCTACAACGTTCACTTGTTTCAGCTCCTTCATCTCTGCCTCCTCACAAGGTTGAAAGACACAGCCGGCGAGCCTCTAGAGTTTCCTCTCTGATGGCATTTGACATGCCCGTTTTACGCCCGCCTGCTGGCGTGTCACAGTGGGTGGCAGGGCCAACCACACCAGTTGTTTTTGATTTACGCTCCTCGAGGTGAAAGGTTTATTGGTCCGGACTAGTTAGTACAGGGCTAAAATAAGGATTCGGTGAAGGCTGGGGGGTCCCTCCGCCTCTCTTGGAACTGCTGCCACCTGCCACAAGCATCCACCCAAACACACACTCAAACACACACAACACTGGTGTAGACCTCCAGTGTTCTTTTAAGCCTCTATGTTGGCACTGTTGTCAACATTGTCCCAATTAGGTGTGACAAACATAACCTGGAATGGTTAATTTTTGTATTAAAGTATGAAGTTTGCCAAGTAGCTGTTTATGGGTGAATTATCAAGTTTGGTTTCTTATTATTACTCATTTCTGAGGACAATTAGCTCCCTGGATGATCAGTGAAGGAACATCTGAACAAGAAGAGTGTTCATGGGTGGGGATTGATTTGTTTGTTTCCATTATCACCATAAAATAGGAATTTGATTTTTGGGGTATATATAATAATTTTAAATGATTTCCAGTGTTGTGTAGTTTGGGCCTTGCTTATTATGATTTTCTTTCTTAAGTCATATTAGTTCTATGGTCAATATAGCAGACGTTTATGAAGTTATTTACACAAAATCCATTTAACATTAACCAGTTTTATCATCTCTGTTCTTGACCTTTTCAGTACCTTCTCTGTCACTTTAAGAAAACAAGCTGGAGGTGGCCACGCCCACACCCTCCCACTCAGGCTGCTATAAGCTGAGAAGCTCTGATATCTGAGATGGGTTCGAAGTAGAGCTGATGCTCCTCCAAGTGAGAGGTGGTTCCATGCCAATTTCCCAGTTTGTGATGTCACAAATGGGGACTTTTTCAAACAGCTTGTTTTAGGCACATAAATCCTAAAACCAAACACAGGCAGAAAATGGAAGGACGTTTTTTTTCCACATTTAGGGTGTTTATAGAGGCAGTAGAGACCCACATGGCAGCACAAATGGATGTTTGCATAATACCTCCCCTTTAAATTAATTTTTCATTATTACTGCACTTTTCTATTAAGTGAATTTTCAAATTATCCTCATTTACTGTTCCTTTACATTGCCAGTGATAGGGATAGATCTTTCTCCTTTACTGTTCCATCACAACCATCTTCAGACCACCAGAACAGAATGACCATCTCCCACCCCTCCTCTGCCACATCCAGTCTTCCTTTCCTTTCCCTTCTTTTTCTGTCCTGATTCTTTTCTTCCTGAAACCTCCGTCTAGACACGGTGGGTGAAAAGACGCGGACCGTGAGCGCTCGCTCTTCCTTTTGTCCGATGACCCCCTCCCCTTTGACCTCTAGCCCCCTCCGTCCGCTCTCCATTGTATAGAGACAAAGCAGTGTCACTGCCTCTTCCTAAACATGTTGGGGTATTAAATTTGCCCCCAATATGAGCCACATGGGTGGGTGTGGGGGCAGATTAAAAGCTGTCATACCAACACACTCAAACATACATACACACACTCTGACCTATAGGGGGGCTGTCCCGAATCCATTTGTGTCAATCACAAGGAGTTCAAAAGCCGGGAAATATTCACACACACACAGTGAGCTAAACTTGGCTGCACACAGCGTCAAAGATATGTCAGTCAAAACACATGGCAACCAGGGCTTTTTCAGGCTGTGCAAGTGTATAAACGTGTGAGTGTGTGTGTGTGTGTGTGTGTGTGTGTGGGTGTGTGTGTGTGTGTGTGTGTGAGAGTGTGTTTGCATGAGTGTCTGGGGGTCAAGTTCCTGTGAAAACACAAATCCCACCCAGATCTCCAACAAGCCACCCCCCCCGTACCAGCTCATCCACGGACGGAGCCGGAGATCTCCTCGTCTGATTTGACTCAGTGCGTCGTTGCCGTGGAGACCACTGCTTCACGCTGTGGTCAGGGTTAATTGTCACACTCATCCACCCTCATTTCCTGTTCCAGGGGTGTAGCTTTTCATGTCTTTGGAGCAATGGTGTCATGGTTCTGATTTAACGCCGTGGGTAAAAACTATTTGGAGGTTGGGTCATTGTCTGAACTTCATACCGATGTAAATCAGTCCAACTCTTCTTGTATGCTGGTTCCTACGGTTGGGGTTGGGACCAACATGATGGGTCACCAAGGTCTGATTGACTTGTAAGTAATGTTTGTATACTTCAAGCAGCCATTTGGAAGGCTCTAAAGGCTCAGCCACTGGCCCTTTTAGGGAATCTTGGAAACACTGCTCGAGTAAATAGGAATTGACTGTATCAAGGTCGCCTAAAGAGGAAGCAAAGATGAATCATTTTTGTAATCATTTGGTTTTTGAAAAGGAAGCATTTCGTTACCAGAGAATTATTAATTTTATTGAAATGAAGGTTTAGGGTTTACGTTCTTACCAATCACGGGCTTGCGGTTTCTTATGACTGATAGAAAATTGGGCTCTACTCCATTCTTCCTTGCATGCCTGTTGGAGAGCACTTGCAACTACGAATTAAAGCGGGTATCGATAATGGATGGATGGGCCGCAGGACCAAATTTGATTTCAATAGCATTGTACAGGTTTCGTGTCAAAGTATCCCTGACAGAAGTGTATTCTTGTGTTGGAAGCCCAGGTTGCGCTAGATATTTTTGTTGTCCATCATTTTGACCGACAGGGTAAAAAAAAATCATGAAATTTTTTTCTGTCTTTTTCAATTTTGAAATAATAACAAATAAACATTCCCATTTAATTAATATTTAGAGTGCCCCAGTAACATATAAACAATGCAATTAAACAATTTCACTTAAAGTAGGAACATTTCACTTGTGGCCAGAACAGACAGTCTCTCTCACCTTCACCAAGTTCAGAGAGTCAAAATGGCCGAACATCTATTAACGTGAGGCTGAGGCCTTCCCCGGAGCTAGCTGCTTATGCTAGCTCTAATGGCTAATGCTAGCTGTCAATCAAATCTAATAATTCATATTTTCAAGCTTTAATTGACCTTTCACTGAGCCCCGCCCCCCTTAGTTACTGTTGCCAAGTCCGACATTAAGTGGATCAAATACTGCAGCTACGCAGATTTCCGTGATAGAAAGAAGTAGACAGATGCGTTTCAGCAACATTGTTCGGAGCAATTCCTCCTCAATATCATCCAGATGGAGGCAAAAGGGTTACAGTATGCAGTGGAGGGATATTATCGGCTCCGCTGAGCGAAGCGTAGCAGGGAACAAGGAGTTGGGAGTTTGGGAGAAGGCGGCGTCCGGGATCACGTGGATCGGTGAGTGGTGGCGGCGATGCGGTACCCCTGTGAGCTGTCAGATGTCTGTCAGGTGATCTGAGCTGCAGGCAGCTCTAAAAGCTCCCGGTGCTCTGCCCGTGTTGCCAACTGCCTTCGACAGGAAGTAGCTGAGGTTCACCCAGAAAGTCACCCAGATGTCGCCAGATGACGTCACACGCTAATTTGCATATTGATGATGTCATCGCGTCACATTGGCGTTAATTTCCCCCTCAACATCTAAAATTAAATAAATCTATAGATCTAATATATATATATATAATGTAATCACATGTTTGGCTTTAATGAACTCATCTGCAGAAGTTTTTTAAACCATAGCACTTTTCCTTTTTTAGGGTCTGAAGTATTTTGTTTCTCAGAAATTTTGGTTTCTGATCTTTAAGATTTTTAAAACATGTTAGTAGTTAGTTAGGATTAAAAGGGAGGAAAATAAAAAACTATTTTATTAATTTAAATGAACTAGTATGATCCAAATGGCCCAGTGTGCTTTGATGTGTAAAATAATTTCTAAAAGTATAAATAAAGTGATATTAAGGCAGATTTGGTGTGGTGATCTGGACATGGCTCAGACCTCCTGCTCTCCTCAGTCTCACAGACGCTCTGCACGTTTGTTCATTCACCAGCGTTTTCTTCAACAGCGGCTTTTCCCCCTCATAGTTTCTCCATTTGTCCGTTATGTTTTCTCTCCATCTAGATCGTGATAATAACGGCGCACACAGGTGCACCGAGCAAAAGGGAGCGGGTGTCTTATGTTAAAATACCATCCCCATGTCACTGAGGGAAACTCCTATGAGCCACAGAGCTGCGTGTGTTAACGGGACGGTGGTTTAAACTCCCGCTGACTTTATTCGCCAAATGCAGGCAGGACCAAAGTGCCTGATGGCTGCAGACCCAGAGACAGCGGATTCACGCCTGCTCCGCCTCTAAACAGCAGAAGCTTGAATCTGCAGCAGCAGGCGTAAATCAGCGGTCTCCAGCTCTGCAGCTGCACATTTCTCGACGGCCCGGCCGAGAAAAGTTTATGATTGGTCAGTTGATGTAACGCGATCATCCTCGTGCCACGGCTCGTGCACATGCGCAGATCATTTTGTTTCCTGACTCATCATGGAAGAATGGTCCGGAGCGCAAACAGTTTTTCTTGCTAATCTGCAGGGAAAATCTACGAGAAAGTTCTACAGAAACAGCGACAAAGTCGCTGAGTTGGCAACTCTGTGCTCTGCATCGCTCCAGTTTATCATCTCAGCTGGTTCTGTTAACAAAAAGAAACTTATGCCCGTGTTAACTTTCATTTTCAATAAAGTTCCCGGCCGGAGCTCGGCATTAATTCATCACGTGATCATGACACCACCCTCTGTTGCGCCAAGGCTTAATGTGCGTTCATAAGACACACGGTTGAGGTAATATTACGCTGATTTGCCGGCACGGTGTGTCTTATCTAAAAGGGTCTTGGATAGTCTGGGAGGCGGACCTCCGCCCAGCCACAGGCGGGGGGAGCACTCGTGTTGCTGGTTGAGCTCGATGAGGAGGTTCTGAAGGGGAACGAAGGAGGCACGACTATTATCAAGGCTAATGCTTAGTAGTATAAATTAGGCTTAGCTTCATCATTTTGTTTGGAATAGTCGGATAGTAACGGTTGCTATGATGTATAATTGGACAATAGCCGTTTTGGGGGCGGGGCCGGCGAAAGGCTAATTGCACATAAATGAAAGAGTTACAAAAAAATCACCCCCCTCAGAGTTGTCATGACTGTAAACTAGACCTATTCAACCTAGAATGTTTTTTTGAACCAGGCTGTAAACATGTTTATTTCTGCTGTGAAGTTGGCATTTTTAACATGGAAGTCAATAAGGATTTGCTCGTTTCTGGTGCCAGCCCCTAGTGGATGAAGGTGGAACTGCAATTTTTGTCACTTCCGTGTTGGCTCTGCAAAATTTAGACCAAAATTGCTGCTTGGTGATTATTTCAACAAGCAGAAAATGCTTCCGTAAAAAGAGAATAATCAGGTCTGCGTAACTCCATTAATGCGCAATATACCATGTTCTCAACAAGTAAGCAGCTTAGCGTTTAGCTCTGTTGTTACTCATCGCCATGAAGTACCGTCTGCTGGAGACAAAAATACACGACACCTGTCCACGTAGACCTAAAAAAAATTCAATTAATCCATTTTTCTGTTTCGTATATTTGATGTGTGACTAAAATTGAAAAAATGAAAAACTAAACGTTTTCCATTTATTGTTTCTGATTCAAAAACAAACAAAAAAAATCACTTTTTGCAATTTTTTATTTTTAATTAAAAAAAAGAAGAGAATGAATTACACACAGACTGAGTTTCCCCTTAATTACTGCTGAATTATCATTGAAATGTTTGTAATGAAGAAAACTTTAAAAGACTTTACTTTCTGGGTTTTACACTCTGATTGGGCTGTTTGGGGTCTCTCCGTTCTGATGAAACACATTTCTGGATCCAAACCCCGAGGTCTCCGTGCTGCAACGTGATGTTTTACACAGAAATGCCTCCACGCAAAGACCGCTTATCGCTCTACAAAGTCTACAACACACACACATACAGGAAGGATAATTTATTCAGGCGCACTCATAGCCGCCTCTGCAGTGACCCTCACAGACAATAAAGCATCTCCACAATGGAAATGTTAATTTCCTCATTATCAGCCCTCTTAATTATTTGTTGTGACAGATAATTGCATGCAGGGCGTTTGATATCAGCAATAACCTTCTGCGCGTGTTGTCAAGGGGGCCTTGTTGCCTTTCCCACCCCGAGCGTCGCTTTTCACTGAGACAAAGAGCACGGAAGCGTGCTCACATAACCTTTTATAAGCTCTGTGCCTCCTTTCCCTTTGCCATAATAGGAATAAATATTATAAATTAATTAATCTGTGCTGATTATATTTTAATCACTTTGCCTCCCGGGGTCACTGTATTAATATCACGCTTAGTGCGTGGCTTGTACACATGCACGCACATACACAGCTGAGAATGGCATTGTTCCAAAACTCTAAGTGATGTGTTTTCTGCCACTTCCTGACTTATTAATTACCAGTAACAGTACTTGGGGTGATTTTATTGGATGTACACACTCAGCTGCTGGCATGTTTAAATAATGAAAATGTGCGCACAGAACCCCATACGTTCAAAAATGGCATAAATATACAACAAAAAGTGACATAATTGCTTTAATAGATAATATGAATGAATTGGTATTTCTTAGTGCACTAGTTTCCAGTTTCTACTGTTCTACTCATCATCTTCTTAACTGCTCTTTCTTAGTAGGGACAGTTTAGTCAACAATCAAGCTAACATAAATGTTTTTGGTCAGTGGGAGGAAGCCGCAGGACTCGGAGAAAACTCCATGCATGGGGAAAGCGTTAACTCCAAGCATGCATGGGAGAACATGCTAACCCAATACATGCATGGTGAAATCATGCCAACACCAATCATTTAGGCCACAGCCGGGATTTGAGCCACCAACCGCACCACCATGAAACCCCTTTCCACTGTTGACCTAAGTCAAGAGTAATGGTGTCTTCAACGTGAAACATAAATATCACCATAGCCCTTTTTATAAGACACACTGTGCCGGCAAATCAGCATAATATTACCGCAATGGTGTGTTTTATGAACACGCCACGGCGGCATGACGTTGCAGGAATTTTGTGGTATTCGTGCCGCCACGCTTGATAGTAATATTGCGGTAATATTGAGGCTTCGCCGGCCTTATAGACGCACATTAAGCCTTGGCGCAACAGAGGTTGGTGTCATGATCACGTGATGAATTAATGCTAAGAGTAAACACGGGCATAAGTTTCGTTTTGTAAACAGAACCAGCTGAGATGATAAACTGGAGCGATGCCGCACGCCGGGAGCTTTTCTCCGTTAGATCTGCAGCTCAGATCAACTGACAGTTCACAGGAACGGTAGAGGACACACACCTGTAGGAGCTGCTTGCGAAATAAAACTTAACGAGCGCAGCTTTGATCGCAATAAAAAGCAAGTTATGTCGAAGATAAACGAAGTCCGTGACAGTGCAGAGACCGCACCCATACCTCCTTTATGCCGCCATCGCGTAATCTTTTATTCAATGTGAACGAGACGTTATTTGTTAACGTGGACATAGTGGTGTCTAAAACATATACTGCAGCCAGTCACTAGGTGGCGCTTCAGTCTGTTTCAGCTTTAACTTTCACGGTGAATCTACGTATCTCAATCTTTAAAAGCCATTTATTCCAAACTGCTAAAATTTTGTGTTATAGTGGTTTAGCTATTTCTAATACATGATTGTAGAACGTCAGGGTATAAAGAGGTCTTGAGCGCCCTCTGTTGCTTAGGAGAGGACATGCATATCTAAAATACAGATATAGAAGAATTATTACATGAAACAAATTTGAAAAATATGTGATTGTGTAGTTTTTCTAAGGTACTTTGATGTCAGTGATGGATATTGTAGTTTTCATTTTTAGTAATTTCACAATAGTCAGGAAACAGTGTAACAAGATGGCTGAGCAATTGTGGAATTTTTTAACAATCAAAAAACGAAATCAATGTGGCTTCAAAATCAGCAGAAGCACTTATAAACACAGTCCGTTTTTGCTAGCTTGAGTGGCACTATGAGCTAAAAGCTAACCAGTAATTGAGGTGGTGAGAGCTAGCGCTACCAAAACCACGAGACAGTGATGCAATTCTTTGAATTATAAACTAAAATGTGTAAAATAAAAAAAACATGGAAAAACCACTGATTCCGTGTGTTTTTCTTAATATACATGCTAAGTTATGTGATTTTGGGTCATTCAACTTATTTACAACTGATCATCGGCGTTGTAGACGAAACACCTTCCCACGGCGTTTTTATCATGACTTGTCTCAGGCAGAGTGAAGATTTCTGCAGAAAGAAGCTCCTCTTCCCATAAGTCAGCTGGGCATGACAGTCAGAGGGGGAGGAGCCAACATTTGACCTGTCCAGGTGTACTCCATCTCTCACCTAAGTACTGGAGGTAATTGGCACCATCTACCTGTGACCCTGAAAAGAAATAAGCAGGTTTAGAAAACGAACGAATTAATCCAAGTCAAGTGGCTCTAATTTCAGTTTATTTTGAATGTCAAAAGGCAGTAGTAATAAAAACAGAGAGGGAGAGAAACCCCTCCCTGCCTCAGTAAACAAATCTGCAGAGCAGAAAACACAAGTAGTTAGCGACTGAAGGGTGGCTCGCAGCTTTACTGTGACAGAAATGAGCGCGGGGACAAACGCATATCTGGCTGACACGAGGAACTCCCCAGTCAAAACACCAATTTCATGACTTGTCGAGTCTAATTTGCTGTGTACTGAACTGTGGGGAGGAGATGTTTGGAAACACGATCTGGGATAGAAAGAAGCTATTTATTTCACATAAATGCAGCACTTATGTTTGAAAATGCAATACAGGGTTTTTATCTGTCATGTAGCCATGATAGTGACCCACCATCGTTTGGCACACACACGCCTCCTACATCTGGACTGTACACACTCCTTTATAGGTGTCCATATGTACGTCTGTAAACACATTGAAGGATACGTTCTATATTGATATCAGTGGGATTGATTCCACATTTATTTGGCCAGATTACAAAAGCTTAAACAGAGACGTTTTCCAGCATAAAACTAAACATTTGTTTTGAAATTGTGATATTTTAGGGCTTCGTTTACACCGCTGTGGACATATTTTTAAAAACAATTTTCAATTTCTCAGTTTATGAAAATATTTTCATCCACATTAGAAACAGAAACATGGAAGGACAGCCAACGATCCACTGGGTGGTAAGGGCCTCCACATTAATGACGCATCAAAATACAAAGAAAGAACATGATTATACACAGGAAAATCTGGTTGTTAGAGGTGAGATGAATCCTGCAATGGTAAATATGCAAAACAAGCTAGCTTTTAAATACAAACACAGTCATAGAACACTCATGCTGTCAGCTATCATCCCTGGGCCACGTCCACCTGATACTGGAACCCACATTGCCAGAGGAAACGAGATAGCACTAAACACCAGTCGTCGTTTTCCACGTCCAAACGTCTTTTGTTGTCCGTGACTTCAAATGGTGTTTTTTTTTGGGGAGACTCTGGTAGTTTTGCCTCCGTGTGTGTGTGTATATATGTGTATGTGTGTGTGTGTGTGTGTGTGATTCTGCTTACAGGTGCAATGTGCAAGGTGTCTCTTCTTTCTCTGGAATCACACTTGACCCGTTCTTACATTCTACACATGCCTTCCTGCAGTCCTTCTTTCCCACTGCTAGTGTCCATCTTCTCAATCTCTTTCTCACACACACACACACACACACACACACACACACACACACACACACACACACACACACACACACACACACACACACGGAGGCAAAGGTTGACAGCTTATCCTACCTCCCACATGTGTGACAGGTGTCGGGCCCGGTGGGAGCATTTACAGCCTTTAAACCCTTGACATTTGACCCTTGACCTCCTCTACTCCTTCAACCCCCGAGACACCTGCATTGGCCGGAGAAACTACAAGGTGAAGTGGAACAGAAGAAATGAGGCGGCAAACACAAACAGGACCTCCTTCGGCTTAAAACAAACAACATAAAAGCACCGTGAAAATCAGTCATCTAAATTGTTTTCAACGTACTTTAACGTAGTTTGCGTTGATTTTAAAGGCTTGAAGAACTGTTAGGTCTTCTTTGAAGAAACGTGCATCACCTATCACTATTTTGGTCAAATTTTGATAATTTCCCTATGTGTGATCTGACATGATAACACAAAATTTTGTTTGACCTGTTGAACAACTTTCAACTACTTTCTCACATTTTGAAAATCTGTAGAAAATAACGTGAAAAAATACGATTTCTTCTGGTAATAATGGCAATTAGCAGTGGTGGCCATCTTGAATCGAGTTGACTCAAACACTGTTGAGTTATCGATGAACAACAAAGAAGACGTTTTGAGAGTTTTGCAAAACAATAGTTTGAATAAATTGTGGATTATTAGAAAACACTTCCAACCTTTTATTTACTGCAAGTCAAATTTGATGGTCTGCTTTCATTTTACAAAAGCAACATGGGGTTTTGATCAAAAAGAAAAGTACCGACATATGGGCCTTTAAGGTTACTGTGGGGGCTCTCACCTATGGAAGCCCATTCCTGCCATAAAAGGGGGAAAGGTTGCATGGTATGTAATTGTTATGACTTTAAAACTCATTAGTGTGAGATATACTCATAATTATGTTGACTTTTAAGCTCTTAGTTATGACATACCATGAGACATTTTCTTTTTAATTTGGTTGTAATTGGCTTCCATACTCGTTACCTGGTGGTATAGCAGAAGTATTTGAGCGTTTTTCTCAGAATAATATTTATGTAAACTGAACATATATCAGTTTTAAAACTATTCATAGTGTAGAGGGTATTTTAGTTTTTCCTATTGAACCAAAGTGACCAAAATTAAAGCAAATTTGATGTTAGCAAAAGTTGTCTGTATTTTTAACATTTTGAAGCTAAGTTTCACTTTCATCCCACAAAGTTTTAAGCTATATGGGTCATTAAAACGATATCAACTTTGGAATGGGGTTTTATGGACTTAATAATAAATGTTTCTCTATATTTTGTTTCTTCTCAGTGAAAACAATATTTTCTATATTTACCATGTCTTTGCGAGTTTACAAAAAATTCCATTATTTAGTTCTGTAAAAATATTTGAATCACCAGTAAATTGGTGATTTTATTTTCAAATGTATTTCATGTATTGAAAGACAAAAATAATTGCTCACAATTAAAATTTGTGGCTCTGTACTCTCTCTGAGAAATACCAAGAACATTATGATTTTTTTGTTTTTACAAAATTTTTCATTTGTTGTGTTTTATAATTTTTTATTGAAATTAAGAAAGTATTCTGATAGCTTAACAGGTGTTGAAAACCTTTGTGAAGTTTAAAAAACTAATTCCATTTATTTGACTTTCAGGTGAAATCAACTGTACTTGATTTTTTTTACTTAAGTAAAAGTACAAATAAAGGGTTAAAAAAATTACTTAAGTAAAAGTGAAAGTGTCCAATACATTTTTGACTTAAGCGGTAGTATTAGGTAGTATTAAAATATCAAATGTACCTAAAAGTAAAAATTTAAAGTATTTAACTAACATTTAAATATGTGTTGTATGTGTAGAAGTGTACTATTGGACCAAGAGTGGAGGTGGGGGTTGGACAAAACACAAATTAAAGTACTTTTACTCTTGAAACTTTTTGCAAAATGTAGTGAAGTACAAAGTACAGATAGTTACTTTAAAAAGTGGTGGAGAAAAATTAAAAAGTAGGCCTCAAAAATATTACTTAAGTCAAGTACAAATACAGAAAAATTGTACTTAAGTACACCTTCCATCACTGAAAATCACAATAATTGAGCTGATCATGAGAAAAAAACTGTTTTACAAAAACTTTTAATCAGTGACCTCTTGGGTTGTTTCTGGTTTCTGTTGACATGTTTATGCTTTGGTGAGTCAAACAGAGGTCTTTATCAAATGATCCAACATTAGCCTCCGTACAGTGAAACCAGCACATGAAACACACAGAGTGACACGCTGTAATGAAAACATCTCCAGCAGATGTTCGCTGTATGTAAAGAGGGACAATTACTGTACGTGTTTTCCGTCTGATTGGGAAAACGGCTGAGGCTTAATTATACCGGTAAGTCACAATGATTAGCATATGCATTAAGTGTGTGTGTGCGTGTGTGTGTGTGTGTGTTTTTCCTCACTTCCCTAGTGTGTTACTTGTGAAGTGATTTTTAAGAGGGTAAACACCCCTTTTTCTCATTCTGACCATGCACACACACACGCACACACACACACACACACACACACACACACATGGCTGGCTGGAAGCTGACCCCTGACCCGGACAGATTTCACGGATTATCCTTTTTTTGTCTGAGCATTGCCTTTCTGATCCACTGCTTTCCCTTGATTCTATAAAAACAGCTCCCTCCTTTCTTCTCCTCAGCTGGTAAAGCCTCTCCAGGCTCTACCTGGATTCCCAAAGCTTGTAACCAATTCCATAGTTTCCCTAAACCCCACAAACACTGGGGGGTGGAGGCCTTAGAGAGTTGGAACAGAAGAGAGGAATACTCCTCCTTTTGAGGATGGGGTTTTATAATAATGTGCTGTTACTGTTTAAAGAGACATGTGTTCCTAATAGACAGGAAAATAATGTTTGAGTTTAAGGCATTAGTTATTTTAACTGTGAAAACAACGATGAAGAAGGAAAAATACTAATATATCCTTATTTTATTTATAAGTAGACAAATTACAGAAGAAATTAGGCAGAAACAGGAAAATAAACTAAAATAAAAAGGATTCGGCCAAAAGTGTATGACAAGTGTAGGAGAGAATTCAAACTTCACCATCCAGTTAGAAACATCCACAATGTGCAAATGTAGTCATCTGAATCAATCTGCAGAAGTCCACCAATCACTTTTCCATCTGAATGACTGTCAGCACCAACAGCACCATTTTCAACAAGACTCCCAATCAACAGGTGGCGCTAGTCTCACAGCAACAACAAAATAACAGAACGCAAACGTGTGAGGAAACGACGATGAATGCTTGATGATAGATTGTGATGATGGTCTAAAAGGAAAACAACACAAACTTTTATCTAATTAAAGGAAAAAAAGGGTTTAGAGTCTTACTCATTAATATTCATGAGATGAAAATCTCTCTCCTCTGATTGGCTAACAGCTATAAGACTTCTTCGCTGCCTTTGTTTGCTCTTTTTCTTGGGTAAAAATTGCAACGTTGATGTGTCATCTCCATAAATAACACAAGCCTAAAAGTGTTCCGCCATGTTGTAAAGTTGCTAATGCTAATGGTTAGCTTCTAGCCAAGACGCGCTCTGCTCTCTCCTAGCCATAAGATCAGTACAGCTTTCTGAGGTCACAAGTCAAAGTGGGCGGAGCCATGCATGATAATTTTCCCTGTGACATGGAAAAGACTGTCCTTTTAGGACCTGATTGTTTTCCCATCTATTTCCTTTTGGCGGTTAATACATGAAATAGGGGTTGAAGACTATTTCCACGTTACCATGTGAAACTGACCATATTTCATAAATAAACAAGTGTTACACGATTTCTCAGTGAACAACACCTTTTAAGACAACTGTAGACCCCCTGAGTCAAACACGGGTGCAGATGACCTGAAAATAGTCTTTTGGCTTACTGGCTTGCACACAAGGACATGGAGGAGTGTTCTGAAGCCTTGAGTTAAACACTCACCCTCTCCTTGGCCTTTGAAGTGGACAGTCTGCTTCCAGTGCAGAAGGAAAAGCTGTTTAACCTCCACACATTCATGCCCCTGCTTAAACAGCAGCCTTAAGCAGGAGAATGGAGATTAGCTGCACCCTCAGCATCTCATTACATCCTAAAGGAAGCCTTTCAAGAGAGCTTTAACAGCTGTTTCCACACAATTCCCCCCTCCTGCTGAATAAAAGAAACGCTCTCATAAATCTTGTCTTACTGTCACAAGGCATGAAATAAGAACATTTGATGCTAAGTGATATGTTTCTGTATGAGGAGGCAGCAGCATGACCAGAGACAAAACACAACCTGAGAGCAACAAATGGTGAGACGTGAGTGACGGAAGACTCAGAAGGAGCTTGTTGCCTGTCAATCAAAAATAAAAAGAAGAAGAGGGAGACAGTGTCCCTCTTCGACCCTCCCCTCGCACCGTGAGTGACGCTTGGATTGGACACTTTAAATACAACATCTAATACAGGCTTGTATTCTGTCAGTCACAGCAGCAGAGCTTGTCGTTTCAGCTTTGCTGCCTTCCCCTCATCATGAATTACACAACGCCTCAACAGGCAGAACAAAGCCAAACTGATGGGGCTTATTAAACTCACCCATCCAACTAAAGCATGCTGTGACTTTGGGAACATTTACTCAGATCTTAAGATACAATAAATTGTCTGCAGAATTCTTAAAACAACTATGGAAGAAGAATTTACCAGGCATCGCGCCAAAGTGAGCATTCTGAGACAAATGTTGACCAAAAACCCAATGGATACCATCAACTAGAGTTGGGCAAAACTTTTAACACTGATGTGCTATTACTAACAGAAACATGGCTTTAAAGTGGCAATGTGTAGTTTTTACCATTAATCTCTGGAAATATCCATTGAAGTGTTGTTGAAAATGAATTAAATGATGCCAAGTTGTTGAAAAATACTGGTGGCTTCGTAACATATAACCATAAAAGTCGGGTCTAAAATACATCGGAGTGGGCCTAAGTTTCTGGGCGACACCATATTAGACGTGGTGTTTCCTTCTACGTGAGTGCGTGAGGACAAAACGCAGTTACAGATTTGTAACAAGCGGTTACAAAACTTTCACCATTCATAAACATTGTTGTTTTAAACATTTTCCTCTTCAGTCGTTGCCAGGGATGAAAGGGAGTCTGATGTACTTGTCATTTTGCTGGAGGTTGAACGATCTGACGAAGTACTCGTTCGAAAACTGTGCTCCCAGGGATTTTTGACCCTAATGGCCATCCGTTGGTACGGTCTACTTGAACATAAAAATACCACGTGCTTGCAATGATTTAGGTAAGTACTGCCCCCTGTTGCCAGGAAAAATACACACCATTACTTTAACAGTGAAATTCTTTTGTCATTTTTTTAATTTAAGGAAAAATTCACATGCATTAAAAAGAACCTAGAATGCAGTTAATCAACAATCTAAACCAGAGCTTTGAGCCTCTAAAAAGCATCAGAAATGTTCTTTTGGCTTTCATCTGACCCAGGAGCCCTGATACAGGCCATTCTAAACCCCCTAAACCAGCCTTGCTGTGAAAAAAGCTGTTGACCCCTCCCACTCAGCCAGGACATGAATATGATAATGAGCTGCTTGCTGATTGGTTGGTTTCCCCAGAAGGCCTCAGACACTGGAGACATGCAGGTTTGAGGAGGCGTGGCTCCCCCTTATGATGTGTTAAGGAAGGCTTTCTCAGAACAGAAGTTTTTCTCTCACCTTTTTCAACTTTCTAATTTACATAAAAAGTAGGTCACACACGACTTTGACCTTTTGGCTACTTTTGACCACCCAAGCTGTCTTTATTCAACAACAAGAAGGAAAATATTGGTTTACATTCTAGGTCTCCTTTAATTTATTTAGTTTAAACTAAATGTTTCAAAACACTTTTTTGCATTTTTAATTTTTATTGCTCTAAGCATAAAATTAACACCAGATCTTTTGACAAGGGCTTCTGTAAAACGGTCATGACTAATTGTCATCTGATCTGTTGTAGATGAGCCAGTATCTATCTGGCCTGCAACTAGTCAGAGATGCAAATTTGGGACAAAATACACAAATTGTGAATTTTGGATTCATGATGAATGAACAACTTGGAACATTCAAATTATTTTTTTTCCCTCTGCAATCAGCTGCAACTTAGTTTAAAAGGGTAGCCAAACCCTCTCAAAGTTGTCTCATGGTTATCGTATTTTCGGACTAAAGATGGGTTTGGCTTGGTTAAAGCAAGAACTGATCATTCTAGTAACACATCAATACAAAAAGTCATCCAATAATTATTTACATAAATTAGCTAGAAATAATTAGGTTACCATAGGTTTTTGGTTATAGTGATAAATATATTTTTATTAGATCAGCTGCATTTTGTTTGGCTTATATTGCTCCTATTATTATTCCCCTTCTTTCATTCCACCACTTTCTTGTCTCCCGTTTTCATTTTTATATTTGTCTCTAGTCTCTCTTTTGATAAACTACACAACAGGAGGAGTATCTACAACTCTTTCTACTGTAGAGTAAATCTGCTCTGACATAGTAAAGCGTGACTTCCAAGCATTTGACTTTTATATGAAAAACAAAAACATCTTTTAAACACAGGTGAATTTTTTTGTGCTAAAACAAATCTGAGACACAATATGTCCGACATTAAAAAACCAACCTTCAACTGCACGCGCTTCTAATTTAAGTCAAACACAAAGCAAATGTAATCAAGCACTACATGTGCTCTAAGTGTGTGTGTGTGTGTGTGTGTGTGTGTGTGTGTGTTGGATAGGAAACTGCACAATAAAATAAAACAGAACAGAGCACATCTGACTAGAAAAAGATGAATGTGTTCTTTGTTGCTTAATCTAAAGTGAACTCCACTGCACGTCCTATTGATGTAGTGTGTGTGTGTGTGCGTGCATGTGTGTGTGTGTGATGTTGAGTTTCCCGGTGCTATGACAAGAGGTTAGCAGCACTAAAATAAACCTCAAGTGAACCGTTTGTCTGATTTTCCCATCACAATAATGAAACGTGATCAGGTTTCGCTGCACTGTGCCAGGGAGCGTCCGGGGTCCACAACTGTCAAGTCAGACTTCAAAGACTCGTGGCCCTTCTGCACTTTGCCTACCCTGGCCTCACTGACGGAGATGGCTGGATGACATTCCAGACTTGTTATGGACTGCATTTTTCCCCTCCCCTTCCTCACTTCAGTGTCCCGACATCTATTCTGCAGCTCTTAAAGCCAAATTACAGAAGATATCTTAGAGCAGGAAAACAAAAAGTGAGTCATGAGAAGGGAAGCTTGACTGAGAGTTCACAAGGTGACTTTCTGGACCCAATGAAAAGACCACTTGAATATCTGGGGCCTGTTTCAGTTCTAATTGACAGAACTGACAGCAAAGACTCAAATATCCTAAAGAAGAGCAAAACAAGAAGAGGGTGGAGCTGAAAATTGTAGTCAGAAAGAAGGAAAACAAATCACTTCTATAGAGCTGTCCTCTTTATACAGAGGTAGAGGGAGCCAGAACAATTAGTAACATCTTCTTTGCAACAGAACACAGGGTGTTGTGTTAGATGGGGTCTCCAGTTTGGTAAATACCATCAATAAAAGCAGGAGCATAGATTAGATACGAGCTACCAGTTGTCGCAAACCACTTGTTTAGAAAAATAATACAAGTTGGAACAGAAAATAAACCATAGACCACTGGCTCCAGAAAGTTTCAGCTTTTGACCAGCGAAAGTCTCAGAAACTTGACCCCAACTACAAATATTGGCAATTTTGTACATTTTTGTCAATATTTTTCTTTGGAACAGCTAAGGTTCTAACCTCAGTTTAGTTAAAGTCCCATTTCACACTGGTGAAATTATTTCTCTTTATTTGACCATCCCCTGGGGATGGTCGCGCTCGTGAACCATTTGGTTTAACCCCCCAATCAAACCCCTTAAATGCTGAGTGTCAAGCGAGGAGGCATTGGGTCCCATTTTTAAAGTCTTTGGTATGACCCAGGCAGGGATTTGAACCCATGATCTCCCAGTCTCAGGGCGGACGCTCATACCACTAGGCCACTGAGCTAGGAACAAGTGTCTTTGACGCTAGATGCTTTGATGCTGTTTTGCAATCATCAATCCTTTTCCCTTCCTCTCTTGCCTGGCAACACCTTGAGATCTCCAGGAGGATCTGAAGAGTGTCACTGAGAAGAAGGGATGACGAACATCCCCAAGAAACCACAAAGCAACCAAGTCAGATGGACTCTTGATGAGGAGGAGCCGCTCTACTTTGAGTTCCCCTGAGATGAAGGAGCTCCTTATCACTGAGTTTGGCCACCCTGTGAAGGAAGCTCATGTCCACCTGTCCTATCCTAGTGAACATGACAGCAAGATCCTCTGCTTGAAACAGAATTACTCCTAACTTAAAGGTAGCATTCCACCTTTTTCTGGTTGACAATCACAGCCTTGGATTAGGAGGAGCTATACTAGACTGTAACCATCGCGGTGTCCATTAAAGGTCCAGGCCTGAAGACAAAAAGCATCTAGAAAAATGTAGTGATTAAACTTGAAGACCTCTCCTCTCTATGACTAAGTCCTGTCCATGATTTCGACAAATATAACAAATGACAATAAGGAATATTGTGTGGCTGTGTTTGTTGACTTGGCTAAAGCCTTTGACTCTGTAGACCATAACATCTTACTTAGCAGGCTCAAACATATAGGACTTTCTCAGGCATCCGTGGCATGGTTTAGAAGTTATATCTTAGGCCGTACGCAAACAGTGAGAACAGAGGGTTACCAATCTGCTCCTCTACCTCTAACTATGGGCGTTCCTCAAGGGTTAATACTGGGCCCAACCTTATTCAAAGTCTATATCAATAACATTGTTCATGCTGTTGACAGTTCTCATATACATTTATATGCGGACGACACCATTTTATATGCATGCAGTTCTTCTTTGAATGCAGCTTTGTCCTCCTTGCAGCACAACTTTAATTGTCTTCAACATGCCTTCTCCAACCTTCACCTTAATTTAAACACAAGTAAAACAAAGTTCATGATCTTCAACCGTAACTTACCGCAATCAACTTGCCACCCTAGTATTGTTTCCCTGGATGGTACAGAACTACAACTTGTCAGTTCTTATAAGTATCTGGGTATCTGGCTTGACAGCACACTTTCATTTGACATTCACATTAATTCATTACTCTCTAAAGTCAAGTCAAGAATTGGGTTTCTATACCGCAACAGGACATCCTTTACTCATTCTGCAAAGCAAACCTTGGTCAAAATGACAATCCTTCTCATTTTAGATTACGGTGACATCATTTATAGGACTGCTTCCAAAAAACTTCTTCATAAACTCGATGTCATTTATCACTCAGCAATCCGTTTGGTCACTGGTGCCCCTTTCACTACTACAGGATTTTGTGATCTGTACTCACTCGTTAACTGGCCACCACTCCATTCCTGCAGGTTGTTACATTGGTATCAATTTATATACAAAACAATCATCGGTAGAACACGTCATATCTTCGCTCATTACTCATCACTTCCAACAGCCAGCACAATTTATGTTCCAGTAACCTAATCTCTATGGTTATTCCCAAAGCTCGCACCTCCTTTGGCCGTTCCTCATTCCAGTTTGCTGCTCCCAATGACTGGAATGAACTGCAAAAATCACTAAAGCTCACTACCTACGTTCCATTATCTACCGTCAATAATTCATTGCATTCAATAGTTTCTGATCAATGTGCCTGCTGCTGAGTACTTAAAGATTGTTTTAAGTCTGTTTTGATGGCTTGTACATATTATATATGAGAACAGTCCTTTGCCTTTATGTCTAGCTGATTTATCTTAATTTTAACTTGTATTTTTTTTATTTATCTTATCTGTTTTTTATCTTATCTGTTTGTGTAAAGCTAACTATGTGTCTGTTGCTGCTGCCTCTTGGTCAGATCGTCGTTGTAAAAGAGAATGAGTTCTCAATCGACTCATCTGGTTAAATAAAGGTTAAATAAAATAAACAGAGACAAGGAACAGCCCTGATAGAGTCCAGTGATTGAGCTTGTCTTTGTACCACGAACGCCAACAGAATTCTTGCTTTGATTGTATAGAAACCAGAAAGCACACAGTTCATTATAGAAGACTTCATTTTTCTATGAAGGCTATGAGTAATGAAAAATAAATGTAAGTCATCGAAAAAGTCAGTAGCCATGTTGGAAAATAAAAAAAAAATTGGGGGGAAAATACTGTAAATGGATGAAGAAAGCCACCAACACACTCACGTGTTGCTTCCTCAGAAGACAGGCAGATGAAGTGCTATGTAGTGCAGAGTACTCATTTGCAGTACTGGGTGGCCTGCGGCCTGTGGCATCACTACTGTTCTCTTTCATTTGGAAGTGCCTGGAATGGTGTGGGTGGACGACTACATCTATGCATCCCATTCGTTGGTAGTGTGTAGCTGTCTGTGTGTCTCTATTCATGTGTGATGGACTGGGTGCAAAGTCAAATAAAAGGAAATCACAGTAATAGGAGTCGACACAGCTGAGATCCATACACAGGGAAGATACCGGATAAAGATAGCAGCCTGGACCTGATCATCAGCTGCTTTAGTTTGAGTAAGAGATGCAGAAACAAACTCAGACCAGCTGAATGACTGACGTGAATACAAATAGCCAAAGACAAGACCTTTATTGAACACAAATGTCCTCCTAAAAGTTCCTTTTTAAATCTGGCTGTGAAATGAAGATGGGTATCACTTTACCGACTTTGGGTCATCAAAAGCATCAGTTTGCAATCTCTGACAAAAGCACCAAGCAGACGATGTAATCGATGAAAGGAAAGATGGCCTTTTGAGCCGTGGTTGAAGACATTATCAACCTGAAATGTGTGTGTAAAGCTCTTTGAGGCGTCCAACTGAAATCAAATTGCACCGTGACAGAGTGACAAGTATTCACCAAAACATTTACATATTTATATTGCACCAACAGTTACTGTAAAATTGGAAAGGATAATTAAAGATAAAACGAGTGTCTGACAGGACATAAAGTTTGGGTCAAGTCAAACATGGGATTAGGAGCAAACCACTTCCCACAATGGTACTAAAATCTGGCCTTTGAGCTTGTTTTGACTTTAAATTTTTATGGATGCTTCCACCACCTAAAGTTTAAAGTATCTGTTTGGTAAGTGTGAAGAAAATTCATATGAATTTGGTGTAATTGTCTTTGTTTTGTCGACATCTGGCACCAAGTTAGAATATCAATGTGGATGACATACAGTCTCGCCAGAATATGACTTTTTTTTAGACATTGAATTTTTATTGTGTAGAATTATGTATTTGAATTGTTTTTACTTAAAGGTGTCCTAGAATGCAATTAATCAACAATCTAAAACAGAGATTTGAGCTTGGTTTACATTCTAGGTCCCCTTTAAAACACACCAGCAAACATTTCATCTGTAAAAATTCAACAACACAATTTAAACATAAAAATTTAATTGGCAAAAATTCAACAACAAATGAGGTGAACAGGTGACACTACTTCTGATGTTGAAATTTTATTGTTAAATTTTTATGAATGAAAATTTTTGCTGGTGTATTTTCAGTAAAAAAAATTCAAATACATAATTTCACAAAGTAAAAATTCAATGTCATAAATTCAATGTCTAAAAAAAGTAATATTCTGGTGAGACTGTTTCTTCCATACATCAAATACAATTTTTTTTAACTTGCCTTTCTGACCACAGTTTATAAAACATTTTATCAGACCCACAAATAATGTTTTGAACTTTTATATTGTCAAGACGGCCTTCGAATCAAACAGTATTTTCATTAGCATCGTACATGTTAGTATGTAGAATTTCCAGGGGAGTTTTTTCACTTTATTTCGATGTTTTCTGACAACAATATTAAAAAAAATGACAGTTCTTTACAATAAAAATAACTAATTTGTATTAATTAAATAACACAATGTAAGTAATAAATGGGTTGCCTAATTTGTGGAACCATAATGTCAGAAGCTATGATTAGACATGTAACAGCATTTTACCAGGAAGTTATTTTTTGACCAGATTATAATGTCCAACAGGCACTCGGGTCAATCTGTCAATCTGAACATTATTGTGTTTTACTTTGTTGGGTAGTTCCAAAAAGAGTAGTATAGCTGGATGTCATCAGCATAAATATGGAAGGAGATATTATTACATCGATTGATAATTTGTTCAATGGCAAGTTTAGGGTAAGAAAAAAATGGGTCACAAAAGCAAAGCCTTGAGGGACACCACATGACAGGTCAGTTGTATCTGACACAATCTTGTTTATATTAACACTAAAATGTCTGTTAGAAAGGTAAATGTTCTACCCAAATACTTTTCTAGTGTTCTAACACTCTAGAGCTGTTCTTGAGATATATACCAAATCACGTATCCTATATATTAAAGTACTGTGATCGACCATGTCCAATACCAAGGACAGATTTGAGCTTAAGTAACTGAACCCTGTCAGTATCAACCCTAACCCTATCCCTCATGTGATGCTGTTAGCTTGAATTGGGATATGGAAAACATCTAAAGTGTGATCTGTCAGTGGTCAAGTTAGATCAGGGGTGCCTATAAAGATTGGTGGCAGTCGATCTCAAGACTCAAATAATATTCGCCATAATCTCACCACCAGAGGAATAAAATGCTTTAAAAAGGTCATAATGCATAAGTGCCACCACATCCCTTACCCCCATTATTTGATCATTTTATAAGCGGCAGATCATTTTGAACTCATCTTAAAAGAAGCTCACAAAGTGAAAAAGTGTAGACCCTTCCCTTCTTGATTAATCCATGCAGTTTAAATCTCATTACTGTAATCTCATTGGTTTGCTAATGACCAGTGGGAATGGATTTTAGGAGACAGAAGTGGATTAAAAGCTCATGTGAAGTAAAAATACAGTTGTATCGTATGGCATGATTTTCTTAAATGAATATATCTCATGTTAGGACCAAAGAATACACCAAAAAGCACCTTTTTTTTCTTTTTTAGAAAAAGTTATGATTGTGGGATCCAGACAGTAGAAGTAAGACAACAACAGTCCCCACCCACAGAGGACAGGAATCTGAAAGGAAATCTGAGAGCAGCCGGTGAACTTTGAGCTATGCTGATGTCAACCTTTATGGCTGTTGGAGTTCATAAACCATAAAAAAGCATACAGGCTAGGCTCCTTTTTCAGGTCTGAATAACAGAAGGAGAGCAAAGGATTCAAATTTCAAGCCAAGATAATGAAACAAGACAGTTTAATAAAGCCATGAAAGCTGATCCAATGCAAGTATTGTCCTGGAGAAAATGATTGTTGATTTATGAGCGTATCATGCAATAGCTAACAGTACAAGGAATATATATTTTACCCTGCATTAATAGATGTTTAACTGTGGGAAAATAGAAATTTTAAATATTTCTGATTTAGGTTAGCCACAGCTTAAAGGGGTCATGTCACCTGTATTTCCAGTAATTTGATGGTTTTAATTATGCATTTCTCAGTTTTTACCATCAAAGTGAAATATTAGGAAAGACGCAAAACGGTCGCAAAACGGCGGTGAAAAGTACTTGGCAGCAATTAGCCGCCATTATACTTTCAACTGAAGCGTCACGTTTTGGACGCGTCCCAGAAGCATAGAGACGCGTTGCTTACATTTCGAGAACACGTCAAACTCCGCAGTTCAGATCAGGCTAGACAGGAAGTCAAACATGAAAGCAGTGTAAAACATTCAGAAACTTTCAAAATAAAAGTCATGTGCAGATTTCCAGTTACTTAAATAGTAAAAAAAGATATGTCATTTCCTGTGAAACCTCCGTAGCCGAGCCTTTTGGATACGCACAGCCATCTTTCTCCTTGCTTGTTATTGTGTGAACTTTCAAAATCACGCGTGGTGTTGTCATCCTTCTGCGATTTTGTGATTTTGCGGGACCAGCTGTTTGGAATGCTTTCTCTACTGTTTCGCGTCTGAAATGCTCCCAGTTGGAAGGAAGCTCGCAGGTAAAACACCTCTATTACGTTACATGTCGCTTACGCATCCAGTCGAAAGAAGGGGTAACTCCACTGCAAATAATCATAGAATCCTAAATACTAGAAGTTACCATCACTTGGACCCACAACACTTCATTAGGCAAAACACAACAACATCTTTACTTCCTAGGAAAGCTAAAAGGAGCTAACCTTACTCACAACCTGCTGATTAACTTTTGTAGATTCACAGCTGGAAGCATCATGGCGATCTGGTTCTCCAGTTGCACCAAGGACTCCAACGTAAGCTTTTTGGTGAATCGTAACTCCAACCCAGCAAGCAATTGTTGGTACCAAATAGTTGGAGTCAAGTCATTTATGCTCCTAGTCATCAAGCACACATACAAATAGACTAAAGCCCAGCTTCTTCCCAATGAAAACCAAATCAGTTTGTCTTGATGAATTAAAACGAACCACTGCTGTGATAGGAAATGGATGTACGCTATGACATTTGTTCTCAGGAATGTCCATGCCCAAGAAGATCTGCTAATCTGCTGATTTTTTATTGTAATTTTTAAAATTTTACGATGTGTTTTGCTAATTTTAGGCATGTACAGTGTTTTTACTTAATTTAAAAAGGAAAGAATGTACCTAGCTTTGGAAATCTATGGATACAGTGAAAGAGGGCATGAAATTAGGAGGTGTGAAGGTAGAGGATGCTGAAGTTTGGAATAAATGGAGACAGATGAGTCGCTGTGGTGACCCCCTGGACAGAAAGGAGAAGAAGAAAGACTAGATTGCCTCAAAATTTAATTACATCAACATTGAGCAATTCAAGCTCAAACCTGCATCTGATTGGAATTTGGTTAGCAGCTATAATGTTTTAATTTTGATGTCTATGTGAAGAACTTGGTGTTTTTTTTCTGTATAAATGTAAATATATAAAATTCTATTTTATAATTCCTGTTGGGCCAAACAGGAATGTACTGCGGTGGCAGTATCATGATTTGGGTCAGCTGACTACACGTCAACATCAACTTACCATTCAAGAGAAAACAAGTGTTGAACACCTTAAGATGAAAACATCATCCAACAAGACATCCATTCAAGTTTTTCTCACATTAGAGGAAGGTCAGGATGGATTTACAGCCAAAGTCCACAGATGGGATTCCCCTTTTTGTGTTCTATCCCAATTGTTCATCCCCTCGTGTTCCTGTTTTCTGCAGTATGTGAATATTCATGTGTGAACGAAGTTGCCCAAAATTTGGAGCTGATGATGTTTTCTTTTCTCTTCCACATCTCACACAGACAGAATCCTGCTGTCTAAAACGGTACATCTTTTCGACCACAGGAGCGTTTAGATAAATAAAGCAATCGAAGGCTGGTCCTCTGCTACACTGAACGTGAAAGAATGCAGATGTCAACATCTCAAACTGGCCACAAAATTGGCAGTTGTGACACCACTGAGGTTTCGCCTCCTACCCCACCCCCCTATAGGCCCCCTCAAAGCCTCCTCCTCCTCCTCTTCCTCTACTCCTCATGGGACGCTTCCCTGACTTTGGATTAAGAAAAACATCAAGAAAGTTAATATTAAAAAGTAATGGAATAAATACAATTTTGGACATTTTAATTTATAATTCTCAATTATTATTGGGGACTTTTTGAAGCCTAAAAAATTCTCAAAAAAAATTTTTTTTAAAACCTCCTATAAAAGTTTCAGGTTTAGCCCTCAATTATTACACCCAAGAAAAAATGTAATACATTTAGTTATTTTTTTTGCCATTTTTCATTAATTATGTGTAATAAGGGTTTATTGTCTTATTGTCCCATATTGTCTCTGGCCTGCTTTCCTATGTAAGTTAGGGATGTAATGGCCACAGAGAAACGGTTCATTCTGAGAAAAGCTAGTTTAACACGTCATAAGCTCAAACACACCTTACGTTTGCATGTCCTAACCCTTTGCAGCGTCAACAATAACGTTGACTGTGGTAATGCTAACCATGAAATAATGCTTTGCCTGAGCTACTGTTAATGCCAGCCTAAGCTATTGCTAACGCTAGCCTGAGCTACTGCTAATGCTAGCCTGAGCTACTGCTAACACTTGCCTGAGCTACTACTAATGCCAGCCTGAGCTACTGCTAACACTAGTCTGAACTACTGCTAACGCTAGCCTGAGCTACTACTAATGCCAGCCTGAGCTACTGCTAATGCCAGCCTGAGCTACTGCTAACGCTAACCTGAGCTACTGCTAATACTAGCCTGAGCTACTGCTATCACTAGCCTGAGCTACTGCTAACGCTAGCCTGAGCTACTGCTAACACTTGCCTGAGCTACTACTGATGCCAGCCTGAGCTACTGCTAATGCTAGCCTGAGCTACTGCTAACACTAGCCTGAGCTACTGCTAATGCTAGCCTGAGCTACTGCTAACACTTGCCTGAGCCACAATATGGCAGAACTCCTTCTGGCTTGTGTTATTTATGGAGATAAAACATCAATGTTGGAAAAGCAAACAGAGTCAGTGGTAGAGTATTGTTGCTGTTAGCCAATCAGAGGTGAGATGTCCGAATATCGGGAAATAAGACTCCAGATCCTGCTGTCTGAAGCTCTCCTCTGATCTAGCTCCTGAAACAAGTGCACCAGAGCTCTTTTTTCCCCAGAGTACGACTTACAAGACATTCATTCCTACTAGAGACCACTGCAAATGTACAAAAAATATGAGTGAAGGACCTCTTTAACATTTTTCCCTGTGCGGCATTTTCTTACTAAAAACATACAAAGTGACTTCTGTTGGTGAAAATAGTTGCAGTCAACCATCTGATGTAACTTTATATAATTTTTTTAAAGTGCCTCGGATCTGGAATGGTTCAAACAAGGATAAAACTGGGAAGCCTGTCAAGAAGATGAGCCATCCATCTCTCAAGGGCCATTTGCATTTGACATATGTTTAAATAAAAACGCCTCTGGTCATGGAGGAATTTGGCACAGAAACGCTGCTGTGGATAGGAGAGAGAATAGAGAAAGGATTTGAAAAAAGATTATGTCACGGGCTGAAATAAGACAGTGGCCTGTTTTGACACATAATGTCAAACACAGCAGCGACGAGTGGAGGGTGCTGAGGACTCCGACGAGCTGCGGCTTTGTAAGTCAGCAAGGGAATAAAGGGAAAAAAGCCTAGTGATGAAAAGATGAAGAAGGGGAGGGTAAATTAAAGACGACGAGGCGAAAACCATGAAGGAGAAAGAACTGATTTACTTAATTATATTAAAACAATCTGAATATAATTTCATATTTTGTGCAGTGAAATGATCATTATTGCTCATTACATAATGAATACTAAATGTTTGTAAAATGTGTTCTAATTGAGACTAAATTTGTCACTTTATGACCTTGACGTACAAAGCTGTGGAAAAAGTATTTACCTTCTTACATAATTCTTCTGTTTTTGCTTTTGTAAGATTGGCAAACCAATCTAATGATTGGGCAAGCCACACAGATTGACGTCACTATGTAAATAAAACATTCATGGACTCACCCATCTTAGTTCACAACGGGGAAGGCTGTTGTTGACTTAGCATTAAGGAGAGAGCAGAGTATACTACATCTCTGCTAGTAGAAGCTAACTATTAGCATTAGCAACTTCACAACACTGCAGAACTCCTTCATTCTTGTGTTATTTGTGGAGATTAAACATCAACGTTTCAGAGCAAATGAAGTCAGTGGTAGAGTTGTGTTGCTGTTAGCCAGAGACGAGATGTCCAAATATCAGGAAATAAGACTCCAAATCCTGCCGTCTTCTGCTCACCTCTCCTCTGGCTCACTTCTAGTTCCTGAAACAGGAGCACCAGCTAAGTGGACCAAGTTACAGTAGCCAGGCATCTTTGTATGGAAACGCCCAGTGTCCAAATGAAGGACAAACTTAGATCTTGTCCAGGACACTGAATACCAATATTTGTTGGCTTATTATTATTGGTTTTATTGACAGAAATAAAACAAGGCATAGGCCATTATCAGTGGTAAATTGTGGTATATCGGCATATGTGTAATAATATGTGTGCTCTACTGACAGCAAACTCATTAACCGCCTTGCCAAACCCTCATTTATCCGATTGCAGCAATATTTTGGTATAAACGTTCAAATAAAATGTATTTGCATCCTCTAAAATGTTTTTCACATAGTGATGAGCAAATAAATATCTTAGGTTTACATATCTGAAATATTTCGAACAGTTTGTGGGATTCCAACATCTTTAATTATTTAGTAATGCTATGCAGACACGTCTAGTAGAGTGTCTAGTGACGCTGGACACCACTCTCAGTGCTGCTATTAATGTGTGTGTATTATGTTCTTGCTTATGCCATCAATCAACATCATGTATGTTCATAAGTAAAGTTATCTGCCTGTATGCCAAAATATCCATCTTAACAAGTCATTTAATTTAAGGTACTACCAGTGGAATTTGATACTTGATGAGTTCTGCGACCCCCCAGGGTCCCTCGGCAGCAATATTTCACACAAGCTGTCTCAAGCGTCTCCATAGAAGCTCTGCTGAAGCCTTCAGAGTTCATTTGTGAATGGCAGTGTTTAATGTTCTACATCTGGGGCTTTTATTTACCGTGTGAACTTCAACAGTACTGTTCATAAATAGATTTGGAGATATGAGAGGCAATTACTTGTAAGAGTTTTTCATTAGAAAAAAGAATGGTCATTATGTCATAAACGGTTTTAAATTTGAGTTTAGTTGTTTATTTCATTTTTGTAATGATGCTTCTTATTAATAAATCTTATATTGGAAAGTGGGCTGCACAGTGGTACAGTGGTTAGCGCTGTTGCCTTGCAGCAAGGAGGTCCTGGGTTCGCATCTTGGCCTGGACTCTCTCTGCGTGGAGTTTGCATGTTCTCCATGTGTACACGTAGGTTCTTTCCGGGTACTCTGGCTTCCTCCCACAGTCCAAAAATATGACTGTCAGGTTGATTGGTCTCTCTAAATTGTCCTTTGGTGTGTGTGTGTGGTTGTTTGTCCTGTGTGTCTCTGTGTTGCCCTGCGATGGATTGGCATCCTGTCCAGACATGCCCAAAGATTGTTGGAGATGGGCATCGGCCCTCCGTGACCCTGCGTGGATAAGCGGGTACTGACGATGGATGGATGGATATAGGAAAGCCTGAGTAGTCACCTTTACCGTGTATTGTGTTGCAACCAAAAATTACGCAAAAGTCCTCTGCATATTCTTCTGTTGGTATTCGATTGCTGGGTTTGTTCCAGACTCAGACGTATGACTGGAACCCAATTAGCTCTTAACAGCTTAGTCATGCTGTATGTGCTAGAGTGACCAAAACAACATGGTTGGTTCATTCAGTCAATACTGGTTAAGGAATGGTATGTCATTCCATAGGAACATGTGAATCTGGTGACCAAGCTTATGAGCAGCATGTGTGGGAGGAGCCAATATGGTGACTAGTATGAGAGGGAGGAGCCAACATGGTGACGAATGCCAAAGTAATGATCCAAGCTGCGAATGGATCTTCCACATAAAAGGCATGCAACTACAAATCCTAAAGGTCTCGTTCATTCGTCTTTTTTCCAGTAAATTTGGTGCGGTCCCTAGAATCAATTAAAACTTTATTTGAGTCTTTTTCTATGAGAAGAAAAACTCTCGTGCTTCTGTTTAAAGTGGGTACAGTTTGTCAGAGAAGTGGATGGTGGAAAACAGCAGGATTTTTGAGCATAATGGGCTCGACACACAGGAGGTGACATTGCCTCACCTCCATTCATTTTCAATGACACAAGCGCGACAAAGCGATAATCGGGGGTCTCCCTCCTGCTAAGCGACACGCGAAAAAGGTGCATGTGAAATTTTGTGCTCGTGCAAGCGTTGTGCACAAGCAAGCCAGCGACACGATCCCAGAAAATTTTGAAATTTTAACTTTTCATCGCTGTCGCTCGGATAAGAACCAATCAGCAGAGGTTTGATTGACTGACCAATGAGAGGACAGGATGCTTCTCAGTAAATCACCGGGCAAACATGATTCTTCTCTATCTTTATGGGGTTACCAGGGTGAGAAGGTGGACAAATAGCTCTGGGCTGAGGCGAAAGTAGTTCCGGAATTGATCAGGATCATTCTTGAGGTCCCTCATTAAATGATGGCATTCACCAGTTCTTTTTCTGGTTTGTAATATGGGATGAACCCATTCACATATTTTTCTTTATTATATATATAGTAAATTCAGAAGTAAGACTTCACTTAACTAGCAAAACCTTGTGAGACTTAATATCTACCACTTTTTCAACTCTGAACTGCTTTAATAACCCAAAATTCCTTCCAATCTGACGGCCAATCAAAACAACGGAAGACTTGCTATTTGCCCTGAAACAAAGGCGTCACTGGCTTTTGCCGCTGCCGCATGTCGCCTCCCGTGTGTCAGGTTATCAAAGCGATAGCGATGAATTTCGCTGATCGCGGGCGTTTGTCGCCTCCCATGTGTCAAGCCCATTACTCATGAATATTCATGATACACAAATGTATCGCTCTGATTGGCTAATATCAACAGGATTCTTCTGCCGCCTTTGCTGGTTCTTCTCTATTGGGTAAAAATGCAACGTTGATGTTTTATCTACACAAATAACACAAGCCTGAATGTGTTCCGCCATATTGTAGAGTTGCTAATGGTTAGCTTCTACTGGACACACTCTGCTCTCTCCTGGCCTGGCATTACCATGGGTGGTCACAAGCAAAGGTAGGCAAGTCTATGAATGTTAATTTTCAATGTGACGATACCGCTCTGTGATGTCAGTATTGATATAGTGAAATAATTACAGCTTGGGGGCCACAATGTGTGGCTCGCGGGCCAGAAACACTCAGCTCTACCACAGCTCTACATGATGAGTCTCCTGCCAGTGCCACATGCCCATTATGAGTGATGTTTTCATAGTACTACTTCAAGAATTTGTTGGAAAGCAGAATTCTTTATTGTTTAGTGCATCAGCAGATGCAGAACCAGAACAAGGAACATCATGATGGACCCCATAGAGCCTAGGCCCTCACCCGAACTATCCATTTGATGTTTCTGTTGAAGACATGAAGTATATCTTCAAATTCCTGACAAAACAAGTCAACCACACATCATTAGGTAGCATACATTGACATATTTCTGCTTCTGATGCATAATTTATTAGATAGTCAGTTTGTCTTTGACAGAAATGTAACTCAAATACATCAAATACAACAAGACACATGTAGCTTAAACTCTGTACAGCTGACTGATGACTAAATCAGTTCCACTGGAGGAAAGAATGCAGAGAACAAGGACCTCATTCCCACAAGCGAGTGGGCATTAATTCCACCAGCATGTCTCGAAGAGCTCAGCTTTCACAAAAGATGACTTGGCACATTCACAAACACACACACTCAGACGGACAACCCTACCAAATGAAGGTTTAACGAGGAAGACATGGGTCGGAGAGTGAGTGAGATGATGGTGGTAATATCAGAGACAGGCTTCCCCACATGGTTTCCATAAGTGCGTGTGTGTGTGTGTGTTTGTGTGTATCACTGTCTCTGTGTGTATCTTGATGTGTGTTTGAGTTTCTTATGTTTGCTGGATATGATTTTAAATAATCGTCCAGAAAGGATTACGCTTTGGAGGTTCGGGTGACTACGGGGTGTCATTGTTGTAGATATTTGGATGCCAAAAAGCACACACACACACACACACACACACACACTCATAATCTCTATACTCCAAAACACACACTCACATTCAACAGTCAAGTACATCTTGATCTTGCTGTCAGAAATCTGCGCCACCACCCTCAACTCCCTTTCCAAGTCCATATTTCACTCTCACCCTGTCCATAACACACACATATTTATCTACAAACACACATTGAAAAACACACACCATTTCTGAAGGGGCCACATGTTCCGATGATCTGTCTGAAAGCGAGGCGGATCACAGAAAACACACACATCACTAATAAGAAGACAAACAGCTCCACGAGGCTCCAACACACTGCTGTTTGCTACAAAGCGAGGGTTTTTCAGGACGACTGACAGATACCATTGTTAGGCAGAGACGAAGTACAGCCAAGTGCATAAACTTAAAGAGTAAGAGGAAAACTCTGAGGTAAAAAAGCCTTTTTGAAGAAATACAGATGTGGCTCAGTGTTTTACTACAGGCTTTGTTGCACAAAGTCATCCCTCAAAAAATCATCATAAAAAACTTTAAAGGATTTTTGAAATTTGAGACAAATCTTGTTCTATTTCTTAATCAATTTAACAGCTTTTAGTTTGCTGTCAGTGTGGCTTTTTATGCTTGGTTTTTAGCACTTTTAAATTTGGGGAGACTGAGGATGTTCTTTTAAAATAAATGTACATCCTGGACAGGTCACCCCTCCATCAACATATACACACTCACTCATATAGTGTTGAAAATTAAATGAAACTGCCTGGATGTGACTATATATTACAATACCAGATTGATAGATGTGACAAAGAGGATTTAGACCTTCTTACCAGATGGACTGGTCTGGCACTGCTGAACTACTGAGATTTTCACCTACAACCATCTCTAGGGTTTACAGTGAATGGTCCAAAACACTGATATATCCAGGGAGCATCAGTTGTTGAAGACATACGAGAATGGTCAGATTGGCTTGAGATGATATGATGGCAACAGTAGCTTAAAGGTGGAATTTGAAAGATTTCTACAGTGAAATAATCACAAAACAGTCTAATGATTCAATCATGTTGAAGGAAGGTTACATTGAAACAGTTTTCCTTCTCGACACCAGCAGGCAAAAAGCTCCAGAGTTGTTTAAAGAACCAAAGCCAGTAAACAGGAGCGACCCAGAAGTTATTTCTTGTACCTCTAAGAAGCCACGGCATCTTTTTGTTTTACTCAAATATCAGGTGAAGCAGGCTCGAAGCTAACGTTGAGCTAACAATGCTAACGGTGAATTTGAAGCAAATAGTCGGCTCTAAAAACTATAGAACTATAACTGCAAGATAACAGCATGAAGGCAAACAACAACACTTCCTGTAATGCCGGAGACAAACTACCATAATAAATGTAGTAAGTGCTCCCTACCGTAAAACACCTAAGAGTGCAAACACCAGATTTGACAATGTATTTATCTACTTATCAACTTAAAGTGTATGACTCGTCTTTGCTTGTCAACTAGAATCTTCTGGTGCTGATCCATAACTGGCAACAGTCATGAAACTCACGGAACGGGAGTGAGACAATAATATTTTTGCTTAAAAAAATGGACTGCAGTAGCCACATTTGACCACAGGATGTCAGTCTTACAAATTTTACCTTCAAAAGAACCTTTGCCTCAAAGAATTAGAGCACTTCTGAAGGCATAAGTGGGTCTAACTCCGTACTAACCAGGTGTATCCAATAAGTTAGTGTATAAATCTCAGGTTTTGCACAAATGCAAATAAGTGCTAAACTAATTATCTACACATCATTTCTGGATTAAAGCCTAAAACTCGGTTTAAGTTTGACGCATGTGTGACAGTGTGAGTGTCCTGTCACTGGATCCCGATTGTTCACGTGCCCTGGCTGCTTGGCCACAGGGATATCCCTTTGGCTGACTGGTTAGCGCGCGTGACTCTCACCCGGGGGCCTGAGGTTCGAGTCCCGCCCGGGCCCTCATTTGTCCACCTTGCCACACATGTATATTCCGCATGAAATTAGATGCGCAGAATCAGGCCAAGATGACTTTTGCAGCATTTATACTTCCTGCGGCTTGTCCCCGCTGTGAGCCAATATTTTCCAAGACTGTAGGGGGAGGCATAGGGCTCTACTGCATGCATACAACACACAACAGCCAGTCCGCCATGTTTTTCAGCACGGGACCGTCCGCTTAGTTAGAAAATTTCCTAGGTGTACGGTGCGGAAACTTTGGGCCACGCAGAGGCCGCACGGAGGGGCGTGGTTGCTGAAATGACATAATTTGGCTGCGTGTAACTGTGTGGACCTCACTGATGCGTCAAGCATAAACCAAGCTTAACACCTACATACATTTCACTTTTTCCCATTAAATATGAAATGTAGGGTCAACACCATTTTTTTGTGAACATATAGGGAGCCTATTGCCTAATTTACATGTCTCCGTCAGCTCGAGTGCAGTGTCGCGCATATGCATTGATGGAGATCTTTTCCCTTCAGACTTCTCCGTTTCTTGGAAAGTGTTGCAAAGTTACAATTGTGTTTATCTATTTCAGAGACTTTTTAACACGGACACCTTTGTCCTTCAATCTCCTCCACCTATACATGCATCGCAAACCTCTAAACCCACGTTTTCCGTAATTTCCGTCTACAAATAAAAAGTTTGCTGCGTATCTTTGTATTCCTTCAGTCACGGTGTATTAACGTTCATATCGTCTACCTCTTTCCACAAGACATTCTTCAATCTGCTCCGTGTCTGCAGCTAGGTATCTTTGGCATTCTTTTTTTCCCCTAAAATGGAATGGCGGTGCTGTTGACGAATTTAAAGGAAGTGACTTCCTGACCAATCACAGGCTTGCGTTCTCTGACACTTTCGATGGATTGTTAAGAATCTGGGCATGCCATTGTGCGTTGACGCAAGGGCCGCAGAGCCCTTGCCCTTGCGTCTCCGTACCCACACAGACGGAGAAGTATAAATCAAGCGTAAGTCTACTTCCGGATCATGGGTCCCCTACTGCCTAATAAAATGAATGAGAGTCTACGGAGCGATAAAAGTTATATTCTAATCCTGTTCGATGTGTACCATGGACTTAACATGTGATGTCCATGAATTTTAAAGACACATTTTGATACATAAAAAGGTGCTTATTTTCGACAGGCGGCAAAAAGTTGACAAAGCCTCCTATTTGTTTAAAGGCTTATAAAGGCCTGGAAATACTGGTATAACCAGCAGTATTTTAGCCAACCGAAGCTCAAGTTTTATGTTCAATCATGCATTTAAGCAAATTTATGTTCTTGTGTGCCGGAGCAGGATAGTAAATGCCTCCTCTGGGGCTCCTGCTGTAGCCGACTCTAACCTCTAACCTTGCAGTTCAAGTGGTGCTTGAGATAAGAGAATTTTCCCTGTCAGTTCATTAGAAACCAACCTTTCCTCAGATGGGAGAAATTTATATGCTCTTGTCTTGGGAGCTACACATATCTGGGGCTGTTTGAGCTATGAGCTGTGCTACATGTCACTTTATGCTGACCTATGGCTGCTTGAGGCCCCTTTCTACCCAATAATTAAGTGAATTATCTCACAGAGGACAGTGCCATACATTCTCTTTGGCGGGCAGAGGGCTGCTGTCTTCTGAGGAAGCTGCCCTGACAAAATGGCCTCTCTGTACATAGATAATGAGGCAGGGCCTGACAGGTGGGCTCTGATTAGGAAGGAAGGGTCCCGCGTCAGGCAGAAAGGCAGCACACACACACACTCTCACACACACACACACATTCTAGGCTCATCCTGTCTATCCCACTGCAGTAAACACACTCATCAGAAAGGAGGCTGTCCCTGGAGAGAGAGAGCATGTTTGACATCATTAATTGGCTTTTTCAGTGCAAGGAGTCGGGGAGATGAAAAGCTTTATCAAGCTAAAATAATTAATTTTGCCCTCGCCACACTGAATTTGCTGACACTTCGCTTCTAACGCGAAATGAAGAAGAGAGAAAAGGAGTACTTTTCCCCCGTCTCCGTTTTCTTCATTCAGTCCCCCTATTAGAGTTTTTTTTCTTAGCTCATACTCGAGGAGACATATTAATGGAGGTAATGTAATTTTTTTATATGAAATACAATTAAATGGAGATTTAATTAACTTGAACCTATATGCAGGGGGAGAAGGTTAGCTTTATCTCAACCACTCACAAAAGCCATATATTAGAGGGCTACAATATGTGCCCAGTCCACCGTACATATTAGCTCCAATTTATTAGAAATTACCAAGAAAATTACAGGGGATTCATAATACCCCATCAAAGGGACTAAACGGTATTCACTTTAGCTATCTGAAAGAGCTCTGGTTGGATAATTAGTTTAATTAAGCTTTTTTTTTTTTTTTGAAAAGCACCCACGTGGTAAATTTGTAAAAGTTTAAACTGCACCTGAACTTTGACAATGAGAAACCAGGAGGAGCCAGATGAATGAAACTGTGCACATGGAAATGCTTACATAAGCAGTCCTTTCACCAGATTTATAAAAGGGGTGTGTGTGAATTGTTTGCTTGTCTACATCTAAACATAAATTGCCTCCATTAAACTCTTATTCATAAATACGAGAAAAGTAGAAGAAAGCAAAAATATTGATGCAAAAATACAATGTTGATCTTTCGGAATGATACAATTATCAATAAGTTGATGGCATGGTTTTTTATTTGTAATAAAATAAGGTAGCCTGGCAAGCCATCGTATAAATGTGAATGGCTACAACCCATAGACAGAGCTTGGTCATGGGGCGGAATATACGGTTGTCTTTCAAACTGTCTCCACACGCAACTGGACAACGTGACATATTCACCACTATGGAAATGGGGCAGTCCACCATACACCGTCAAAGAAGACTCAAATACATCCTTTTTCTAAATAAAGGAATTAAGTGCTTCTATCTGCTCTTGACTCAAAGAAAAGCCCAAGTCTAAATAGTCCAAAGTTGATGCCAAAGCCATTTCAAACAATCTGCTACCATCTTAGTTGTTCCGCTCTGTTGCATCATCCCGCCCACCAAACCGATGCGCTGTGATTGGCATAACACAAGACTGCTCAGACCAATGGTAGACCTGTTGAGGCTCCTATGGAGCATGGCTAGACCAGCCTGCATTTTGCTTCAGCTCCTGTCTGTCTAGATTTCTATGCTAAAAAATAATGTGCTTCGAGCATCACTACTCATTGATTCCTATTGAGTCAACGCAGAACTACTGAACACATGAATTTAACAAACTTGAATTCATACTTTTATTGTCATGTAGCATTTAGTACTGTTTGGTTTGGATTATCCAAAATTTTATATATATAGCAATGTACTTTCAGAAATATTTGCTCAAGGAAGTAATCGCGTATCAAACACTCAATGTAGAGTGTGATACAATTGATTTTATTTACCATGGTTGACTGGATAAATTTATCAAAATTTGATATTGTAAAAAAATTAGAATGCTCAACTTTTTAAAAAATTGCCATCTTTTTGTAAATTTCAGTGGAATTTTTTCACCGGTAAAGTTAAAATTTTAAGCTGGGAAGTTATAGTTTTTTTCACAAGTTTATCAGTTTGAATGCCAGATTTTGTTACTGACAAGTAAAAAATTGCACATCTCTTGGCAAAACCCAATTTATTTGGTTCAAACAAGGGCATGATTATGAGCATGCTCGGTAAAACTTCATTTTTATGTCAATAAATAAGTTTTCTTAAATTTTTATCTTACTATTTTGACTTAGTGTACCCAATTTTTATTACAAGCTTTGGTATTTTCATATTATATGAACTCAACCTTATTTGTTAATAATATAAATGTAAAAATTCACATAATAAACACCTAGAACTGCAAAATGCAAACATAAGGAAACATGAAAATTTGCCTTATTTAGTTGTTTTAAAATCAGTAATGATGATTAATAAACAGAAATAGTAATAATAGAGTTAACTCCAAACACACACACACACACACACTAGCAGATACAAAATAATAAACCAGATATCTGCAGGCCTTCTGGTGGGAGAACAGGGAGGGTTCTGCTTCACTTCCCGTGCGTTGAGGCTACATATTAAACCAAATTTATGTGCGCTCCCATACGTGTGCATTTGCTCTCTTTTTGAGCACATCTTAAGGCTACAGCCTCGCCTCAGCTGCACACAGATGTACACAATATTTACTATCAGACACAGGCCTATGTGCTCACTGTGTTTAGTGCTGAGTCAAAAAGTAAGAAAAGAAAAGAAATTTTTAATATTACTATTAAAATAAATGATTGACACTCCCTTCCAACAACAATAAAACAATCCTAACCTCTTGGGTTGTTTCGAAGCCCCCTACATGACTAATAACATCTAATTTCATATGCATAAACATCATACGTCCATTTAACCCAATATTATTTCATTAAAACCAATCTATTATTCATGCCAAGTATGAACATCGTGTAGAAAGTTTCCCCCCTCCGGTAAATGTAAAGTGACTTCTCAATAAAAAATGAATGGAAATTATTTATTTAAGCTCCGCGAGTGCTACGCTACCAGGTTTATTACTGTGAAACCACACGACGGCACACAGCGATTTTAATTAAGACTAATTGTTTTCCTTTATAGGAGCACAAAAGGAAAGCTAATTAAATAGAATGCCAGCGACATTTCCCAAAAGAGGACAGACACAGGTTTATTCACAGTGGGACAGGATGTCCAAGTTATGCTTCGCCATGCGTCAAAGTTTCGAACAAAACCTCAAAGTTGGACTCGTGAAGGAAGTTTTCAAGAATCAGAGAAAAAAAATTGCAAAGTAACAAACTGCATGCCTTTATGGCATTGTTTGTTGTAGAAAAGGCATCTTTTTCCTTTTGATTTACCAATTTTTTTTGTTTGTTTTTCATCCATTTTGGGAGAATTTACAAGTTCTAAGAGCTTTGGTTCACTGCTCAGAACAGCCCAAGGGCACATAGATTTAGTTTTCTGCCATACTGTTTTTATGTGTTAATAAACTGCACCAACATATGCTCAACATTTGCTGGAACATCACTTTAATGTGTAAATGTGGATATTATTTACTCCGCTCCCAAACGCTCATGAGGGCGCTGATGTTTTCCTAATGAGTTTTCAAAAGGGCTGCAGCCACAGACTTGGACACAAAAACAGCTCGCTGCACCGGAAATACAGAAAAAAAAACTATATTATGCAGCTCAAACCACCATCGCATATGGCCCACATTCTCACTATGGTTCATGTACCGGAGGCTTCGGTTGTTTTCAAATGCAAACATGTGGTTTCTGCTGGAGGGACAGCAGCTGAAGTGTGAAGACAAAACAGGCTGTGGGGGAAAAGTTTAAGGTTCTTATTTCTGTTTATAAATTAGAGATGTGTGTGTGTGTGTGTGTGTGTGTGTGTGTGTGTGTGTGTGTGCGTGCGTGTGTGTGTGTGTGTGTGTGTGTGTGTGTGTGTGTAGGCAATAATTTAAAAAAATCCTCTTAAACTTTTAAAAAATTTAAGGTAGTAAACATTTTGTCTTTTCACTTGTTTGATATGAGCTGCTCCGTTGACAAAGCAGATATTTTTTTTTCAAGTGTGCCAACTCTATCAGATGCAAGTCGAGCATGTGGGATTATTATTTTTGTCTTATACCTGCCTCTAAACATGGTTCAACAGCCATTAAAAAATTAGCTTTCTATATAGTCTAGAAACTAGGGATGTAAGAAAATATCGATATGGCAATATATCGTGATATTCTTTCCTGCGATATCGATATTCAAAAGCTGTGTATCGATTTTTTGGAAGAATTTACATGCAAATATTTGTGTATTTTGTTTTCTTTTGGTGTAAATCAAACGTCGACCACTAGTTTGCAGCAGTGTTGCTAGTTGGCAGCAGTGTGCAATAGGTTTTGTTTCCACCATTGAAATGTAAATCCCTCTGTTATGGTTCAGATAACTCATGTTAAACATGTTATGTATCAGTTTGGACTGTTTATTGAATTTTCCTACAATAAATTCAGTCTAAAAAATCGCTAATATCGTCTGGCTGAATGTATCACAATATATCGTGATGTATCGTATCGTCTCCCCTGTATCATGATACGCATCGTATCGCCAGAATTTTACCAATACACATCCCTACTAGAAACATATAATTACATTAATAGACACATTTTAAAGCTGCGTCAGCCTTTTATTTCAGCCTCAAAATGAGTGGGAGTATTTCTTGAGAAGATAATTAGGCTTTCATAGACTTCCACAGCAACAATCATTACATTAGTCAGTAACTCAAAGGGAGAAAATGTGTTTTTTTATGAATCGAGGTAAATGGATTAATTTGGTTTTGCAGAAAATAGCCAAAGCCCGTCCGCGTTCCACAACGTGTGACTAATTGAAAACGAAGAAATAATTACTGTCTTAAGAGTGATGGAGGAGACACTGGGGACACTGGGAGATATTAGGCTCCTCAGGGACGAAGAACTGGGAGTCGGTGGGTCCGCTGAGGATTGTTACACATTCAGCACCCAACGGGGACTGACACAAGCACCAACATTTTCCACATTTCTATTTCATGCATGTTTCATTCCAAACTCGAACCCAAAGTCCGAGTCTACAGAATTTGACTTATTGTTTACCGGAGTCCTGAGGGACCGGGACTATAATAACCCCAGCAGGCTGTGCTGGGAGCCGATAACAAATGGCGACGGATTGGCAGCTCGGTGGTGTTGTCTGAGGAACAGTTGGCCGTCCGACTGGCCTCATCAGCAGATTTCAATTGGCTGTGCAGCCTAGCATGGAGACCTTAATCTCTCTGCAGACCGTTATTTACATTTATTACTCTGCTAAGGAGGTGTCCAGCACAAAGAACACATCCACTACATGTTTACGGAGCCACCCCAAAAAAGCAGAATGCATGTTTTATTACAAAACAAAATCATTAATGAAACTGGTGTGGCTGGTTGAGAAAATGTCTGGAAAAATGTGCTCCAGGAGATGATCGGGTAGATTTCTGAGTTGATTAAAGGCCCCTCTTTCTTTCTTTCAGACACTCATCACTCTTCATTTTCAGTCTCTTGTGTTTTTTCTACCCTGCAGCTTTACAACAAATGTTTTAGTTGCCCTTTTTTTCGAACCAGCCACTGAAAGGCTTTGAGCTGCTGCTAGGAAAAAGAGGTAGACAGGTTTGTGCATTTGTTTAAAAATGAAAAAAAAAAGCTTAGGTGTGTGAAACAGGAGAATAAACAAGGGAGAGTCATGGATAATCTGCAGAAGAGCACTTTCTAGCGGTGCATTCAGAGCACAGCAGCGAAGAAGGGCTCAATAGGAGTCTGATTCACCGGAGAGCACGGTATTTTCTCACACACGTATTTGAGAGCAGCTTGTTTATTAATGAGAAAGCTAGAATACACAACTGTTTATGAAGTGATGTTCTGATGTTACATTTTAAGAATAACCAACGCTGACTCAGGACCTTAACTGCTGTCTTCTGTTCTGATCATAAAAACTCCTGTTTAGAAAAGATGCTCTCCATTAAAAGCCTACAATTATTAGGCCTGAAAACATCTCAGCACACTAATTCTACCTCTTTAAAGAGTCATTTAGTATCCATTACAACGTCATCGAACCTCATTGACCTCACGAACACAGGCAGAGCTGGTCTTCAAAAGCACCCCTCCAGCCCCTCCCTTAACAATGACTAACAATAGGACCAAATGGCCCGGCTGCTTGCATCCACAACAGACCACCAGCATCCACCATCCATCACAGTCAGGACACTCCCAGTGTCCCGGATAATTTGGACGACATGACTCGCTATCTTGAGCACCGTGTTTTGTCAACGTATATTTTGCAGTCAATGACGGCATACGGGGGTCACAAAAGTTGTCACTGTCCCCCCGGTTTGATTTATACTTTAGCCTGTTTCTTTCTCTCAACACTGGAATATGTAAGTCAATTACTGAAAGCTACCAGAATGTATCCTCCAAAAAACAAAACAATGGCTTTATGAAATTTATATTCAGAGGCTGCACACATCTGTGTGTCATTTTACCATAAAAACCATAGAAACCATAGAAAAAACACAATACCATAATCCAACTTATCCATTGAACCCAATTCATAAATTAGTGAGATGACACTACATATCACATATAGGGATGAGTAATAATCAAATGGGGTGGTGTTTTTAAAAAGCAGAATAAGTACAAATTACTCCTTTTTAAAGTGTACTTATTTCCTGCTTGGACGTCTAGGTTTCCATAGAAGCTCTTCTCTGCTTTTATACCTTTTGTACCTGTGTTTATCCAACAAATGGCAGCAATTAGAATTATCCATGAAACTGGTTTTAAGGAACATACTAACAAACTGTTCTTCAAGTCAAACACGCTAATATTTCATGGTTTAGTCAGTCAAAAAACTATCAATAATGTTCAAAGCAAAACAGCAAGTACTAGCAAGAGAACAAAATTGTTTTTTACTCTCAGACCAAAGTACACAAGAACAACCCAAAAACAAAGGTGTATCTCAGCTCGAGGACCAAAACTATGGAATACGTTAGATAGGGAACTAAACTGACCAAAACTCAATCTATTCAATGGCATACAGAATCAAATAAACGATTGTTGGAATAATACACTTCATGTATCAAAGTTACTGTTTTACAGGTCTTGTTTAACCTTTTGCAGTACAGTAATGTCAAGCTACATTTACTAAACTTTTCATATCTTGTGTTGAATTGTTATTTTAGATTACATTGAACTTGTTTGATTAAATTATTATAGTAGCAAACAATACTTTTATTATTGAATGGTTTTGTATAAAAAATGAGAAAACTCTGTAAATATGTAAAATTTTCATTTTTAACATTTCATTTTATATTTTACTATTTATTTACGATTCTTTTTTTTCTTTTTTTTACAATTATTCAACACAGCTCAATGCAACTTGTGGGATAGGCACAAGTAACTTTTGGCTTCAGCCTATTCCAATTTCAAGTACAATTTTTTTCTTGATCTCCTAGTACATGTGTAAAGTTGAAAAAGGAAATGTACAATCAGAATAAACATTCATTCAAATAGCAGCACTGTCTTTCCATATTATCTTCATATGATCAAGTAGAAAATTCAACTTAATTAGCTTGTGTTTTCATGTTTTTAATAAATGAATTTTACAAAAAATGTTCTATGACATTCATTCTATTCTAAATAGTCATAATGTCCAGTTTCTATGGTAGTCTAATTTGATTCTAGTTTGATCAAGTAATTTTGGACTCATATTTACACTCAAAGTATTAATCACTAGTAAGCACAGGGTTCTTACACGTTCGCAAATATCAATTTCAAGGACCCTCAAACTGAGTTTTCAAGTTTTACATCACCTTACATGGGTGAAAATTACTATAAAGGTAAATAAAAACCAGTTGTCACTTCCACATTTAATGAAAGTAACTGCTTTTGTGCTTTAACCAATTTTACTTAGTTTAAAGGGCTTTATAAAAATTCAAGCCCTTTCAAAGATATCCAGTACCTGTAAGACAAATGTAAACAGCTCAGCAGTCACACACTCATGTAGAGCGATAGCCTGGCATGGCATCTTTTATATGTTAATATAGTCTGGCCACGACCCATAGACAGATCTCAGTTGTGGGGCAGAATCTACAGTTGTCTTTCAAACTGTCTCCGCATGCAATTGGACAACGAACAAAGTGACGTACTCACTGCTACGGATGTCAGTCAATGGGGCAGTCTGCCATACACTGTCAAAGAAGACGCAAATTAGAGGCGGGAATTGAAAACCGGTTCTTGTTGAGAACCAGTTCCCACTGTTTCAATCCCTAGGAATTGTTTGCCATTTTTGCAAACGATTCTCTTATTAATTCCAGGCGGCGCATAATACGTCACCACGTACATTGCGTAGCTTACGCATTTACTAGCAGTCTCCAGCGACAAAAGTCCGACCTGTGGTGAGATTTTTCCCATCTTGCAAAAGCTACAGCAAGAAGTTTTATCTGACTTCATAAGGAGCATAAAGGAGAACATTTGGAAAAATCTTTCCAAATTATCATAAATAAACTGACAGTTATAAAGCAGGAAATTGTCCATTTAATTTTTTGCCACCTATTGAACTACTCGGGAATTGATAAGGAATTTGATTGATAGACAGAAATGACAATGCCATTGATATTGATTAAAACTTATCAATTCCCAGCCCTAATGCAAATTCATCCTTTTTCTAAAAAAGGACCTCTATCTGCTCTTGACTCAAAGAAAAGCCCAAGTCTAAATAGTCCAAAGTTGATGCCAAGTCCGTTTCAAAAGTGCCATCGCCGTCTTAGTTGTTCCGCTCCGTCGTGTCATCCCGCCCACCAAACCGATAGAGCTCTGTGATTGGCAAGACACAAAACTGATCGGGCCAGTGGTAGACCTGCTTAGGCTCCTATGGAGCATGGCTAGACTGACATGCAGAGCAAAATCATTTTAGCTATGGCTTTCTGTCTAGATTTCTAGGCTGGTAAAGAGTTCACTTAAAATCTGAACTCAGTAGTGTTTCCCAAATCAATGAGTATTTGTGGTAAAGAATCGTGATTTCACTACTGACTAAAATGATTGTGATTAGGATTTTTACCTAATATGTAAAGAGAATCACAAACAATAGAAGAAGATATATTGAGATGAATACACAGACATAACTTGTTATGCTTGTATACAATTGATTGCTTGAATATATGTTTAGCTGCCCATCTAAAATTTGACTTTCCTTTTTCCCAATTTCCTCTTGTTCCGGTCCCCCAAGTCTCAGCCAATCTGTAGGACAGCTGAACCCTAGGGACCCGCTCGCCACCAGCTGACTGACCAAGCGGCTTGCTCAAAGGCACAATTAGAGGGTCTTTGTTTCACCCTTTGTGCTGTAATGTGGCCTGGCACTGGAGGGGAACGTCATCAGTCACTTGCTGAATGGCCTGAATCAAAGTAGACGTCTCACACACACACACTCAGGTTGGACGGTTGTGATCCTGTCAGAGGGACAGACCTAACTGCACCCTGTGGTGCTTCAATAGGCAGCTCTTTGATTCAGAAACAGTAAAGATTATGGTCTATCAATATATTCATGGCAGCGTTACTCAACCTATTACACCTGCATTACAGAAATGCACACCATGTTTCATTTTTATGTTGTACATCTTCTGGGCTTTGAAATAGCTTTATATTGACTGTCTTGACAATGACTAAGCTCTCAGCAGAGATACAGCAACAAGATCCGGTCCAAAAATCCCTTCAGTCATACAAATTTGTTGAGAAAATGACCCATACCAGCACTGTCAGAAAGCTAATAATCACTCTTCAATTGATCCCATTCGGTGTCACTGCCACTACACGATGCCGTGGTTACTAACTGCAAAAGTACAAGACTGTGGTTTTATGGTCCGTCAAAGAAAAACCGGAGGGAGCTACTTCTGAGAGGAAGATATCAGATGAGGAGTGTAACAGAGAGACAGAAACGTCTTTCCTTTGTTTCATTTTTTATAGGTGCATAATTGAGTCCTCTTTAAACACTCAAGAAGACTTTGCAGCGGTAAACAGAATTTGATTCAAGATCTAACTTTCAGGTACAATAAATGTTAAAAACTAAAACTAGGCTCATAACAAAATAAAAAAATCTGAGTGACCCTTGAAAATATGACATTGTGATACATTCTGGATGATCTGTGATGTATTTGGTCGATAAGGCCGGTCAGTCCACTGTTTCATAAAATTGCAATTCAAGGCCTGGATTATGACATGGTTGACATCATTTGATTTGCCCTCCCTGGAGCTCAGAGAGTGATCTATTAAGAGTTATTGCTGGTGGGGAGTTGTGCCAAAATGAGCAGCCTGTGCCTGTTACCCAGAGACTCACCTGCTGTGTTCGACCTGGGCTCTTAAGATTAAACCAGATTTAAATTTACTCAAACTCCAGATAGGTATTTTAAATCTCAAAGGTAGAATATTCTAATTTGAACACAAGTACTTCATAACTAAAATCATTCTAAAGAGATTATATATACTCAAGTGCACTTATCTACCTTTTAAGATACCAATCCTTTCCTCATAACACCATTCAGCAAAGTGATAAACTAGGCACCAAAGGCTTCTGAATATGGGTTTCTAATTTTATGATTCACTGGTGTCTGTATTATGGCCACACACAAAGCAGCCATATTCAATGCAGATCTGCAGAACTGACAACGTGCCATTAACCAAAAGACACGGATTGCAGTTTCCAGAAAGGATTATCAAAGCAAATCGAGTCCTTTGCCAAGGCGTAGATTCAAAACCAAGCCGAGAATAGAACAGCCCAGTAAATCAGCAGGGATTCCTTTTATTTTCTTCCTGGTGCTGGTTTCCATATCTTGCTAGGGCATGCTGTTTTTCTCAAGATGGAGGCAGAGACTTGGAAGAAGAGGGGTGTGTGTGTGGCAGGGGCATAAGCAGTTTGAGAGGGGGGTCGATTGGAGAAAAATAAGAGGTGGAGGCCAGACGGGCAAGCAGGACAGTGACATTCACGCGTTACGACATGGCGACACTGACAAGGTGTCCTCCCCGCCGTTCGGCCAAGCTGTTATCACAGTCGGCCCCCGTTTCCAGGTCGCAACCCTCAGCGGCACTGGTATTATTGGGTCGCGGCTTGGTGCCACAACCCAGCCCCGGTGTGGGCCGGCGCAGCCATTGTCCAACGGTGAAGCGTGGCTTTGAGATACTGAACACACTCACAGGCGCACACACAGGCCCACTGATCTGCCCTGGCAACCTCCCTAGCAACCATCTGTCCTGCTTTGCCATGCTCAGGCTTGGGCAGAGCAAGCAATGGGCATGCCTTGACACATCTGAGGTAATGGGACAAAACAGAGGCACGCAAGGGGACAAAGGACTCAAATGAAAGAGAGCAGCCAATGGAGGGAAGAAGTGAAGGAAAGGGGTTTCATAAGAGCTTGTGACAAAAAAACTAATTCAAACCAATTTTGAGTTCTCCTCCTATGTGACAATAAATTCTGGATTATAATTCAAAAGGATGTTAGATTGTTAAATTTACAGACGAATGTCTCTTGGAAATGCGTATATATCCACAGGAATAACGAAATCAACCCAAGGAATTTATGGTACAAGAATCAAATAGATACATCAGAACATGCAAATGGGTACTCGAAATAAAACAGATGTCCTATTAATTCTGTTTTCCCATTTATAATTCAGGTATTAATTAAGACTATTCATTTATTTTGTTATTGTGTGCCTACTAGAATTACAATCGACACTAAACCCACGATATGAGAATATGTCAACAACAGAATACCAGTCTAAAAATGGAAGCTTTTCTTTTAGGGAATACAATAAATTGATGGTTTGTCAAATCTTTAAATCAATGAAGACAACTGTATGAATCACTCTCAAAACTGACTTTTGTAATCTAGACTGTAGGACCTCTGACTAACCTGATTTTGAAGATGAACTTACATTTTTTTTTGGACTTGTGTTGACCAAGTTGTCAGTATTGTGGTATCTACGCAGAGCAGTCCAGAACGTTGATGCCCTTGAGGTCAACTTGCCACTAAGGGAGCTTGAGGAGTGACACTTTGCTTCCTGGTGCTATAGATGTGGTGTTGTTAGGGGGCAGGGTGACAGTGTTTGGGTAGGGCAGGTCTTGATGTGATGTGATATCACAAGTAGATACATCTTCCGCTGTCGAATGCGTTGGCTTGTGTTGCCTTATCAGGGCCGTGCCGAAGGCCTCGGAGAGGTAATGACCTCACATCATCCCATTTCCTCTGTCTTTTTTAACATGCAAACACACCGCCTTTGTCAGACAGCAGACACAAATCAATTCCACGCCCCTGGTACCTCCCAAATCAGTGGACCCATCCAAAAAGCAGAGGGGAACCTCAGACAAGTCATGATGGAACCTTTTTTGATTCCAACTGAATTTTGTAGCAGTCATTGTCAAGATTTGGGTCGCGTATTTTTGACTTGTAAAAACAAGCCCAAACAGCTACATTTTAAAGGAAAATGACACTGATTTTGGCTTCCTATGAGGTAAATATGAGTCAGAGTGTAAAGTGGGTACCTAGAGTTTAAAAGGAGACAGGGTCCATCTTTATTTTCTTTCCATGACACCCAGCAAAAAGTGGTTAAAATGGAAAACGCCAAACTACTCAGTGACATGGAAAAAAAAGCAGACAAAACAGGGGTACATTTGTGCCAACTCTACCCCCCCTTTTCTTTCACCGTCTTGCATTTTTAAAGAGCTGAGAGGCCGTAGCAGGAGTGAATGAACCATGACCACAGGCAGATGCTCCCCATGTCTCCGTTTCTCTTAGCACCCTTCCCACTTTACACCCTCCATTTCCCACAACTAGCTTAACACTCCTTTTTCAAAGAGTAGCATGGTACGTTCAACTGGGCGAGTGTTTTGTGAAAATAGCTGTATCTGTTTAAAGGTATTAAAGAATTTAGGGATTAAATGTTCCCATATTCACCATTACCATGTTTGTACTTTACCCTAAAGATACCAATAGACGTCACTTTTACAACTTTATCATTTTTTGTTTATACATTCTTGTAACAGTATATTTTATAGGACTAATTCAGAGTGAATGGCATTTGTTAATTTAGCCTGATTCCCCCTGGGCTCTTGAGGATCAAATGAGCACAGATGGGACAGTTTTAGTTCTTTAGAAGAGTTCATTTAAATGATTTGGATTCATAATCATTGCTTCACACTCTAAATAACATGCTTTGTCTTTTTTTAGAGGATTATAATGAAAACAGATTGATTGTCAGCAAAAATCACCAATTAAATAACAAACAAAACAATATGATAAAGTCTCTAAGCATTATTTAAGACAATTTCGTAGCTTTATCCTAAAATTTTTAATTAGATAAATGAAATAAGATGATCACATACATTTTACCCAACAAACTGAAAAGCCCAAAAAGGAAAAAGTTTTTTAAAAAATGTGAAAATGCTCTTATTAGAATTTTTCATGAAATATTGAAAATGACAAGATCTAATAAAACAAAAATCCTACAAAACATGCTTTAAATTAGCCATGATGGACCTTAGTGAGACTTTAAAATGTTTTTAGCCTTCGACCACCAGACCAAGAACTGGTAAACGGATCTTTTGACAAAAAGGATAGAATCATCATTAAAAGTTTTTTGTATAAATACTTTGTTCTGCAAAGTGTTTTATTTTAAAAATATGCAATAATCATTTATATGAACATGTGACAATATTAGAACTAAACAGCAAAGTAATGACGTTTGCATCATCTGTATAGTTAAATTATACAGTAGAAACTGGGTCACATAAGCTTTGTGATGAATTTTAGAAAGTAAAACTAATATACAAAATATACATTTCACCATGAACTCAAATGTAGATGTCCGAAGGGGAGATTCCAGTCCACTGTGTGCGTGTGTGTGTGCGTGTGTGTGTGTGTGCGTGTGTGTGTGTGGTGTGTGTGTGGGGGGGGGGGACTGGCTGCAAGGCAGTGAACCAAACTCACATTTGTCTTTTTTTCAATCTCAATGGTCTACAAAGCCAACAACACGATGTCTTTGGCCTGATTTGTCAAAAAAGTCCTGAACTGGTCCTAAAAGTGTCTACTGTACGGTGTCGTTTACGTACATATTTTTATTTTACTAAGTGAGGACTCGTATTAGTCTTTCTTTGTGATTTAGATTTTTTTTTTTTAATTGATGTTGTTTCACGGGTGCTTTAGGTTTAGATAGATGGATTAGATAGAGATTCCGTTTAAAATAAATACCTTTGCCAGTGTTTTTCTTCCAGTTTTCATGCTCTATTTTTAGAGGTTATAGATCTTATTGAAGTTTTATCTCATAGTGTGTTTTTCTACATACATACTTACAGTATTATTGGGTGCCATAAAGGCCATTTCTCCTTATATTTTTTTAAAAAGCTTAACCTATCAAATCAAATCTGCATTGTTGTTATCTTGATAATTATCCAGTCTGAATAAAACATTTTACCTGCACTAGATTGTAAAAAAGACAAATGCAATTCAGCAACAGTTCAAATAAATGTGTTTTGGAATTATATTTAAGGATTATTGTGATTATAAACTAAAATCGAATGCGAATCCATTTTCCTGAGTAATTTGAACGATGCAGTCTTCTAGTTATGTGGGGGTTTTTTTTGGGTTTTTTTTTTACCTCAGTGCATTTTCGCTCTCCGGTACTTTTAGTCACCTTAAAAAAAATAAAGTACAGGAAGAGAACTTGAACTAAGTTATATTTAAATAAATGTAAAAATTTTCACATAATGCAAATTTAAAAAAATTTCTCAGCATAAATCTTTTTAGTGGTTAAAGATACCAAAGCACAATGATGCGGTTTCACTAATTCCCAAACCCATCCAGGAATTTCGTAGACCTGATAGGAAATAATCCCTTCTAGAAAAACTGTCCCCAAATAACTCTGTAAATTGAAACTACTCTATTGCCACGTGTGTCAGTTCTGATGGCATGTTATTGCTCGAGACAACTTCTTGTGTTTGGAGATGGAGAGAGAGCTTCTTCTCCTCCTGGCTCTCAGCAAAGAGGACATTCTGATAAAAAGGTAGAGTAGAAAAGGGGGCGGTGAGCAAGAGGTGATACAGCACACAGAGAAAATTTCATTTCCTGCCTTGTATGGAGAAAATAGCATCAGCTGGGAAAAGCTGGCCAAGAGATGGGAGATTTCCCCTCCGAACATTGATAACCATTTGTTCATTTCCTGACAACAACAGCGGGGGAAAATGCACGAGTCTTTGCTAAAATAAAATAGGCTCCGTTTTCCTTCTCTTTTTTATCCTTTGGTACTGGGAGTCTATTTCATTGGCAACATGTCGCAGTGCTCCTAATCACAGGATCAGTTATTATTGAGGCGGGGGGGCATTTGCTGCATTGGCTGCATAGCTGAGAGACGAAGAAAAAGGGGTCCACGGTCAAATTTTCCCACTTTTGTGTCGCTTAGCTTCTCTCCACCAGGTCGGATTTGCATTTTAATGGAAGGCTTTTATAGACTTCTCGGTGGCGTTTGTGGCACCACAAGTGGCATCATTAAGTGAACTAAGCCGGATTAGAGGCGATGCAGAGGTCAGATACCCATACGCCGAAACAGAACCTAAGCTTTCTCCTCTGGGATTAAACATAAATGGAGAGACGACGGCTAAAAAAAGAGGGGTGGGGGGGTGGAAGGGGAAAATCGGAGAACAATGAGAAAAAGATTTTTTTTGAAAGCGAGAGCAGTGGAAAGAGAGGGAGTGGGAGAGAGACATAAGGAGAAAGAGGAGAGACAGGCTGCAGTGAGGTGATGAATTGCTTGTAAAGTGGCTCCTCTTCAGCTCGAGGACCTCACGGATCCCTGGTTTGGCTCCAGTTTCAGGTTCTCACTGTGTAATATAAAAACGCTAACCTGGAAATAACAATGTCTGCAAACAGCTCAGGACCTGCAGAGCGCTGATAGAACCAATTACGCCAAAAGAAGGTGTCAGACTTATGAAAGAGTCAAACCCCATTGAATTATGAATCATGTCACACGTATACAAACACACAAACAAGTATTCAAAATCCCCTCAGAAAGAAATGCAGATTTTGTTCATGATATAAAAAAAGCCTGATATGTTTTTAGCCTTTCTGCTGTGTTGTTTTATAAACACAAAAATAAAAGTACAATAATGGTTAAAATATATGTACATCTTTCGTCATAAGAAGGAAGGTAGCAGTCAGATACATTAGCAACTGTGACTTCTCTATAAATCAGGAGATTTAGTAATGTAATTGGCTGGAGCATACGAGTGTGTGTTAACACACCAAAAACAAAATATACCAGCAACGATCTTAAAGAAGCAAATTTTACCAATCTAGAAGGAGTTATAGATCATTCACAAACAATTTGGAGTCCATAATTGTACTGTGTGAAAGGTTGTTCACATATAAAATCATTCTAGCAAATTCAGTCCAAGGTAAAATCATGCAATGCCCCTAAAAATGATTAAAAAACCAAGAGCTCCATCTCAGACTCTATGGACCTCAGTTAGCATGCTAAAGGTTAAACTTCCTTACAGTACAGTACTATTAGAACAAGACAGCTGTTTAGAAAGGCTGTCTGGAACAAGTCAGATCTCTCTAGGAGGACAGTGGGAGCTCGGGCTTGTAAAGTTGCATCTGAAAGAACCACAAAACCTTTGCACAGATTAAACTAAAGTATAGATGGTTACCCATAATGCACAGCTCTGTGTTTGGTAAAAACCAAACATCTCATAATAGTTGTCGACATGGTGGTGGAGGGTTGATGGATTGGGTACCTCGTCATTGACCAACAACTCTATAGACCAAAGTCTTCTTAAGTATGAGTCTGTCTGTCTGACAGCTGAAGCTTGGATCAAACTGGGTGATAAATGATTCAAACACAGCAACAGATCTACAACCGAATTACTGAAAAAGAAATGAAAGTATGGCGATGGTCTACACAAAGTCCAGACCTAAACCTGACTGAAATACTAGGAATGGTAGAACCTTGAGAGAGCTGAGCATTAATTCCTGAGTTTAAACAACACTTGGTGGTTTGTTTAACTGTAACAATCGGTGGGAACAATTTTATCTCTTGATTTAAGAAACCCAAGAGATGTGAAGGCTGAGAAAACACCTTTGATTATTGAGTCCTTTGAGCAATTTCTCAGCTATTTTTCAGAGACCCATTCTTGACCTTCTGATGGTAAGGGAATGCTGATCTCAGATAGGGAGTGTTATTAGTTTAAAAAGTATTTAAGTGGACCTCATATGCCAAAGTAGCAACCCTTGTAACAAGGTGATCAGTGTCCCTCACGTTGGTGGTCATAATGTTATGGCTGATTGTACAGTCAGTAAAATAAAAGGGCAACTAAACTCTTCTTGCACATGAGACACACCATATTTGTAGAGTTTTTGTTGCAGTGTAGAGCTTTGTATCTAATCACAGTTTTTATCCAAGAGGATCCTTCATCTGATTTGCGATCATTGTCCACCAGACCGCCAGCAGAAAACACCAAATCTACAAACTTTCTCCCAACTGTTCTGCTGTCTTGTTTTCCAATTAACCTTTCCAGGGTCCAACCTTTGCATGATAAGACACGGATCAATGCCCCCAGCGATAAACATCTGCAGAGCACCTATAACTGACTGGAAAGTGGCTTTGTAAATGCTTTGTAAATATTAACTAATGGCTGTTTACCGTCAGTCCACAGGTCTGATGTGTGCCAGGTGCAGATATGAAGGGGAAACTGCTGAACCGTTGGAAAGTGCTATGAAAGGTGAACAGCTGGAAAGAGAAAAGAGTCGATAGATTCACTGTTTAGGTCAATTTTGTGTATCCTCGCGCTTTATTACAGTAAAGTGAAACCCCTAATATGACAATTCAAAACAAACTGGATCATTGTGCTTGACAGTAATGTGGGAAGGCAGTTGCACTTTCATGTTTATTTTACAAAATCAAGTGACAACAATACTCAGCTATTTATTAGCATAAAAGGATGCAAATATAGTTTTTTTACATGAATCAGTAGATTTGTTTCTCTTAGCCAGTGTGTACAATTAACTGTATCACTGATGTTCACGAGGGTTATTTTAATGGTAGTAGTCAATGTCAAGTATATGTTATTATGCTGCATTTTATTTATGTTAGAAGTTGTAATCACATCTGTGAATAACATCAAACCCATAATGGAAAACCAGTGGGAGAAATAACCATTATGCTAACTGTTATTAGTAAAATAAGCTGAAAACAGTGTACTACTTTGTTTTACAGTAAAAACACTGAAGCAATGTTTCCTGGTAGAGGTAGTACTTTAAGCTATGGATTGAATGAGATACAAACTGACAGAAGTGTAAGTAAATAGTTTATTTTGGTAGTTATCACCTATTTTTATCTGTGAAGCATAAATACTGGATAATGATAAATGACCTGCACTTGTATAGCAGCTTTCTGAGTCAGAGGACTCCTAAGCGCTACAGTCACACACACATTCAAATGCTGATGGTGATGAGCTAAATTGTAGCCACAGCTGCCCTGGGGGCGTGATTTGGAATCGTAGGATGGCCAAGGAAGGTCCCGCCTTTCTCACCTCTGATTGGCTAGAAGGGCTCTCCTGTGATTGGTTATTTCATTTAGCAGCAAACCATCTTCCCTCGCTAAGTGCAGACTGTCCTGCCACCAACAGAACAGCTGTTTTGGGGAGTTTTGTAAAGAAAATATGAATTTAGCTATATAATAATATGTACTTCGCTAATCCATCAACACATAGACTATGTGTGCCTTACCTGGGTATGAAATTAAATAAAACTGCCCTATTTTGCCCAGCTGTGTGCAGCAGGTCTGTTTCTCTTCTAGAATAATGAAAACTGGTGAAAAAGAGGTCTAAATCATAATTAGATTTGAATTAAATTTCAATTAAATGACACATTTACACAGATGATGAGAGATGTGTCCTAACTTGCAAACAGCCTATGAAAGTAAATACATATAGCCAATAGTAATAAGATAACCCCATGCTTGAAGCAACAGATATAAAGTAAATTCAACAGTGTGATAAATGCAAGATTTATTACAAGTTCACATTTGACGTTTTTCAGGTTCTTTTATAAAATTAACTGAAATTGGTATGTTGTAAAACAGGACAGAATGGTTATTATAGTGCTAAGTTCACATGTTCTTCAAAAAAACTCCTCAAGATCTGGCTGCAGATATAAAAACCCTACAGCGAGGGAAGACGGTTTGCTGTTACATGAAATAGCCAATCGTAGGAGAGCCCTTCCAGCCAATTAGAGGCGAGAAAGGCAGTACCTTCCTTGGCCATCCTACAATTACAAATCACATGCCCTGGGGCTCAATGACAAGATGCAAGGCTTCAAAGCAAAGGTGCCACCAGTCCCTCCAACCATCACCAGGAGGGTGAGGTGTCTTGCCCAAGGATACAACGACCGACATGACTGATGAAGCCTGGGTTCGAACCAGCAACCCATTGATTCCTGGGCAAACTCCTAAACCTTGAGCCAAGAAGTCAGGACTGGTGAAAACCTTGAAATTATCATGATCAATTCTGACTTTTAGGGGTATTTTATTTTGATTATCTCATGTTGCATTGCAGTTAAACAAATGGGGGCTTGTCCGGGATATGACCCCAGGACTTGACTGACATATTTTCTAAAGGACAAAACATTTGCAGCTACTTCCATTTTAGAAAAACATTGAGCAATGAAATACTGCTTACAGTTGCTGCCGTGATGCATTTTTGAAGGCTAAGCTAGAAGACTTGAGACTTGGGGCTAAAAGTCAGTCCCATTTGGAATTATGTATTTTTTATTTTTTAGTTGGGAAAAAATGTTTACATGGAGAGTGTAGCTTAAAATCTTAACTACAGTTGGATGTATCCTTTCAGTTTCAACTTTGGCACATGTTCTTTTGTCACGAGTTGATCGTCAGAATGAAAAATATGGGGTCTTGTCCGGGATTTGAATCCCTCCATTCTTCAAAGATAATCTCAATTGTGTCTATCTATAATTGATTGTTTATAGAAAAATCCCTTCTTAAATCACTTAATTTAACTTTTAAGTCCTGAAGAAAAGTTACATGTGTTGCCTTTACTGACTTCAAACCCCTTAAAACGCATTTGTTTAAGCACAGATGTAAAAAAAAATAAAGAAAATGTTAAAGAGAACAGCCTGAAGGTTACATTATCTCATTAATGTGAATAGATAAAAATCTAAGAAACATGGTAACATACAATTTTTAAAAATATGTCTTTTTTGTTGTGAATCCAAAAGAAATGGCCACATCTAAACATTATTTGTGCATGTACAAAAGAGTGTGTGCTGTTCATGAGCCTAACACAGCGTGCTGTGCAGAGATGAGCGGCCCGTCACTCAGCAGGCATCAGGCCGTGGAGGTCACACCCCAACAGTTGCGAGAAGAAGAGATTATGTCGGTGTGTGTGTGTGTATGTGTGTGTGTGTTTTATAAAAAGCAGAGATTATGCATTGTGATATCAAACTGGGTTAACGTAGCGGACTGTGTTTGCATACACGGGTGCCACGGCCTCGCGGATTTTAGCTTTAATCCCCGTACACACACTGAATCCTCACCGGCTGATTTGGCACTTTTTCAGAGTATTAGGCCACCAGGCGAGAAGCTTTGTTTACCTGACAGAAAAGTCATCATGTTTCTAAAATTCCTACCAGGCTGTTTTTATTCCTCTTTTTTCACTCCTTATAACACCACTTTTATGGGAATTTTATCTTCAATTTGTCCCACCTTTGTGACACTGAACTCATCCGTTTTTCCAAAGCCTTCCTCAAAAGAGATGTTAGCATGCTAGCATAACAATGAAACCTTCAACTTGACTTGCATTTTGGCCCTTTTGTTGGAAAGAAGCATCTTTTCCCACTCCTGTTATGATTATTTGCTTTTTTAAAGAGTTTTGAAAACCAACCTTGATTTTTTAGGAGAATTTTTCTTCTGTATCGCTGTTGGAACGAGGCTAATTTCTTCACAGAGGGCAACCTAAATGCACGGTGGCTTCTGTGGAAATTAGCTACAGGGGTTAAATAAAAGATTCATATCAATGGGAAAAACAACACTTCACACTTGCTTTGATTAATGGTCTCTCTCGGGATGATAAATTAAAGTTGAAAACTTTTTGTACACTTTATTAACCCCCCATTTTCTAACTCATTTAAAAAGCCGCAGGCTTATTTCCCATTATGTTGATGATATGGGTACGGTTTGCCAAAAAACTCTTTGTGCTAATTGTGTGTTGGCTCAAAAAGCCATTTTCTGTTAGAGTGCACAAATCCATTATGGCCTCCTTCTTAGCCCAGATAATAGGGATTGAATTAGTGAGAGGGCTAAAATATGTGGCCCGGGACTCCCGAAGATATGATTGATCATCTTATTGCCGAGTACTCAACCAGTGTGTTTGATTTAGTCAATACTATTACCTCTTTGGGATTGAACAGCGTTGTGTTAATGAACTCAGGCTTCTAAAAAAAGATTTGAGAAAGGCTAAGTGATCGCCATACAACCAGCTGAGATTCTCTCATACAAGTCTTAGGAATTATTTAGTAAAAACATCAAACGAGTTTTTTTTTGCCTTGTGGGCCATTCAGCAGGAGAACAGAAAGACATCATAGCCATGGTTTCCTATCAGGAAGCAAGTAGGGAATTCCAAAATCCCAAATTAGTGGGACCAAAACCAGCCATAACCCATCTCAATGTCCTTTGTCCCCAATTGTCTCTTTGGATGCAATTAATTGAAAGCTGGAATATCACAAAATAAATTCATTTGAATACAAAAAAATCAGGATTTTTTTTGTATTTGTGGAGCTCGTATTTGAATTTTCAATTGACCTTTCGCCGAGCCCCGCCCCCCTTAGTTACTGTTACCAAATCCGAACCAGCTCCGGTGGCCTAGTGGTAGAGTGTCCGCCCCGGGACTGGGAGATCAGGGTTCGATTCCCGGTCGGGTCATACCAGACTTTAAAAAAATGGGACCCAATGCCTCCTCGCTTGACACTCAGCATTAAGGGGTTGGATTGGGGGGTTAAACCATCAAATAGTTCCCGAGCGCGGCCACAGCTGCAGCTCACCGCTCCCCACCATGAGGATGGGTCAAATGCGGAGATGTAATTTCACCAGTGTGTGATGATGACTTGGGACTTTGACTTTGACAATAAGTGGATCAAATACTGCAGCTCTGCAGATTTCCGTGATGGAAAGAAGTAGACAGATGCGTGTCAGCAACATTTTTTGGAGCAATTCCTCCTCAATATCATCCAGATCAAGGCAAAAGGGTTACAGTATGCAGTGGAGGGATACATTAGTGTCGACTCCGCTGAGCGAAGCGTAGCAGTGAACAAGGAGTTGGGAGTTTGCGAGAAGGTCCGGCGTCCGGGGACGCATGGATCCGAGGAGCGGTGGCAGCGATGCAGTGTCCCTGTGAGCTGTCATGATCTGAGCTGCAGGCAGCTCTAACGGAGAAAAGCTCCCAGTGCTCTGCATCGCTCAGTTGATCATCTCAGCTGAGTCTGTTTATAAAATGTAACTTTTTATGCCCGTGTTTACTTTTATTTTCAATAGTTCCCGGCCGGAGCTCGGCATGAATTCATCACGTGATCATGACACCACCCGTTGTTGCGTCAAGGCTTAATGTGCGTTTATAAGACACACGGTTGAGGTAATATTACGCTGATTTGCCAGCACAGTGTGTCTTATAAAGAGTCTTGGATAGTCTGGGAGGCGAACCGCCACCCAGCCGCGGGCGGGGGGAGCACTCATGCTTGGCTGTTGCTGGTTGAGCTCGATGAGGAGGTTCTGAAGGGAAACGAAGGAGACACGACTACTATCGAGGCTGATGCTTAGTAGTAAATTAGGCTTAGCTTCATCATTTTGTTTGGAGTTGTCGGATAGTAACGGTTGCTATGATGTGTGATTGGACAATAGCCGTTCTGGGGGCGGGGCCGGCGAAAGGCTAATTACACATAAATGAAAGAGTTACAAAAAAATCACCCCCCTCAGAGTTGTCATGACTGTAAACTAGACCTATTCAACCTAGAATGTTTTTTTGAACCAGGCTGTAAACATGTTTATTTCTGCTGTGAAGTTGGTATTTTTAACATGGAAGTCAATGAGGATTTGCCGGCGAAAGGCTAATTGGACCACGATGTAGGGATGCATCAAGTGCTTGGTGACCAGAAACAGCTGATTCTCAGCTGACTGATGCCTCGTTGATCCAAAACTTATTCACTTATTTCTCTCATTTTTAATGAAAACACGTTTCATTTTACAACATATTTTGTTATCTTTAGTAATTTTGAGAGAACTTTGACATTTGTGTTTTGCTTTCTTAGGAAAGCTACATATAATGAAAACTAATGCAAAATCCAGCTCTGCTGTCCCAGACACGGTCAGAATAATAAAGACAGTAGCTAGGCAGGTTAAACTAGCTTTGTAGTTTAATAAGTATATGCATGCTAAATAACCTTACATGGGTAAAACGGATTGAAACAGATTATTTCAAGGATAGCAGGCTAAGACGTTAGCCAACTTTGCTATACCTGTAATGTAGCAAGCAGATGAAAATGACTGATTAGATCTGTGTTCATCTCACCTGATCAATGTGTTTTTATGTTGAGTCTAGCAGTCCAACCATGGTCCTTGAGAGCCCCTTATTCAGTATACTTTAGTTGTTTCCCTGATCCAACACCTGTTTCAATGCTTGAATCACACGTTCAGCAGATCGTCAAGTTGTACAGAATACAGGCTGGTGAACCTGAAGGAGTAGTAATAGACACTACTGATCTAGGAATATCTCCTTGCAAATGTTGGCTGATCAAAGGTTTACTGTAACAAAGCCACCAAATACAATTTTAATGCAAAGTTATCGGGGTATAACCTATAATCCTGATTCAGTATGTACCTTTGTTTCAATGCCACAGTTACAATTTCTCCCATTGTAGAAAATGTCCTCTCGCTACAGACAGAGGCAGCTGGTCCGTTAACTTCTGTTTAGCAGTTTCTCGGTGATGGGACATACGCAGCAGCCAGTAAGACCATTCAATTTTACACTGGTTCACGTCCGGTCTTCCCGGTCGGTCAATGAAGGACCCAGTGTTGAGTACGTAAACCAGCCTGGTTGACCGAGTAAGCTGAGTCTTTCATGTGTTGCTGACTAAAGGCTAATGTGTGCAGCACAGTTACACATTTGTGTGGGAACTCGTTCGGCATCTGTGCTTCCAGTAACATCCCATACCCAAAGATCTGATTATAAATACCTGTTCCGTTGCACCCCTCCTAAATAATCACAGAAATCATTAAAACTGAGAACGTTTCAACCCTAGTTGACATGTCTTGTAATCTGAATTTTTAAAAGTATCTGCAAAAGAAACAAAAGTTCTGACTGTAGCTGGCTGAATTTCAATGTTTTTGAGGCGCTAGCTTGTCTGATGCTAAGGACAAACAGCTGAGAACGATGTTAAACATCGTTTTGTTTCTATCGGCTGGCAGGTGTCTCCTCTTATCGAATGCCTTTACTAAAATAATAAAAGAGAATCTGTGCATCTTCATCTGATAAATTCATGAATGAGTGCATGGCGCTACAGTGCAGGTGCAGGTCAGGTCATTATTAAACTGTATTATAAAGAGACGGCCCCTCTTCCTTGTTTGTGTCTAGGATGCCAACTTAGTCACAGCCAAATGACCTCCATTGAGTGGTGGAATGAATGGCGCCAAGACAAACATTAGAAAAATCAATAATGGCGGATAAATCTCATTTATTCTGACAAAAATATGACACCATTAACTGCTCAGAGAAGGGCTGGGCAGGTAGCACAACAACGTTGGTAAACAGCGATGCCTCCGTTTGAGTAGATGTTGAACCCAGTTTGTTTTCAGAAATACTTTTCTACAGGATCGTAGGAAAAGTCCTGAAACCTGCTGTAAATATGAAGATCATAAGAAAGTGGAGATATTTTTGCGCTAGACAGCTCAGGAATCAGATCGTCTGTCCTGGACCCCTTGAATGTGTCATATCGCGCTAATAACCCTCATCTGATGTGGATCTCCTTCACGATTTGTCCTCTTCTCTCCCTCTTTCCTCACGTCTGCCTCTCCTCTCCCTTTCTTCCTTCCCCCGGCTCTCCCTCTCTGTCCCATCTGCTTCTCATTAGACCTTATCTACGCTTCCACATTCAGCGTTTATCTCTCTAATTATGTTGCTACTCACCTATGGAGGGAGTAGGAGAAGCCCCACGGCATGCTGGGAGGACGGTTCTTTTCCGATGCTCTCCTTTGTCCTGCCCCCTTGACTTTTATAGACACATAAGCCGAATTTCCCCTTCCTCTTTTTCAATTCGGTCACCTTTTCAGCATCCTAGAGGCCCTTTGAGCAGGGCCCCCGGCCCCCGAGTCCCCCGACCAGCCAGGCCCGGTGATAAAACTCCCCAGGCACTCCTCCATTATGAGGCAATGATAGGAGGTGCTGCGGGGAGCAATGCACAAAAACATACACTCGCCACCATCTTCCGCATGCAGGCGCACCCGTACGGCACACACAAATGCACATAAAGGAATTTACACACACTCCGGCCGCCCTGCTTCCTTATCTGGGTTTTTCAGTACCTGCTGCGTGAGCTGCATGCGCTCCTCTCAGACATAATCCCTGGAAGAATCCAGCTGTTATTATTAGAAGATTTATAATACTGGCCGTCTATCAGAAAATGGAACTAGTAACCAGGATGCTGCTTCTATTTTCCCCTTTTTATACTTACAAATGCACACTCCATTTCCACCTAAAAAACTTGAGGATTTATTTTGGTACCCACATGACACTTGTTCACTCTGATATAAATAAGAGTTGGAAGGCAGGATTTATACTTAGCAGACTGACATTGTGTTTATATATTCACCCAATCACAAATCAACTCATTTAGGCTTCTAGAAGTGGTGAAGAACACCTGCTGAAGTTCAAACTGAGCATCAGAAAGGAGCATTTAAAGCAACATTCCGCAACTTTTACACCTTAAAATTTTTTGTAAAGTTTTTGTGATAGTGTTGGGGGGTCCCACGTCTGTTTACCGCACTATACAGTTTTTGAGCTCCGGGTCGCCGCAGGATGTACGGACTGGGTGTTGCTTTACGGCGGTATATGGCAAGCCAAAGGGATAAAAAAAGCGCGTGTTCTAAACGCGCGTTATGGCCACCAAAATGTGCATCCTGAACGCGCGTTTTGACGCTAAAGGGGGCAAAACTCACGTGTTCTAAATGCGAGCATTATGTCCACCAAAACGTGCGTCTTGAACGAGCGTTTTGGCGAACATAATGCGAGTTTAGAACGCGCATTTTTTTATCCCTTTGGCTTGCCATAATTGTATAATGTAGACACGTGGTTTAGCAGCGGCAGATTCACCAAAGAAAGCTAGAAATCCCTTATCCGAGGAATATAGGAAAAGAAAAGGAGAACGTGATAGATTTTTATTTATTTATTTTATTTAACCTTTATTTAACCAGATGAGTCGATTGAGAACTCATTCTCATTTACAACGACGATCTGGCCAAGAGGCAGCAGCAACAGACACATAGTTAGCTTTACACAAACAGATAAGATAAAAACAGACTTAAAACAATCTTTAAGTACTCAGAAGCAGGCACATTGATCAGAAACTATTGAATGCAATGAATTATTGAAGGTAGATAATGGAACGTAGGTAGTGAGCTTGAGTGATTTTTGATAGAGCAAGAGCAAAGACCAGAGTTATTATTGGTATTATTGGTCTTTTCCTCGCTGGAGAGCTCTTTTAGAAAGAAAGGCATGAACTACGGACTCTAACCTAGCCGTGCTGCTAATGAATAGGTAAGTAATAAATGATTTCACCAGGGTTATTGTGTTTGGTCGGGCATAAAGTTGTTATACAGTCCTGATAAAACTATTTATTCAATGTGTGGAGGTGGAAAAGTTTGTTTTCGTTGTTTTGCCTGACATTAGGAATGTAAACATGCCTCTTATGCCTGAGAGAGAGATTTAATGTTACGACAGTGACGTTACACAGCAAGCCTCTAGAGGACGACAGAGACCATATAACTGCAAAGTTGCGGAATGCTGCTTTAAGATACTGACTGTAACAACGAACCTGCTGATCTACTGGAATTTGAACCCTCAACCATCTCTAGAGTTTCGAATGGTCTGAAGAGAAAACATCCAGTGAACAGCATTGGTTAATGTCAGAGGACAATGCTGATGCTCCAGATGGACTCCAGCAGCAGAAGATCACTCCAGGTGTCTCTCCTGTCAGGTAAAAACAGAAAATGCTTCATGTTCTGGTCCCACGTTGGACTCCTCAGTTCAACCTGAGCCTGGTTTAAACACCACAGTATTGTTCTGACCATGTCCATCCCTTTATGACCACATAGCTCCATCTTCTGATGGCTACTTCCAGCAGGATCATGCACCATGTCACAAACCTCATATAATATCTAACTGGTTTCTAGAACATGACCATGAGTTCACTGGAGTCCAACGATCTCCGAATTCACCAGATCTCAGTCCAGTCCAAAACCCTTGGGATGTGGTGGAACGGGAAATTCTCATCAAGGATGGAGCTGTGTGATGCTGTCGTCATGTCAGTATGGACCAGAACCTCAGAGGAACCTTTATCAACATCTTGTTGAATCTATGAAGGATTAATGAAGTTCTTAAAGCAAGCAAAGGTCCAACATTGTACTAGTGAGGTATAGTTGATATAGTAGCTGGTACATCATTATAACAGTGTCAGTGTGGGGTTCAGTTTACAAGAATCGTCTCAAGGCACTTCACAAAGTAAACATTCCAACTGAGTTCAGTTCATTAAGTCAATTAGTTAAAAGTTTCGTATATAAGGAACCCAGCAGATTGCATCGAGTCACTGGCTAGTGTTAGACTTTACAGCAATCCTCATACTAAGCAAGCATGTAGCGACAGTGGAGAGGAAAACTCCCCTTTAACAGGAAGAAACCTCCAACAGAACCAGGCTTAGTATGAGCAGCCATCCGCCGTGATTCACCGGGGGTTTGAGACGACAGATTTAATGTGTTTATGAGAAAGAAAGTGTCAGAATGAGACTTCGTATCAATGAGTCGTAACATTATCAGGCACAAAACAATCTTAAACATGAGATAGTACCGTGTTCTCAAATGTTACGTTTTAGAATCATTCTTCTAAATATTGGCCTTATTCCTGAAGGCTGTCGTATATTTTTATCTTTCATCTAAAACCCTGAAGCCAGATGAATGAAACTGTGTGTGCATACAAAGTCATAATAATGGTGCATAAATATTTTATCCACCAGATTCGAAAAGTCAAACAAAAACATAAATTACACCACAACTGAACACATGTGGGCTATGGACCATAATTTATTGTGAAAGCAACAGAAAGTTTAACAAAAGAGCAATTCTACCTAATGTGGAACTGGGACGTTCAACATTGGAGTTAAGAAATTAAATCTGTTTTATGTGGTGTCTCAGTGCTGCAGATCAAAAACTGCTGAATAAATTCAGAGCAAAGAGCTCTGCCGAGGTAAAAATAAGAACAAATGAGGATCCAAGCTGCGGTTCACACATGAATCCAGAAGAACCGTCTCTTGTAATCTACAGAGGAACATCTTGTGCCAGTAAATCAGCACAACCTTGGTGCTCTTGTTTGCATCTTAGTGGTCCATTTGCAAGGATTTCCAAACCAGGAATGGGAACGCTTCACGTATTTCTGCTTCTTAGATTCATGTTCAACAACAAGAAAGAAAAGCAATGTTTTTTTTTTACTATTTGGGACAGTAAGTGTTACAAAACTGGATAAGGTAATAATAATGTCATATTTACACCATTAAAATAAAAGTGCATAATAGCATTTAACCTTCAATGGAAACACTGATATACTTTTAAAAAATTGAGTTTAACAATTTTTTTGTTTTGTTTGTATTATTATTTTTTTTCAGTTCAATTCAGTGCATGCTTTAAATATAAGGACTAAGTGTGCCCTACCAAGAAGGTGACATGGTTCAAAAGAAATCTCAGATCAGAGTGGCTTTAGTGTTGACATTTAAAATAAACTGTCCGGACTAAACTGTTTTTGTGATATGTATAAATCAAAGATATAAATGAGAAGCAACTTTTGAATTTGGAAAGATTTTTTTGACAATCAAATAATCTGAATTTGAACAATTAATACAGTTAATTGTTTTGATAAGCGCCCTTTTCCCCACTGGCACCTGGTAGTAACTAGGGATGTGTATTGGTAAAATTCTGGCGATTCGATATGTATCACCATTACAGGGGAGACGATACAATATATCACAATATATTGCAATACATTCAGCCAACATGTTTAACATGAGGTATCTGAACCATAATAGAACCCATTGCTCTTTAAGTAAATAATAAATGGAGTAATTAACATCTGCATTATCAGAAGTCATTTAATAAAAAGGCAATCTCAGTAGAATCAAACACAAAAATATTTCAATTAAATATTAAGTCTTTTGTTTAACATAAAAAAATATGTAAACAATATCATTTTCAGTAGTTTCCGATTCTAAATACAAATCAAAAAAGTGCTCTCTGCACCACAAAGTGCAACATTTTTTAATAAAATTTGCATCAGAGTGAAGGCGGCCGGCAACGCTGCTGCCAACTAGCGGTCGGTGTTTGAATTGCACCAAAAGAAAAGAAAATACACAAATGTTTGCATGTAAATTCTTCTAAAAATTCAATATATGGCTTTTGAATATTGATATAATATCGCAGGAAAAAATATCATGATATATTGCCATATCGATATTTTCTTACATCCCTAGTAGTAACAATCTAACATGACCACTTGGTGGTGGTATTGTCCAAAATTGTTTGTTGCTTTCATAGGCTGTGTTGCATTTTTCAGCACCTAAGTGCAAAGTGGAAACTACAGCCATAATCGAGTCACCCACTCAATGGTGGTTTTAGCAGCAGAAATTGTGGTTAAAAACAAATAAATTAATTAATCACGCTTAAATATGTGTTGTATTTTTGCTTGAAATGTCTAACTGTACTCAAGGGTATTCCTAAAACACCATCTTCTCAGGACTAAAGCCAAATTCCAATTCATCCCACTCTTAGGCATGTTCTCTTTTTACACAGTAGCAATTGGCAAAACTAGTGGTAAAATTATCTTTTCTCCTCTCTAGTTTTGTGTATTCCATTAGCTAATAAATTCTGTTCAGTGTGGTTGTCAATCTACCCTAACAAGCATAAAAATAATGAGTCTGTTCCAGTTGTAACTTAGTTACCCCAAATGAAAATAAGTGCAATAAACCTATTTTTCTTCATCATTTATTTTCTTGGTTTGGATTTAGGAGTTTAAAGGCATGTTACATTTTGTAGCGAAATATAATTATTGTGCCATGGTTCATAGCAAATCTGCAAAACAAGCTAGCTTAAAACATGTTTTTCATGCCCTTAAACATTCTAACATAGTATAGCTATAAATATATTGTAGAGATTTAAAAAAAAAAAAAACTAAAAAAATGAATGAAGTGGTTCTCTCAAATTTGTCTTAAAACCTCCACCAATAACACGACTCGCACCGAAACCAACGATTTATTATCCGGTTGTCTGATTCACGAAACCACCACACTTCCCTGGGTCCTCTATCGGTCTTTGTCAGACACGTGATCTGCCTGTGAACCACACCCCCTTGGCGCCATGTTGTGTGTATGCTGACTCGCGTTGCTACGGGAATCTGCAGCCGAAGTTGGAGCAGCACACAAAACAATCAAAAGAATGGATAAAAATATGAAGTACGAACGCAATCGACAATGTAGATCCCTATGAACTCCACGTAAACAAATGGAGCTCAGACGTTTCATCACTGCCTCCAACTACCGCGTTGGATCTCAAACTACCTGGTGTTCGGGATCAGCGCATACACGTGTTAGCAGTTTAAAAATTACAAATCACCTGAGGCATATGAACATTTTACACATGGCTGGGTACAAGATATGCTAACATTTCGACCGCAGGACTGCAACAACACGGTCGTCACTTCCAAGGTAAGCATTTTCAGGGATGCCCTTTCATTCGAGACCAGAGTAGAGGAACCGAAAGTTGTACTGAAGTCAGAGTAGCGCTACTTCAACATATTTTTACTCAAAAAAGAAGCCATCCCAAAAGTTACCAAAGTAAGAGTAAAAAGGCTACTTGGGTGTCGAGTAACATCTGATTTAATATTTTTAGAATTTTGTCATCAGACAGACAAAATTATACGGTTATGTGCAAATTCTTTTATTTTTGAGACTAATTTGAAAGGAAAATGACACAAATAAATAACATAATTACACTAACAATGTATAAGCATATATAGACAAGCAAAACTCTTCAAATCATATGAGGAAATCTCCGTTTATACACCAAGCTCTCCTATCATGCAATGCGCCACAACGCCCGATACGTCATCTGACAAAGACCGATTTATTACTTGCTCATGTATTTAGCAACAAAAGAGTCCCAAAAAGAAAAACGTAATTTGAAGTTGCGGAAAACAAAAGATGTTTGGACCTAGAAAACAGTGACTGGTGTTTTGTTTACGCTGGCAATGTGGGTTCAACTTCAGACATGGCCTGGAGATGATGCCCAACGGGCAGAGTGAGAGCTCCATGACCGTGTTTGTTTAAAAGTTAGCTTGTTTGCAGATTGGATATTGCAAATTTAAAGGTAAAGTAATTCAAGTGAGATTTCTACAGTGAAATAATCACAAAACAGTCAAATGTTTCGATCATGTTGGAAGGAAACAGAGATTTACTTCTCAGCCGGCTGGGGGATTGTCAGTTTTTCTTCTTTCAAAAGGCTGAAGAGGGACATGGTTACTGTTTACACTCTGTGAGCCCGCGGGGTTGCTGAGTCTGCTCAAGCTAACACTGCTGCGTCAGCATTTGTAATTTGACACAGACTGGCAAAAAGCTCCAGAATTGTGTACATTATATTAGCCAGTAAAAGGAGCGACCCAGAAGTTATTTCTTGTATCCTTAGGAAGCCACAGCATCTTTCTGTTTTACTCTAATATAGGGTTAAGAAAGCTAGAGGCTAACGTTGAGCTAACATTGCTAATGGCTAATTAGCAATAAATAGTTGTCTCTAAAAATGTCTCAAGCTATGTTTTCAATTACCAACAACTTACAGTGAAATGAATTTATCTACTTATCAACTTTTTGTGTATGACTCGTCTTCGCTCGTCATCTAGAATCTTCTGGCGCTAAACCATAGAACAGCCATGAAACTCAACAGGAGTGAGACAGTCACTTGTGTGTTCTGAAACATTGACTTCAGTAGCCAAATGTGATCACAGGATGTCATTCTTACTTCATGCACCTTTAAAATTAAGGGCCATAAATGGGAGTAATAAACAAATCGAATTCAGTCTTTTTTTTTCGGAAAGTGACTCGACTCAATTAATTCATTGTTGTCGCAAAATTCTTACCGTAGAAAACTGCTTCTAAAAAGCACCAAAAATGCACAAGTTTAGGATTATATTTTTGTTTGAAGATATTTATTTAGCTATTTAGACAAAAAAAAAGTTAAGTTAGACCTACATACAGTGCTACAAAAAGATATAAAGTACATTTTCCCCCCATTGTTCAATCATGACCTTAGACCTTGAACAAAGATTAAGTTCGTTGCTCTGGAGTTTCTTTAGAACAGGACATGATGTGCTGCTTTTTGAGATCTTTTAGGTTCCTTTATGTTGGTGGACATGTTGAGTGAGTTCTTAATTTTTCATGACTGATAGTAGTCAGCAGGGCTTGAATTACACATAGGCTTCCGGGGGAGCCCCGGGGGAGCCTCGTGAGAGCAAGGGGCAGGATGACACACAGTATGCTTGAAATAAGTCCCGGTACGGTGAGAGTCTATATAAATATTGTAATATAAGTTGAAATTTTATCATTTTTTGGGCTCCCCCATGGTTTGTCAGTTGAGGGCTTCCAGGGGAGCCCATCACCCATTCAGGGGAGCCGGGCTCCCCTTAGCTCCTCCATAATTCGAACCCTGGTAGTCACGCCTTTGTGTGGAGTGAAACTAAGCTCAGCTTTTTAAATGTTGTGGTTCATTATAGTTTGTTCAACATTTATTACAAAGGGGGCAATACTTTCTAACACCAATGTATTACTGGCTACAATTAAATGAGCTTCTGATGACCATTTTTTTAAACTTGTAATCACAGCAGGACTAGTGTGAGCTGAGCGCATCGGGATCTGCTGTAAATACTGCTGACTGCAGGGCGGGTGGATGAGGGTCATCAGCAAAGCGTGTGTGTGGCAGGACCTACATGGGCGATAACCCCAGCAACAGCATCCCACCCGTATCTTCTCACTTGATCCACACACACACACACACACACGCACAAACCATACCAGAGTGCGTACAATATGTAATTTTAATGAAGCTAATCTCCAGGATCACCAGGTCTCTGAGCCGGGAAATTAACGAGAGCAGGTTAAACACACACAGTAAGTTCAGTGAAACCCCTTTGAAATGGTGTGTGTGTGTGTGTGTGTGTGTGTGTGTAGGGGTGAAATTGGTTTTCCTTAGGATTAACGGATTAAAAAGGCTGTTAGTTCCTCAAAGTGCTCCAAATACAACCCCCTCCCTCAATATTCATTACAGCAGATACAAAAGGCAGAGAGGAGCTCATAATGGCTCCAACCTTCTAATCATTTCAAGCAGGGACGCTCCTGACACACACACACTCCCTTTTATTATCATTATCCACACTATTAACATGATATAAGAACTGTCTGGAAATCACAACGGGGGGAATTTGATGAAAGAAAAGAGATCGTTGAGGAAACTGTGGCTGGAAATTCTTCTAATATCAGGACAAATTTAAACGCCTTCTCTTCCAGGAGGCTTTCAGGAGGCTGGAGCTAATGGCTCCCCAATGCCAACAGGTCTGGTGAGGAGTCCTCAAGCCGTATGTGTTGTTGAGGAAGATAATAAATCAATATCAGTGTGCAATCACAGCCAGGAGGAGGCCTGAGTGCCCCCCTCACACACTTCATGGAAAAACTGTCCTTTTCAAGTCGCTTCAAACAATAAGGGGGGTGGGGGGCATTAATTGGAAGTGATTGAGAGCGATTCTCACCATGCCCTTTTTTCACCCAGCGGGTAGCCACTTGTTAGCTGACAACCAAAGAGGGATTGGTTTACATTGTGAGCTGTTGGCCGTGTGTGTGTGTGTGTGTGTTGTGAGCTGCTGGCCGTGTGTGTGTGTGTGTGTGTGTGCACGCACATAGAAGTGTGGAGGCCTAACAAGGCTGAAATTGATGCCGTTTTGGGTAGGGAGCCATTTTTTGATGGTTGCTGACATTCAGCTCCTGAAAATATTGTAGTGGATGAAGAAAAGGTCAAAGCCATGAACGGGGATGGGAGGAAATGTAGGGAAAGAAGACGGGGGGGACTCAAACACACGTGATACGATTTAATGTGCAGATCGTTTTTATGGTGTAATGGTGCTCAGAATTGAGTCTCAGCTTAGAATATTAAAGTAACACTTAAGACCCAATGCCTCCTCGCTTGACACTCAGCACTAAGGGGTTGGATTGGGGGGTTAAACCACCAAATAGTTCCCGAGCGCGGCCACAGCTGCAGCTCACCTCTCCCTACCATGGGGATGGGTCAAATGCGGAGATGCAATTTCACCAGTGTGTGATGATGACTTGGGACTTTAACTTTCTTCCTCCGAATGGTTGAAAGCAGAATTACAACTGTCATAAAAAAAAAACTGAAACAGCCTGCTGTAGCTAGCGCTACAAATGAGCTAACGCTAAAAGGAGTCAACTGATACAAAATAAGCCATGAAGTAAAAAGATCCACACTGTTGGACAAAAATATATTACTTACAAGTCCAGTAGCAACAAAGCCGGGTCACCATCAGTCCATGATTTCATATAGCCTCCTTTAGCTCCCTCAAATGAGTGTAGACCGTACCTCTCTGGTTTTAGCTTGTAGCTTCACCTCCAAAGACATTACTCTATAACTTTAATTTCAGGCTCTGATATAGTACCAACAAAAAAGCAAAATTCTTCTGAAAAAGCTAACTGCTAGCCTTCATATGACCTAATGGCACAATAAACAGCTATTGCTGTAAAGCAGGTTGAGTCCTCCCACTAGTGTTCCTACCTGAACCACAAAACTGTTAAGTGCAGTTTCTGGTCAGTAGAGGGCTGCAGAGTGTTGTCCAATATGAAGTTGCTCAAGTTTATGGTTGAAGAACCACTGAAACCAGTTTGAAAGCAATAGCTTTAAGTGTTAAAAACTTACAATTGGTACATTTGTAAACTTGAAATTAGAAAATTAGACATTTATGTACACACACGTTTTTTGAAAACATCATAGTTTTATTTTTTTGTTTTATACTTTCCACATTTTTATGAAAAACTATTTCAAATTTCTTCTCAAATAAACTTCTCAAAATAAACATTATAAACAATGTTGTTGTTTTTTTTTTTACATATTTTATGGCCAAATGAACTCTAATAACATTGCTGCATTCTTTGAAGAATGCTTTGTTGAATAGTAATTTTTAGTTTTATTACATATCTGTTGTAAATCAACACATAAAAAGTGTACAGAATGAAATAGGTGTAATTTTCGTTCTCTCAGTTTTTTTTTGTTTTTTTTTTACCGTTTATTCCTCGGTATGGTCCTGAGGAGCTGGTGCCTGACTTCAGCTGTCTTTGAGTGGAGGACAACCTGGACAGGTCTCTAGTCCATCACAGGAACACAGAGACATACAACCACTCACACACTCACTCAGTCAGTCGCTCGCTCGCTCGCTCGCTCGCTCGCTCACTCGCTCACTCACTCACTCACTCACTCACTCACTCACTCACTCACTGTGCCTGTGCTTAATATTAGTGTAATAATAATTTAAAGTAATGTGGCTGAGCTCCAGAGATGCAGTCAGGAGATGGGAGAATGTTGTAGAAAGTCAACCATCACTGCAGCCCTCCACCAGTCAGGGCTTTATGGCAGAGTGACCCGTCAGAAGCCTCTCTTCAGTGCAAGACACAGGAAAGCCCACATGGAGTTTGCTAAAAGACACCTAAAAGTGTAAATGGTGAGAAATAAGATTCTCTGGTCTGATGAGACCAAGATAGAACTTTATGGCCTTAATTGTAAGCGGCATGTGTGGAGAAAACCAGGCACTGCTCATCACTTGAACAATACAATCCCCACAGTGAAGCATGGCAGTGGCAGCATCATGCTGTGGGGGTGTTTATCAGCTACAGGGACAGGACAACAGGTGCAATCGAGGGAACGATGAATGCGGCCAAGTACAGGGATATCCTGGACAAGAACCTTCTTTTATTAATTTAATTGATTTTAGCAAACAGTTGCAATATAACAGTGTAAAATTGACGGGGGTCTGAATACTTTCCGTACCCACTGTAGTCCACACAGAAAGGGTCTCACTCCCAGAAGGAACAATTGCAGACACTGAGGACAGCTACAAGTACCTTGGTATCCCACCAGCAAATTGCAACCTCAATGAGGCCGCAAGAAAAGAAGCCACAGCAAAATAGCTACAAAGAGTAAGACAAGTTCTAAGAAGTCAGCTCAATGGCAAGAACAAGATCCAGGCAATAAACAGCTACACCCTGCCAGTAATCAGATATCCTGCAGGAATAATAAGCTGGCCAAATGAAAAAATGCAGCGCACAGATGTTAAGACACGGAAGCTACTAACCATGAATGGAGGGTACCCTGAGACTGCGTACTAGCCGTAAGAAAGGAGGCCGAGGACTAGTGAGTGTGAGAGCCACTGTCCAGGATGAAACATCCAAGATCCATAAGAACATCAAGGACAAGGCCCCAATAGATGACGTGCTCAGTGAATGTTTCAGACTATGGCGAACAGAGGTGCTGGAAATACCATCATGAGAGGACAAACCCCAACATGGGATGTACCACCGATAGATAACTGAAGTGGCTGATATCAAGAAATCCTACCAATGGCTAGAAAGGGCTGGTCTGAAGGACAGCACAGAGGCACTCATCATGGCTGCACAGAACAAGCCCTGAACACCAGAGCAACGGAGGCCAAGATCTACCACACCAGACCTCTGGTAGAGGACCCTTGGAAGCTTGGAAGGAGCTTGGAAGGATGAGACCACCCGCGCAGGGTGAGATGGGAATTTTTTTTTTTAATATATACTTGTCCACGAGAAATGTCGCCAACTCTGCATCTCTCTAGATAAGCATGAGCCTGTGTGCCCACTTCAGCTTGAGACCATGGAATGCATATTATTTTGCTGCCGAGAGAACTGAGCACTTTTTTACTAGTAGAAGCTAAATATTAGCAATTCTACAACAAGGTAGAACATGTTCAGCCTTGTGTCATTTGTGGAGATAACACACCAATGTTGCAATTTTTATGTAAGAAATTATGTTTTACAGTATTCTGAGTTTCGTTAACAAAGGCAGCGAGAGTTGCTCGTCGTATCCAATCAGAGGCAAGACGTTTGCATATCGTGATTATTAAATCAGCAATGGCAAATCTGCAAAACAAGCTAGCTTTTAAACACAAACACAGTCACAGAACTCTCACCCCTCCCGTTGACTATTAACCCAAGGCCACGAGCCCCCTGATATGGGAATGCACATTACCACAGTAAACGAGAGAGCGTTAAACACCAATTGCCATTTTCTAGGTTAAAAAAAAAACGTCTTTTGTTTTCTGCTACTCCAAACAGCGTTTATATTTTTGGGACTCAAGTTTGTCCAAAAGTTGAAGTGGTAGCAGCCGGCTGTTTCTCCTTCTCTGACATAATTGAGTGGAGAACCTTTTACAGTGGTGTTTTGTTGCAAAATGCGAATGCACGTAATGAGTGGAGGACCCATGTAAATGTGGAAGTGCCATGGTCCGGAGAGACAGACTATTGAATGGTCCAATCTTTGGTTGAGACATTGGCTGAGGCTGTTATTGGCTGAGGGTTTTAGACAAATGCGAGAGAAACACTTTTTTAATCTCCACAACATATTTATAGCAATACTATGTTAGAATGTTGTCAAGCTGCATTTGCATTTTTGCCATTGTAGCTTTAATCTGAATCTTTTTTTGTCTCGCACTCTTCCAACTAACTTGTACCCCCTGAAACAGGACTGCAAAGCTTTTTTCCACAGAAAATGACTCAAGGCATTCATTCTTACTAGAGACACACAGCAAATTTATTAAAAAAAAAACGAGTGAATGAGACCTTTAACCCTAAAAGTGATGACTGATGTTTGTGGAATATTTGTTTTTCTCTTTTATTCCTAAATCTTCCTTTGTTTTCTTAGAAGTAATAATGACACAAAATATTATCAAAATGTTTTGTGAATATTTTGTTGACTCCATTACCTTAATAAGATGGTCATTGCTACCCTACTAGATCTTTTGCCCATCCTCTGACCCCCCCCTAACATTTTCTAGATCTTTGACTAGTTAGTTAGCAAAATTTTAGGTAAAGGCTATGAGATATACTATGAATTTAAAATTCATAAATCAATCACTTTTATTTTACCAAAGCGTACAATATTTTTTGCCCTTACATGTAAAATTTGCATGAAATACACACCAAAAAATTTTCATTTTACCAGCAGATTTTTAAGCATCAGTATAAAAAATAAAGTTAAAAGCTGTGTGGTATTTTTGTGTAAATGTCTAAATATGCATGAAATTTGAGATCTTTTTAAGCAAAAATGAACATGTAAAAATAGAAGTTTAGATTAATGGATTTCATTGGGCCATGCTTAAAATATTATATTTTACTCAAGTTATTGTTTAGTGCCAATGTTTTTGGGATATTTCATATTTCCGGAGTCTCCGGTGAAATGGTTTAACATAACAGAATACTCGTCATCTGCTATAAAACAGTGCTGGAAGGACCTCTTCACCGTGTGAATGTAAGCTGGATAATTTAGGAATGTTTTTTAACGTATTCCATAGGAACCCATCCCAATTTTGAATTACAGACTCCAATAAAAATGTTCACATCCTAGCTTGGTTTAGTTAAAACAAGCATTTTTTTACCAATGCAGTATTGAATTTGTTCAGACACACCCTTAAAATATATTTTGCTCTGTTTCGTAAAATATTTAGTATTCCTGTTTGTTAGAACTTCCGAGGAGTTGCACAAGTCAGCTTCGGCCCTATTTAGTAGCGTTTAAAAAACGAAACCTTACTTAGTAAAAATTTAAAACATCAAGAATCACATTCCTAAATTGAGTGGTTTGACTGTCCGAAGGGACGAAAACTTTTCAACCTGAAGCTTGTGATCCTACTCGGGAATACAACACCCCATCAGCTGCTGCAGGAGACGGGAAATGATTATACACATCATTATTCTTTCACTTTGTAGTGGTCACAGACTTCCGCTTCAACCTGAATCACACATCTTCTTTGTCCCTCTTTACCCATATGCAAGCTAAATATATTTTTACAGAGCCTTTCTTGAATTCCAAAAATCATTTGAATGAGATTAATGTTTGTTGGGTCTATTGTCAGGTTCTGCTAAGGATGTTTTAGGCTGCTTAAGTTTTTTCTTCTTGTTTCTGCCAAACTTCCCTTCATTAAAACGTTAATGAGGCCCATTAATTGACTCTGCGATCGATTGTGTTGCTGTTCTCCAGAGCTTCAGCTAATAAGGTGTGATTAGTGTTGGTTCTATCCACTGAACCTCTGTGTATGTTTGTGCATTCTGCCGTTACTCTGATCGTTATTGATTTTCCGTTTGGCCAGCAGAAGGCCAGGTGGACTTCCTCCATGGATTTCTGTCTCTCAAACTGACTATTTTATAATCACAGCGGGCTGATCTGCTCCTGTTAGTTACAGGTTCTACACCACCAGGACGCTAACGGAAAACAAATTTAGTGATGACCCGCTTTGACTCCTTCGTATCTCCAGCTCATCTCTATGGTTTGCATTATCCCCACCATTCTGTCTGTGGTTTTGAAGTGTCAGGGAAGGAATGGTAGTCTCTGGACCTCCACGGCTGAAGCATCCCAGAGGTTAGAAGGATGTCGACACAGCAAATCAGAGTTTAATGGCATTCCCATATGTTTGCAGCTGACTGGGATGGACCATTCGGGCCACGAATTCACTGCTGCCCCATGATTCTTTGGATTTCCTTTAACCTTTTTGTTCCCACAGCCAAATAAATACCTTTTTTTATCTGCATAAAAGGGACATTTTGCAAACTTTTCCATATTTTTAATGCAAAATGAGAAACCATCATTGAAAATTGTCACCAATTTTTATAAATGGTTTAAAAATTAAAATAATGCTGTTGTTTTAACCCTACCTAACCCTAATCTGATATTTATCATTTACCTAAAAAACACAAAGGTAATCTGCTAAAATTAAGTATTTAGAAGAGTTTTCCGATTTCGAGTCCCAGCTTCCTTTGTCTGATCTTTCCTGTGCGTTTGCAGACGGGCCTCTGAGGATTCCCCCTCTGAGGTTTGCCGACGATATTTGTTCTTCGCAGTTTGCATCTGCTGGTTTGATAATCCAGTGATTTTGCCCGTCAGAAGGGGATTCTGGGAGCGCAAACACGCAACAACACCCGAACCCGTGGACTGTGACGGCAGCCATTGTTCCTCCCAAACAATGTCTTCACTTTGATGTGCGTGATGCTTGGCCGGCCGAGGGAAGTTTCTTCAATCTGTGCTTTAACACCCGGCTCCCCTGCTTCCTTTTTATGTCCCCCATTTTTTTGTCAGCGTCCCTGATGAGAATTTGGCAAATTGCAAAAATAATTGCTTCAACTCTCCACATGTTCAGTTTTTTTTTTTATTTGGGATTTTTTTTTTTCAAAATAAACTTATTTTCTAAAAGTATCACATTTATGTAAGCTTTCAAAGCAATATACTGTTATTTAAAATTAGAAAGAATTTTAGCAATCAAAGCCAGCACCTTCAGACCCCCCCCACACACACACACACACACACACACTCACACACACTTCTTCTCTAACTAAAATGGCGTTATTAAAAAGGCCCCCTTCAACCCCCCTCGTATTGTCTTGCTGCAGGGGCAACATGCTGGTTTGAGTCCTGATTGACGGGTTCAATCCTCCAATGTTGTTTGGCTACAAAAGGTGACAAGCAGAAAGGAAATTGGCTTTTTGTTCCCGCCTCTGAGCTGCTTAACCTGTGCCTGACTTCTCATTTATTAAAATTTAAAACGTCTTCGAACACCATGTGTGTAATTTGTTCTCATTGACCGCATCAGTCCATTTTTTTGAAGTTTATAAAAAAATATGTTTGAATAACATTACCTAAAAAAGTTTTTATGCAGGAAAAACGGCTGCAACAAATTAATTGTTTTTATTTGTTTTCTGCAGAAAAACAATTGTTTAAAATATGTTGTCTTAATTATTACTTATTTGGCCATTTTCTTACCCTTTCCCCTAGGAAAATCCAATTAAAACATTTTTTAAACTAATTTACCAGTTTATTTGGCTATTTTTTTTAAAGAAATGCCAAGTTCAAGCTGGTTTGATATTTATACAAATGTTTTACATCTAAATCCTAAAAATTCAGCCCCTTTCAGCCAGAGGCGGAGGCCTGCAGCCGTCTCTTGTTTGGCCTTTCAGTGACTTTAGGCCAGTAGCTTTGTGCCCCCTTCTGGCTGTGCTAGCAACCGCTGGTCAGCTGATGTGGAAGCATATTTTCTATTGCCAACAAAAGGCCAACAAGGTTATTTTATTTGATGACCTCAAGTAGTTATAGTTTCACAAACAAATCAGATTTAGTCCACCTTCAAGCAAGACATCTCTTTTTATGGATTTTTAAAAATTTTATATATATTTTTTAATCAGTTATGATTATTCATGGTAATTCTAACCAAAGATTATCTACACTGTTGTGGGATCTTGAAACATTATTATTATTATTATTATTATTATTATTATTATTATTATTATTATTATTATTATTAATGATAAATAAAGTGCCTTTTGGAGGTTTCAATAAGCACCAAAATCCATAAAATCTTGTGAAATGTACCTTTATTAAATCTTGAAATATGAAATAAAACATAAAAAATCTGTTTTCTAAACTGAACTACTGGTTTTCTAAAGTTTATACTGCAGCTATATAATAATTTATTTTAATATGTAATTGTATAACAATAGTACAGGAATGATGAAATAAAATTGGCCCTCATCACCTGTAAGTCCTCCACCAGAGGGCAGTAGGCATCGACAGGAGTGGCAGTTTTTTTATTATTATTATTTTATTTTATTAACCTACTAGTCCTGTTACTCCATCTGGAAGCTTTTATGCCAGAATGGTTTGATGTGAATTTGAAAAGTCTACAAGAGTTGAAATATCTCAGACATTTGACTCAACAGCACCCCTTCATATTTAAATATCCCTGACCTATTTTAACATTCTCACACGAGTATGAAAATTGTGCTCCAAGACCTACAGAACGTCTCCTAGAGCTATAGTGTACAGCCAGCAGGAAGTCAGCCATTTTTTGTTCAACTTTGAAATTTCTCGACCTTTACATTTTACTAAACTCCTCCCACAGATTTCTTTCATTTATCAGCTTTTCTCCATTTGAGCTTTACCAAAACAAATAGTGTCAAAACTTTTCAGCTTCTGAATTACAAAATATCCTTCCGTGTATTTTATGGAGACCATCTCAAGGGTCCATAGAACCACTGGTTTAGTAAACAACTGAGTCCGATACCAGAACCACCATATGTTCTGGGAACCAGTAATTCTCTTCACCTCGTTCACGCCCTCCTTCATTTCTCCGTCCTTTTGTGACTCCATAACTTTTCACATTCCTCGTTAATTTCCATGACAGATGCTGACATCGACTCTCCACCTTTTCTTTCTTCCACTTCATCTCCCTCATTTCTTCCTTTTCAATTTTACTGGATCTGCATCTTTTTCATTTTACTCTCCTGACCTATCTCTTAGCTTACACTTTATGTATTTTAAGCTACTTCTCTCTTTTTTCGTTACCAAGCTCATGTATATATTTTTTATCTGTTGTCTGGAACCTCTTATCTCATTCCTGCTAATTTAGAGACTCTGACGCCAACATGAAATTGTCGTTCTGCATATGAGAATAACACAAAAATGTTAAAAACATGAATTTTTTTAAGCATTTGTCACAGTTAAGTTGGATTTTCACATGCTGCTGATGAGCGAAAGACTCACTGACCATTTATGTAACCATGAATTATCAAAAAACAAAGACAGGGAAACGCTGAGAGAATCAAAAGTGAGAACATTTCTATAAATGTGAAACAAAGTAAGACCAAAACTAGTTTGCTAGCATAAAAGAAAGACCAACTGGTTAAAATTAAAAAAGAAGGTAAAGAAAGAAAAATAAAGATAATTCATTTTTCTTTTTTTTTTCCAAAAGGTAATCTTGTTTATATTCAAAAGCTATTTGAACGTCTCACTTCTACCAGAAAGGTTTTCAGGGAGACGTTTGATGATTTCGTCCAAGGATATCATCAGAACACTTTGTTTTCCCACTGGTTCCCAGAGAACCGTGGCCATGAGTTACACATGTTAGCTAACGTTTAAAATTACAGCCAAAGGTTTTACGACACGTAGTCAAGATAATGCCACTGCCATATACCAAAGATCTGATTCTACTTTGGTTTAAAAAGCAAATGAAAAAGTTTTTGTAACTAAACTCAAGGTTCATTCTGATCTTTATACTGATAAATGAAATAAATCATTCGAAAAGATTTCCAAAAATTGAAAATCTACACTTGAATGTTTTTCACTGTAGTTATCTTTGTCTCTTGTTCGTCCTACAAATTAACCACCATTTATATATCTGATTACAATAGATATTAGATTTGAATATATTTGATTTTTAAACAACTGAAACTTCCAGATGAGACAACAAAGTATCCCTAATAAAAATAAATGTACAAAATAACACATTAAAGGTTTTACTATTGACTCAAATGTCAAAAGAACCCACCACCTATATCTGTTTTACATCATTCTAATATTTCACTATAAAACTTCTCAGGTGCAAAAAATAAATGTATATTTATTTAACATAAAACATGTCAGGCAATGGTTGTAATAGTTTAGACAGTCTTTTTCTACTAATGATATATTAGGTTGAATTAAAAGCACCTTGACGATAAATTAGATAGCCATAGATAGACAAAGACACTGTTTTATGATCTTTGTAGATTTTCACGATGGTCATGAAGGTTTTAGCCGTGCAAAACTACGATAAGGATGTCATAACCCCGTCTATGACCTACTCGGCCTTTTAGAACTTGGCTGTATTGTGGCTAATTTGGCATGTTTGATGTTAATCCGTAAGAACCCGTGGTGACACTGGTGTCACAGCCTATTTCAAACATCTGCAAATTTGCTTCTTGAGTCATATATTCAAGCTTGACAACCCCAAGTGACATTCTAGCCGTACATATATTAAAAATGATTTTACAGGTTTGGTATGGTATGGACTTGGGCGTTTTTAACACATAACCTAAGGCTGTGGTTGGCACTATATGCACTATGATTTATTACTGTATGTGTTTCAGCAATAATTGCTACTGTTATACATTCTCATGTTGTTGACTCAGTGATGTTTTGGTTCTGTTGTATTTTTGTGTGTCCCTTTTTTCTCCCTCTCTCTTTCTGCAGGTCTAGAAGCGAATTCGTTTGCGAACTTTTCAAATTGTTTATTTTTGTTAACCCCCCCCTCCCCCACCTCTTCCTTCTCTCTCCCCACTTTCTCTTTCATTTCCATCTCCATGTCCGTTGGGATTTAAAACAACCGAAAGCATTTCTAATAAAGTTTTGATATCAGGCTATACAGCCGGACATGTGAAAAAAAAGAAAATTATTTTACTTCTTTATTTTATTTTATTTTTTTCTACATTTTGACGTATATATTCCAATCAGTTTTCTATTTCGAAAGGGTTTGGATTCTTAAGGATTAATATTGACACTGCTTTAGTACCCTCTAAATAGATGTTTCCACCACTATAAGACACTGTTCCACTTCCTGGTGACTATCTATTTCAGCAGCAAGTTCCCATGATCATTGTGTCATACAGTAGCACCACGTCCCGGACCTTACCCTGGCATAACTCTCCAGGATCTCATAATGGTGTTGCAGCCAAGGAGTGAGGACAGTGTGATGACCGAGTCACACTGATGTACACGGCCCAAATGTCATGGATACACTGCCACCACACTCCATCAGGACTCTGATACACTGCTACTATTATTACAAACCAGCATGACCTTACTGCTGTAGTTTTATCATCATAAATGGTGTAGCATTTATTCCTAAAGTCTTTCACCTAAACCCTATAATCCACATTTTGGCTTATTTTTAATGTCTTAATTTAGAGTTAGGCCACACTATAGTATAAGTGGTTTAAAAATTTTTAATTGTGTAAAATGATAACTTCAAGCTTCATTAATGCACTTTTAGCTTCTATTTTCTCCCTTTCTGGCTTGCTGGGACCATTGTTGCTTTTCTCACGATCCCGGACGGGACCCCAATGAACGGACAAACTGTTTTTGTTGTTGTTGCTTGCAAGCAGGAGGGTAAACAAATCCACTTTTAATAAGGGCTTGTAGCTCATAATCCTCGCCCGCCAGCAGGTGAGGGCTAACATATGGGGCGAGACCACGGTGAGGGGAACACACACACATACAAAACCCACCCAAATGAACCAACCCATGTCCACACACACACCACACACAGCAGCTGTTGCTTGTTTTCCAAGGCGAGTCCGATCCAACAAGAACACCGTGGGTCTTTGGGAGCTGCGCCAAGAAAGGGAGGAATAAAAAAAAGGGTGGGGGAAGGAGGGTTGGATAAATTATTACAGACAACAGAAGGTGTAGGGAAAAGGACAGGAAGGAAGATGGGGAGAAGGGCTTGTCTTTCTGTCTCTCGGCTGATAAATGACAAAGTTAAGCACTGTACGGTTATTATAACCGAACATGAAGTGCAGTAACAGCATCATACTTTCCTGCTATGTGTGTTAGAGCTCAACTAATATACCACTTTGCTGTTTTGTAAACATAATATGTTTGACTAGTGGGAGATGTTCATGGTTACTTTGCCCCTCTGTGCTCTATAGCGATAAAATTCTTTCAGTGTCTGGAGGAGAAGAAACTCAATTTCTCTCCTGAGTGATTTGGTTACACACGGCCCAGACGGTATAAAGCCTGATGGAGGCTGGTAGCTTTATTGTTGTTGTTGTTTTAGAGGTTTTAATGGGTTTTGTAGCATAGTGTAAGATTTGGCTTTTTCTTTAGGCCTGACTCGATCTGGATTCATCTTAGCATTCTCGTTCCTTATTCCCGTTGTTTTGCTCTTACCGTCTGTCATCACTCTTGTTTTCTTTCCCTGTCATTCTTCCCTCATCTTCTTTCCTTTTGTCCGCCTTCTGTTTTGGCTGCAGCTCCTCTCGTTTCCTCCTCGTTTCTTTTTCTTTTCTTCTTTTTTTTTTACCCCTCGCCTCTTTTCCTCAACCCATTTCTGCTTCTTATGAAGTGTGAAAAATGATCATCTGTAGGATGAAGTGGACAGAATTCGCCGGCTTAATGGCCTGACAAAATGAATCGCGACCGTCCACGCCATCCATCACCGCTCCGAGGCGACTGCAGTTAAGATCTGTGAAGGTGCTGGCTTATTGATTGCTAGTTGTAGCTACAAAGTGTCTGATTCAGTGCTCGTGGCGTGGCACTTGCACGGAAGGGGGTTGGGGAAAAGGCGGTCGGTGGTGGGTGGAAGGGAACGCAGGCGCCTGTGTTATCAAAAAAAAAAGAAAAAGCCTTCTTCTGATAGATTTTAAATGGTGAAATATTGATTTCTGTCTGGTCCAAGGCCTGGCCGAGCAGGCTACGGCTATTTGTTGGAGGTATAATGCCGGACACCCGTTTCTGCTGGCCACCATCAGTCATTCTGACACCAGAAAAATGAGAGAGGAAGAAGTAAAGGAAGGAAAACGGGGAGGTAAGGAAAGAAGGAGAAATAACTCATTGGTTTAACCTTTTACCTTCATTCAACTCTTGCATGTGAAATCACTCACACATGCCAAATTACCAGCTGAAATATTTTGAATATTGAGACATATTCTTGTTCATTTCGTTGCTTAGACTAACAGAATAACAACTACGCCCACAAAAGTACGATAACATTACCTCCCTCCAAACTTTCCTCATTATGGCGTGTTTTGGTAAAAGTAGCGAGGCTATGGAGGAGGCGAGAAGTGGAGGATAATGACCTACTAAGGGCGCAGACCATGAAAAGGTGATTATTACCCCTAATTGCCGTCCGCAGAGGATGCCAGCACGCAGGCAGGTAGCATTAATCTACATTAAAGCACATGCAAAGCTTTTCTGCTGATTCACACTCATTTAAGGGCTGTTGCACTGATAAACTCGAATTAATAGTATTTTTAATGCTGAGCTACAGGAAAGACTCGTGCAGTCTGAGCACTCAAAAAGTTATAATGATTACGATTGCACAACAGCCAACAAATAAATCAGACTGTTTGCAATGTTTTTGTTGCATATTATTTTAAGATATTTGATCTTAGGAATCTGAAGAGAAGCTTAAATGGTTCTGTAGCGCCATACATCATTTAAACTGTAAAAAGACAAAAACTACAGACAATTTCTGGATCCAAAATGTAGATTTGGGTTTTATTCGCTAAAAAACACTCAGAGAAGCAAACAGAGCCTTCCTGAATCATGTATATTGAACTATATTAGTCACTGAACATCTTTGAGCTTAATATTTTGTCTTTACATTAAACATAATGATTGGAAAAATGGCGACATTAGATTGTATCAGACAAAAATGTGTTCAGAGTCTACTAAAGATTAAGACCAGAGCATGGTCAATGACTGTTTCATCCGTTGTGACCCAAAACTATTGTGGGAGATTTTAAAGCTACAATAGCAAATCTGCAAAACAAGCTAGCTTAAAACGTTTTTTCATGCCACTTATCAACATTCTAACATAGTATAGATATACATATATAGTGGAGAAAAAAACAAACAAAAAATGTAATAAAGTGGTTCTCTCACATCTGTCTAAAAACTTCAGCCAATCACACGGCTTGGTCCGAAACTAACTATTGGACCATCTGTCTCACGGACCACTGCACTTCTGCATTTACCTAGATCCATTACTCATACACGCTTAGAGGAAAAACAGCATGCTGCTATCACTTCAACTTTAGGACAAGCTACCATAGTCCTAAAAAAAACACCATCTGAAGTCACAGACAACAAAAGACTATTTGGCCTAGAAAACGACGACTGGTGTTTAGCGCTCTCTTGTTTACTCGGGCCAGGCGGACATGGCCAAAGGATGATAACTGATAGGGGTAAGAATTTCGTCACTGTGTTTGTGTTTAAAGCTAGCTTGTTTTGCAGTTTTGCTATAGCAGCTTTAACTTATAACCTTGTTAAGTGCTCTAGTAATCAAGCACCTCTTGGGCTGAGTATGAAATAAACAAAAAAAAAACCAGAAAGATCAAAAGATAAACACTAAATGAAGAGCGTTTTGTTGTCCATTGAACTTGTAGGTTCACTGTGCACTTAGTTACTTAGTCCATTATTAAGCATTAATAAACTATTAAATAAAGTTTTAACTGCTTAAAATTAATTTTTTTATGAGTTTTGCATTTTAGAACATGCAGATAGAGAGGGTAACACTTTACAATAAGATTTCCTTTATTAATGTTATTTAGTGCATTATTAAGCATTAATAAACTATTAAATAATGTATTAACAACTGCTTAATATTAATGTTAATATTAAGTAACGCATTACTAAGCAGACACCCCCCAACCCTTTGTCCTAACCTTAAGGACACTTAATAGTTAACAATATCAGGAACGTTAATAAAGGAATTCTTTGTTTATTAATGCTTAATAATGCACTAAGTAACATTAATAAAGGGACCTTTATTGTAAAGTGTTATCCATATTTGGATGTCTTTATTGCTAAAGATCGGGGTGCGAGTATAGACCGATTCGGCGAAATATCCAGATGTCGAGCTGCCATTACTGCGCTGACAGTTCCCAGTCAGACAGCTGTAGGCGCCGTGCGTGAAGCGGGATTTTGAAAATGAGCAGCAAGAAGTAGAAGTTGTTTCTTTTGTGGGCATGTCTAGGAAGGCTGGGAGGACGCGTGTAGTCGTCGGCTGTTCTAAATACAGCAGAAAACTAGATTTGGAAGAAAATCTTATACGGGATAACGCCAGACGTTCAATAAAATATTTTTGAATCTCTAAACACAAACTTGTGTTGTGGTTTTTATGTCACATGGCCTGTCCAGTTTCCATAATGATTAAATGTCATTCTTAGCTTGCTAACTTCTGCACTCCTGAGCTATATGCGCAGTGTTTAATGGTACAGTCTGTTATCTCCCTACTAACCTTTTATGTTTATCGCTCAAAGAAATTGTTAATTTATAAATTAAAGCAGCAAGCAGGGAGTTTTCCCCTTTCTGGAATTATCTTTTTTTTTTTTTTGCTAAGCCCGCGCCGTGCCCCGTACAATAGGAAACTGGTCGGCGACTAGAACTAACCAATAGCGTTAGACTACCGATTACGTGCTTCAGATTTAAGGAAGCACCTCGGCTGATGCAGAGTTGATGAACTTTTCACGGACAAGTAAGTCTTTAAAATATAAATATATGAAAACACAACATGACATGAGAATAATCCTTGTAAAACAATGTGTTTTAGCTCTGTTTGTCGGCCACAGAAGCACATTCATAAACAAGAAACGTGCAGTCGCCATCTTAAAAATTCTAAACAAAGGACACTTGGTGTGATACGCTTGTCAGCCACTAGATGGTGCCATCAGGTAAAAGAAATACTCCGGAGAGCTACTTTAATGTCGGTATTAATTTAATATACCTTCATCAGTTACTGGAGGCCACTGTTGATGATGTCATTAGAGGGTCAGTTTACAATGAAGGCATAATGAATGAATCATTGACGCGTGTCACCGCAGCAATGGCAGCGCCACAAGATGGCGACCTACACAAATCACTCGCCAAATCGGTCTATAGATCCTTGAGGAACTTAATTTAGAGTAAAAGTTTAGTTTTTACATGGTGGTATAGTTTTATTGCACTTTTCTGGAATTTTCAAAATAGTAAAACCGAATTGTTGAAAAAAAAATTTTTATTTTGGCCGTTTACGTTGTATTTTACGTCCAATTGTTAAAAGCTGTTAAATTCAAACATCAGCAACATAATTCCTGCTTCTTTCAGTTTAGAAATTCAATATATCATAATTTCAATCAACCCTCCCTTAGTGTGATGTCTTGGTCCTGAGAAAAACTGAAATTAGGTCGAGAGCAGGTGGTGACTGCCACCCACACATGACCCGACACACACACGCACGCACACACACACACACACATATTCCTGGTGGGAGGTCTGAGGTCTGGCTCTTCACATTCCACAGACAAGTGTCTAGCACCTGCTAGGCCTCAGTCAGCCTTTACAGGCCAACAGATTAGGACGGTGGACACACTCCAAATCTGTTTACTTTACAGTCGGTGCGTTTCTCCGTGAGTATTTTTGTGCCTAAAGGGGGAAAATATCAATTATTAAAAAAAGCAATTTTGCAAACATGCAAAAAATGTAAATCCAATTATAAATAGTTTGGAAAGCTATGGCTATTTATGGTCAATAAAAATAAAATAAGCGTAATTTTCCTGAAACTGGAGAATATTATGAGTAGTTAGTTGACTTAAACAACAATGCGTCATGTAGAGGTATTGTAGGTTTTGATAAAAGAGAAGAGGAGTAGCTCACCCACAGAGTTAAAAGTATGTACATAGAAATGCACACACATCTTTAGCAGGCCATGTCTGACAGGTGCACATGTCAGTGGTTAGTTCAACCTGGATCAGAGCATTTGGTCTCCCACTGTAGCAGCCAGACCCCATGAGTGTGTGTGTGTAACCCAAGGGCCCAATGCTCAGTACCCAGACAGTGCCCATATTGTTTTCTTCAGTGGAGCTCGAAAAAAGGGACGCTGATTTACAGAGCTGTCTGGCACCGGAGCAGACGGATGCATGACTGAGTCGGCCTAATGGAGTTTTCAGCTTTGGATTTACACTTCTCCATCTCCACGAGGAGCCGAGCATGACCGAGCTGTTTCTGTGGCGGCTATGTTAGCTCTCTGATCCGGTTCTGTAGCCGCGTCATCACCAACCCCAATTCTCCTTGAGTTTGAGTCGATTTTTTCATCTATATCATGTGTAAGTATAGGCTGATCAGACGTGATGGAAGAGCTGTCACATGAAGCTGGTACCCAGGAATTAGCCACCGCCGCATTTTGAGCCTTCGCTGGCGCTGATGGTCCCGGGAACCCAGCATCAACGCGGTAACTGGACCTAAAATCTGTTCTATCTGTGTCGGATTGTTGGACTGCCATCAGGGCAGGCCTGTGTAACTGTGTGCAGCTGCCCCCCAAAAACACTGGCCCTAACAAATTACCCATTTCACACCTCACAAAGCATTTAGCCTTCAGACTATGTGAACAAATCCATTCCTGAGCTATTGGAAGCACACCCATCCGTTATTTCTATCAGCAATGGCAAGGGCACAGTTCTTCAACAGGACTCTAGTTGAACCTGAAGTTCTTATGGGTTTGGATTAAAATCCCATAACTGGGTTAATCTGTTTTATTTGGGTTTGTTTCATACAAAATGTCCACCACTGAACGAATGCTGGTATCACCTTTTATTCCCACGAAATCAGGGGAATGAACAGATCAGCAGACAACGGAATCACACTACGCGTAAATACATAAAAACAATTCTTTATGCAAATGTTCCATTTGAGGTAAAATAAGTTAATAATCACAAAAATTATAATTTAGAATTATTAATAATGTTAGTCATAAAAAAACATTTTATTCGAACATTTTTTGCTAAGTTTAGGGCTCCGAATTAGGGTTAAATATTTTCCGTGCTAAGTTACACTTTGGATATTTTAAACCAAGGTTTGGGGAAAAGTTTCTTTTTTAATTTTTAAAAATCATTCCTGTTGTAAATAGCTCAGTTTTTTTAGAAGTTTTACCTCGTTTATTTATTTATTTATTTCAATCATATTTACAAAAAAATGGTTTGTAATCCACAAACTTTAACAAACAGCAAAATTCCACACAATTAATTAGTAAAAGGTTCATATAACCTCTCAATATTCTAATCATCCCACTAATTTTACTCCACACACTGAGATTTAGGTCTGCTATAATGTGATTCAGACTCAGATCCACTCCTCAGGGGTCACAATCCAGCATGTTTTTGTTGTTTCCCTGCTCAAACACACCCAATTCAATGACTAAATCACCTGTAAAATCGAGTTCGAAACCCCAGCCTAGCTGAAGGCTAGACTATTTCATAAACATTTAATTTGCAATCACTTTCACAGCCTTGTTATTGTGGCAAAATAATTAAAGGTCGTTAGCTTCATCTGTTGCTTCTATATGATTGTCTATGTACAGTAATTTGAAATTCATGGTGACCTGAATGTTTATAAAATAATAATGTAATACTTGTGGAAACTATTTCTGAGATTAGATGTTTTTAAACGGCAAAAATCCACTTTGAAATTTGACCCCACAGTGACTAGCCGCTAGCTCATCAATGTGGTCATAGCAAATCTCTATTTCTTCAAACTGAGGTTATTCAGTATGGAGGGTAATTATTCAGACTTGTTCCAATTAGCTACTCTTCAAAGAATCTGAACTGCTCTTTGAAAAACCCACGAAACATTTTTTCTATTTTACTCAGCAAAGCTACATTTATTACACGCTGAAGTTAAGTTAGGACGTTTGATTTTTTTTTTCTTGTCTTGTGATGTAAAAATTTTGCAAAATTGCGAAAAAAAAAATTTAAAACTTAGTTCATAATAAAATCTAATAAATGTTTTTTTTCAGAAAAATGTTATGTTATTAATAAAACTATGAAACGTTAATTTTTTTTATTAAGTACATTTGGCCATTGGCCAAATTGCTTTAGCTAAAATATTTTCCACAATAAGTACATTTATCTGATGTTTTTTTTACTTTTTTGTTTAGACCTTTATTTTCATATACCCTAACCCTAACCCTATTCTAAAAAATAACCCTGCTGGCTGAGTGGTGATTTAGCTGAAACTGATTATAATCTTGTTTTAAACTAAATAAAGTCCGACCTTGATCTTAAAAATTCTAAATAAACACGTAAAACGCTGATGACAAAGCTGTACAAGACATGTCTTACAGCGATTTTAAACAGAAACACTTGAGCATCATAATCAGTATAACCATGAATATTTGTTACTGATACAGATGGAAATCTGACATAAGATGAGGGCACATTACACAAATACCAGTCAGTATTGTAGCATTATGTTATAAAATTTACACCATAGAACTTTGGTTTACTCACAAGCAAAAAAAAGGCATGATATATTTTACTTGACAAAAACATTAAAGGAGTATTTAAGAATATAGCTAAGATAGAAATAATAAACAGTGATGCACCAACATCCTCAGGCTGTGGCTGTCATATCAGTTCATAGATCATAAACAACGTAATTTCATCGTACTTGGCTGACCAATTCATATTAACTAATTAAATTTCTGTGAACATATATTATTAATACGTATTCATTTTGAGGGTGTTTTATTTTGAAAAGAAACTATTTTATTACAGTGACACAATAATTGTTTAGCATTCCTGTACCTCTTTATTATTATTATTATTCTTTCAAGATTCTTCTGTACGTGTTTTGCCGTACATCTCCTAAACTATTTAACGATCTACGCAAATGTGGTATGAAAGCTCTTAGCTCATTCAGGAATGGCCGGCTATGACTTTTGATATTGACATCTTTAAAGTTGCGGTCCACAGAACATTTTTCTTCTTTCGTAGCATTTTTAGTGGTGCTTACGCCACGGTTACCAAGCAGTCAGCATTCAAACAGCATTTCTGCAATAAATGCTGTTTATCTAGTAGTATTTGTCTTAACCCTTAGAGGTCCCTCGTGCATTTTTTGTGCAGGCAGTGTTTTTTTTTATTTTTTTACAATGCAGATTTTTTTTTTATAAAACCTGACATTAAAGGGGTTAAATCTAAAAAACAAACACATAGTTTATTATGTTTTGTGAGTGCTGAAGCCAAGGATGGAATCTGTGTAAAAAAATTGGACTTATGAAACATTATATAATTTTAATTACACCTTTTTATCAAGGACATTTTTTTGTGCTAAGGGTCCCCAATGTCACTTTTTTTAAGGGCCCTCCAAGGGTTAATAAGTGTAGCCTATGTGTAATAATTAAAGTCTTTGTTATTCACCTAATTGCTAATGTGTGTGACAAGCCCCATTCCCCACTCATGCCATAAAGGTTGGGAACCATTTGGTTCTGTTTCAGATCTTCAGGTTGAGGTTCTGCCAGAAGTTCTTCATTTAGCCATAAAGGCAGAAGAGAAAGAAAAGATCTGGCGAGTTAGCACCATGAGGCCGAACAGCATCTGCTAACGGACTCGAGCAGGAGCTTGTGACTGTGTGAGGGAGAACCATCGGCCAGAACTTGGATCCAGATTCAAAGGACCCTGACGCGTGTGTGCCAGAAACTGGTGGTGTCATGGCTCCTGTTGCAGAAGCGATAATCCCAACGACGAATGTTGGCAGCGACCAACGAATGGTATAAAAAGTGTAAACCCGATTACCTTAATCCACTAACGTTTCTTTGGACTCTACGGTGCGTTACGGAGCGCCGTGGAAAAATCAGAACGTTAAAAGCAACAAATACTGAGGAGACAATTATCTTGAGTAAAACTTGATCAATCCGTGGTTAATTAATGCCACAAACCCCAACAAAGAACTAGCTTGATTTCTTTATTCCTTTTTTTTCCAAGAGAGACGAAAACTCGTCTCTCGAGTTCCTCCTGCTACAGAAACCAAAGGGAGACGGGAAGAGAAGAGAGGATCAAGGTCTCTCCCTATAATTACAAAGATAGCATGGTCTCCCCCTCCCTCCCTTCCTCCCTGGTGGAGCCTCCGAGGCGTCACTCCCAGTCCCTTCATATTGTACAAAGACTGTTCTATCAGCTCAGGAACGGCATCATTGCTTGTAAATTAATTTGGGGTTCCTGTCAGCCGGGCCTCTTTTTCCTCTCTTATCTGGCAGTGTAATATGGGAGGCTGAGAGGCCAGGGAGATGCTGCTGAGAGCACTTAGAGGGGCTGGGGAGGGGGGTGACAAGAGGGGAAGTGGGGGTGAGGAGGGGGTTTGGGATAGATAGGATAGAAAAACTAAGAGAATCACATGAAAGAGGCGAATAGGTCTCAGCTGGATGTCAGAGGCAGATTCAGAGAAGGACCTGACTCAGTGATAAGTGAATATGGTCTGGCAGCCTATTTCACACACACACACACACACACACACACACACACACACACACACACACACACACACACACACACACGTGCGTGAGCCATTCGTCATCCAGACTGGACTCTACTCCGAGAGGCCTTCACCTATCAGCACTATTTGTCGCCGTGTCACACACTTGCGGATAAATCTTCCCTCAAGGATCCTCGTTTAAATCCGCCCCCTATTACTAAAAGGGTCCGGCCCCGTCATGATCACACCAGCTCCACACACACTCATACACACAGACGCACACCTCTGACCCCTTCAGTTGTTTGTAATTAACCCCTCACCCACTGGATGTAACCTCAATTCCCTAATGGCGATAAATGAGCTCCACTACAATCCCATTAGCCGCCGGAGTCATGATGGCGGATTAGGAAGGACATCGGAAACTGAATCGAACAGGGTTTTATTTTAGGTTTTAGTTCTTGTAATTGCCTTTTTGGTTCCTTGCCCTTTTTTTTCATGTTAACAACACTTCAAATGACCACATTTCTTTTGTTACCCTCTACTTTTCTAGAATTTTTAATTGAAAAAGCAACATTAGTTCCCAATACAAATGGACTTGATTCTAATGCGGGCTGATTTAAATATCTTACACAAATATAGTTATATAAATAAAGAATTAGCGATGAACCGATACGGGTTTTTCCATTGGAGATATTTAGAGGTCACGGTCGGCCAATGGCCGATATGTGTAGCTGGTTTTCATGGCCAGTATCTAGACGTTTTCCACCTTATTTGCTAGCTAAAATGTCACTAATAACAGTGGATGCACAGTGAATGCACAACATTTTTTAACCTAATCAGTTTTTGAACTCAGAAAATAACCAACTCTTGACTCTGATTAACCAAAGTTAATCAAACAAATGAATCAACTGACCAAGTATCACAGCAGCAATCCGGAGTTTTCCGCTTTCAGGATGTATGTATGATTTTTTTTAATCCTTAAAAGTGATAGAATTACCCTGTTTTGTGACATAATGTAGGCAATACATAAAAATGTTGTTTTGCTAACTCCCTGTCCCGTAGAGACCCAGTTTGTGCACGAGTGAGTGCGCACGAACGTTTGAGGACAAACCTAGACAGACGCAGAGTTGGCGACATTTCTTATGAACAAATAAGTCTTTAAAATATATTTTATATACATGAATAAACAGCATAACGTTAGAATAACAATTATTAAACAACATGCTTTAGTTCTGTTAGCCGGCTAGAGCGAACGAGAGGCCGTAATCACGGAAGTAGGGAGATGGGCTTAAGGTGCAGTACCTTTTTTCGCCTCTAGATGGAGCCCTCTACGAAGAAACTCCAGATTTCTGCTTTAAACATACAAAACAGGTGAATAAAAAGAAATCTCATTTGAAAATAATGTAAGGAGAATTTATAAAACAGGAAAATAAATATACAATTTAAATCAAATCTGGCACTGCACGCAGATGTTCCCGACTTTACATCGGCTCTTCTACAGAGGTTTATCAGCCGATACAATATATGACAAAATTGTAAATATCGCTGTGATATATATATATATATATATATATATATATATATATATATATATATATATATCAGTTGATACATAGTTTTAATCTGTTATAATAGCTGAAGAAAACCAAATTCAATAGAAGTTTCACCTTTCTGTATAAGGCGTCCTCAGTTTCACACTCGCCCGTAACGGAAAATAATATTTTTAATACCAGAAACAAGTTGAAAAAATTGGATTAAAAAAATTGGGTAAATGTCCTGAAAATTTTACAGAAAATGAAAAAAAAATTTGCCTAAAGTAAAACTAGCCTTTCAAGATGCTATAGGACGGCTAATAATTCTCCATAAACTGCATTTCTGACTGGTTGCTTGGTGATACAGCAGATGTCTTTTTATTATATGTTAAGATTAAAAGATTCATTTTTCAGCTCACAATAGTCATTTCCACTCTTTATTCCATGTTAAATGAAAGAATATCTTCTTTTCAAAGCTGCCACGGTGATAAAAGCTTCTCGTTTTTTTTAATGCAGCGTTTACCCAAAACAATGAGCACGAAGAAGCCAGGAATATATTCAGATATCTGGCAAAGCTCCAAAATGGTGCAAAAAAACCCAACAAAACAACAGAGGCTATTTAAGCAAATGAACAATAAGACATGAATCATCCATTGTGGCCCGTTCTACAAGGCTGGAAAAGGAATAAAATGCATCCACATGAAAAATAGGTTGAGATTCAGACGTACGAGCTGTGGAGGTAGACTGGGCCAAAGAAGTGCTACCGATGGCTGAATCCCTCCCAGTTCCTTTCAAACAAAAGACTCTCTCTTGAACGATACTGCATGTATTTTCTGATAAATGTGATTTAAAATGTGTTTTAGTTTAAATGCATAAAGGATATTTCAGCTCTGAACATAAAAAAAATGTATACACATTATATCTGAATGATGCTATTTTATACATTTACTATCTCAATGTATTTGCTTACTATATTCATTAAATAACTAATATAAATAGACGTATGTGATTGAAAACAATATTGTACTGTTTGTTTTCTACGTTTTGCAGAGCCAGCAGGCTGCAAAGCACAAATGGAGGCTTCTTGGCTTCTGAATTTTCTTGGTATCTACTGCCATCTAGTGGCAATAAGCAGAAAAACATGCACTAAAATCCTACAGTTTCATGCCCCGTAATACCTTTTTCCTCCTTGGGTGTCAAAAGCAGGACATCAGACATATTAGATGATATTATGGATTTGTGTGTGTGCGTGTGTGTCACTATTTTTGCTTTCAAAAACTCAAGGATGATTATTTGCCTTTGACCGGATTGTTGAGCTATAATAAAGCACTGCTATCCTACAATAATCTCCAAGAGTCATTATTTACTGATATTTTTGTATTAATTAGAGCTAAAATCCTAAATATACGTAGTATAAAGCAAGACCAAGCTTTCTTCTTTGTTGAAACATGAAGTCACAATATCCCAGTTCCAGAAGCTGCCATGTTGGATTTATGGAATCAGCGTTTGCACATTTAGGATGTGGATCTTAAAGGTCAACTGTACTCATATTTTTAATACATTTGCAGGTGGTCTCTAGTAGGAATGAATGCCTTTTGAGTCGTTCTCTGGGGGATAAAACACTCCATTGCGCCTGTTTCAGGGTGTAGAAGAGAAGAAAGTAGCTTCAGACGGCAGGATTTGGAGTCTTATTTCCTGATTTTTGGACATCTCAGCTCTGATTGGCTAACAGCAACATGACTCAGTTTGCTTTGCAAAGTTTTATTTCTACTAATAACACAAGCCTGAAGGAGTTCTGCCGTGTGGTGGAGTTGCTAATGCTAACAATTAGCTTCTACTAGCCGATGTTCTCTGCTGTTTCCTGGACGCTAAACTAGGGCTGGGCGATATGACTAAATATCAATATCACGGTATATTGAGGAGTTCACCTCGATAATGATAAATGAAAGATAACTACACGCAAAAACAAAAGTTGTCCACTAGATGGGGCTGTCACATGTATTACATTGAGTCACATTGTCATGTGACTCGAGGTGGTACAGCTTCTTAAAGGGACATGAACGTCGCCAACCTACACACGTCTTTTAATTTTTTTATTACCAAGTTTATTGACATGGGAAAAATTATATCGTTAGAGTCAGAAATGTTGATAACGATAAATTTGCTATTTATCGCCCAGCCCTATATTAAACCAACAACAGCCTTCCCCGTCACGAGCCAAGTTGGGTGAGTCCATACATGTTAAGTGACGTAGATCTGTTAGGATTTTCTGAACCGAGCGTTTTTCCGTCCATCTTCTGTCAGAAGCAAATGCCGGAATTAGGGGTAGAAGATCTTTTTCATGTTCAGCCTGCATGTTAAACTCAGAGTGACTGATTATTTTTAAAAATAATGAGTAAAGAATGGTTTCTCAGTGAACCTGCTCTTTAAAGTCCCGCCTACTCACCTGCATCAAATCATGCTGGCTTTTTAAACCATCATCAAACAACTAATGACAAATAAATGTGTTAGAACATTTCCTCTTTGGACATACAGCAGCAAAGTAACAACATCAAAGGTGTAACACATTGGAAAAAGGATCTAAGAAGTATTTTTATATTTTAGTCAGGAAAACATTCCATTTATTTAAATGGAAGGGACTTAATACATATACTTTATTCCTGTTCCACGTTTTCCCGTCCTGTGTAGTGTTCCTGATGTTTGTTTGCCCCTTAGCTAGCATCATTTTGTATTGATTTATCCCTGAATGCGTAGTCCATAGTTTTGCAGTTTATTGTTCCTGATCCTCGGTTCCTCTTGCCTAGTCCTGGTGTTTAATTTGAAGTTCATACATGCAGAGATTGTTTTTGTCTAATTTAATGTTCTATTTGACCATAAAGTTTTTGTCTGCTACAAAATAAAAGTCTAAAATTAGCCTAATTGGGATTGTTTGTCTGATTTCGTGTTCCATAATTAGGTTGAGGACAAATCAACATGCGGGGTGTAATCTTGTACTTTGTGTGACACATTTTTCCATTATTTTCCTGATTGATTCTCCTCATTAAATGGGAAAAATAATCAACCAATTCATCAAAAACAAAAAAACAACATATTGTTAGTTGAAACTCAACTACAGATCTGTCTACTGTATGTGTCCACTGTTCAAGTTTGTGATACGAGACACGGATTAATCTCCTCTCCTACATCAGAGAATAAATCACTTGTACGATAATTAAAAGGAGGCGAGGTTATAACTGACACGGGGTTTCATCTAAATTACAGGAAGGAATTCGTTCCATTAATTTTATCCAGTTTGCATTGACACATCTCAACTTAATCACACTTGTCATTCTTCTAGTGAGCGATCACAACAACTTGACAGATGCTTAATTTATTCCTGCGGGCACTTTATGACTTTAACATCCATGCGTCGGTTTGTAGAAAATGAATGAAATGTTGAGCATGGCAGCACGTGCACTTGTGGTTTGTGCCTATTTTAGCTAACGGGGATCACTGAGTTCAGAAGAACTTCAATCATAGTTTGAAAATTTAAATTTAAGTACAGAGCTGTCAGAAGGGAATTCATTAGGGAGCAAACGATGACCGGTGAAGGCTTATTAGCATGTTTCAGATGCCTCTGAATGACTAAAATGTTCGTAAGTTTGATGGGTTCAGACCAAAGAAACTGTATGTGAGCACAATAGCAACAAGCTAATAGGGAGCTTGAGTCACGCCCATCTACGTCTGGTCCATGGGTTCCCTACTGGCAAAAAAATGAATGGGAGCCAATAAAAGTTATTTTCAGATCCCGTTTAAAATGTGCCATAGATTTAACATATGATGTCCGTGGATTGTAAAGACACATTTTGATTCCAAGAGAGCACTTATTTTTGACAGGCAGCAAAAGGTTATTTTAGGTTTTGTGTGAAGACACGAAGAGGACTTCAACTGCTTGTCTCACTAAATTGACGTCATCGAACCAGACAAGGAGAAGAAGAAAAGTGGCTGTGAGTTTGACGAGCTTCACATCCTTCTTCCAGGATGAAAGAAAGAGCGTTTAAGCCATACTCTGCAACTTTTTCATATTTTTAAATCATTTTCTTGAGCCAGTATGTGCTAAAATGACCCTTTACAAGGTTAATGAAATGTCACTCAGACCCCCACCACCTTCTGTAGCCAGAATACCACACTTGCAACTTCAGAGTGCCGATCCGGTCCCTGTTGGACTTAGAAAAAAGGAGCTGGTGCTGCAGTCTGCTTCCAGCATGTTTCCTGCATGTTTTAGACCATGAACACAGCTGATTTGTTTGATTTAGTGATGAACCGCTCCTGTAGACACTAATGAAGGCTGTTAGATTAAGGTGTTGCAAACGCACAGCGAGGTGATACGTTTCAATTTTGCTTTCACTAACGGAACACTACGGGGTGCTAAAGCAAGCCAAAACTGCCTAGTATCCCTTTAAAGGGGTCATCACCTATAATACTGTGGATATCTACGTCCTATTATAGTCTATAGGCCATTAAAATAAATTGTATTGGAAAAATAAATTAAAAATGTGGTTTTTTAATCCTTTTTTGTAAAGGGCATATTTTCTCGCGAGATCACACGTGATATTTTGGCTGTCTCGGACGCGCGCGGGACTGAGGAGTGTGTTGATTGGTGGAAGGAAGCAGGAAGTAGGAAGCAGCTTCAGCGTCTCGCTCCAAAACAACAAAAGTTATAACTGAACCCGACCTGGCAGTGACCTACGGGATCTAACCGTGTGTTTACGAGCCCGAGCCTCGCCTCGTGCGTAATGGCGTCCTTGCTTGTTGTTGAGTTGGGACAAAGCAAGCTAACAGCCAGGCACTTATGCTGTTGTGAAGATGGAATACACAAACCGATTGGAGTTTTGTTTCCCATAACACGGATTATAACATGAGTCGTCAACGGTAAGACATAATTTATGCGTTTCACGTTATGAAAGGAGCTTTGTTGTGCTGGTTTGTTCGCTGCTGGTTCATATTTGTTTATATTCAACCTTTGTGCCGGCATATAGGGCCAGAACTCAAGTTCTCGTTTTGGAGTGCGCGTGCTCGTGGGGTGCATGTGAGCTGGTTGAAAAAGGCAAGATTAAACAAACGCGTCAATGTTAAATATCGGCTTCTCAGCCAGTGAAAAATCATTAGGAAGCCATTATAGACATATTTTTTAATGTGGAAAAGTGAAGATTTCAGGTGATGACTCCTTTAAGGAACGATTCATAAAATCTGCAGAAAAACTTTATGCAACTTTCACAATATGACAGCCATCAGAGAACCTTCAGTAAATGTTCTTTAGCAAGTAATATCTATCCTTGAAGATTAGCATCAACCCATCAAATGCTAAATTTACTCGGTTTTTTTTAATGAAGACCGACAGAATGAATGAATAAGTTTAATTTGAAAGTCCTAACAGGAAGTGCGTCATTCGACAAGCCTCCGGAGCTTTTAGCCAATCACAGTGCGGCAAAATTGTTCCCACGCGAGAACTCTCTTGTTTGACCACAAACTCTTGGGAAGTCGTCTCTATTCATCCTCCAGCGCAGGTTAACGTAAGGAATAAATGCGCTGTTTCTGTGCGTGTTTGCGTCGTTTCCCGCTGCTTTTTCAGCCCGTTTGGTTCCGTTTAATCTCGGTGAAGCTCAGACGCGTCGGCCGAGCGGCTCACTTACTATAATAGCGAAGCTACTTAACGGTAATGTTATCAAATAACGACCTGAGTGCGGCGAAACCAGCTAGAGACAACACGGTCAAAGAAACTCACCGAACATAAAGTCTTTTAACTCTGAAACCGTATTTGTGTACTCTCGGAGACACTAGCGGGTCGTTAGTGTGACGTCCCCATAAGCTGAGGTGGTCTGGTGTAGAGATGAAGTGGGTTATATTTAGACCGGGTCAGCAGGGAGCTGTAAGAGGCTAACCTGAGATGGGTGGGGGTTAGGGCAGGAAATATATCACTTCATTAACTAGTTTAAACATCATAAAAGCTTCAGTCATGTTGCTTTTTATTCATTTATTATGATGATTCAACATATTTAGCATGACCCCAGATTGTTTCTTGTGTTCACAGGAGGGTGTATGATGCTGCGAGTGCAGTTGATGAGGGGTGCAGCGGTGCATGCTGGGAACAGGTCCCCTCACTGCATAGAGCCACTGGTCTCTTCGGTTTGGGGCTTGAAGCCATCAGCCCAACTCTCTGGTTCTAGAAGAGCTCACATTTCATCGTGTGCTGATGCTGACCATCCCAAGGTCCTAGTCACTGGTTCGTCTTCTGACATTTGTTTACCGTTTTTCTCTAATGGCTACCTAAAAAGCACACAAAGCTGTGAAAAAGTAAGAAATTAACAGCGTTGCCTTTTTCCTCTAGAGCACCTTCCTCGAGGACTGGTGTTCAGCATGTTTTAGTTGTTTCCCTGCTTCAACACAATCTGATTTTAATCTGCAGGTGATTAAGCTTCTGTAGAAAGCAGGGAAACAACTAAAACATGCTGGATACCGGCCCTCTGGGAAGGGAGATGGCCACCCCTGCACCAGAGCCTACCATCGATATTAAAGTGGCTCTGAGCGGGCCGTCCACAAGACGTAGTTCGCAGCAACTATAGTGGATGGGTGCGTTTCCATCAGCCGGGAAGCGTTGCGTTTCGATTCTATTTTTTACACTTCCAGAACTTGTCCAGCTCAGCAGTTTTTAATCGAGCCAGACAGGAAGTCAAACACTAAAGCTGTGTAAAACATCTGGAAACTTTCAAAATAAAAGAGGTGCAGATTTCCATTTGCTTAGCTATGCAAAAAAGTACATCTTTATCTGCGAAACCTCTGTAGCAGAGGGAAACGGAACAGAAAATAAACCACAGACCCTTTGGATACATGCTGTCATCTTTCTGCTTGCTTGTCATCGCTTAAATCGTCACAGTCACGCATGGTCTTGAAATTCTCCGGTCATTTTGTGACCTCACAGGACCAGCTGCGTAGAACGCCTTCACTGCCGTTTCGTGTCTGAAACGCTACCGGTAGGACGGGAGCTCGTGGGTAAAACGTTTACGTTACGCGCCGTTTATGAATCCAGTGGAAAGCTGGGATAAGGCTTTTCCACAAATGTAGCGTGAGGTGATCTGTACACGAGAGAAAAACACAACAATGACAGACATGGAGGTGAAGTTGGACATTCTGTAAATGAAGAGTGGAACAAAAGTTGCTCCACGGTGATGAGAGACAAACACAAACGATTACAGTTGTTGCTGTTTACTACCAGTTATTTAGTTTAGGGTGTAAATACTTTTTCACATAGAGCCAGGTTGGTTTGGATAGCTTCCCAACAAATAGAATCATTTAAAAACAACGTATTGTATTTGCTCAGGTTATCTTTGACTTATTGTAAAATGTGCGCTGACCTAAAAGACTTAAATGTGACAAAATGGCAAAAACAGGTGAAGGATGAGAGGGGGCAAATACTTTAATAAAACTGTAACTAACAAACTTTCTCTTTTTGTGATACAGGCGGGCTTGGACAACTGGGAGTAGCACTTGCCAAGCTGCTAAGGTAGCTTTAAAAATACAGACTTGTTATAATTTGACCCACTAGTCTTTATAATGTTGATGTGTGTAGGTAGGAGCTGTGGACAGTTTACATTTTGGACTTTGTGAGAAGCCCAAACCATGATCCCGCCACCGCCATGCTGAACAGTTGATTTATTCATTATTGGGTCAGAAATGTTGCAGAGTTTTAGATCATGTGACCTCCGTCTTAATGGAAAAGATGGCCTTGCTTGTCTAACGCTACTTTAATTTCATAGAAGTGAACGAACTGATGTTTCATCCTCAGGAGGCGATTTGGAAAGAACAACGTGATCCTGTCTGACATCCGGAAACCCCCCGATCATGTCTACAACAGTGGTTCGTACGATGTTTTTACGTAGCGTTGGTTTACACAGGCCCGTTTCCACTACCGGTTATTTTACCGGACCTAAGCGACATGCGGGTGTCTCCATTTCATGTCGGACCATTTTTGGGGCCATTTTGGGAACCAACAGAATTCTTGAACTGGGGTCGGTACTCAGAATGGCCCGGTAGAGTCGCTGGGCGGGGCTTGTGGTTAACTCATGCTGATTGGTTGTAATTAGGACGTCAACAGACGTCGCCAAACAACTGGTATTTGTAAAATTGGAAGAGTTGGTGGTGAAGCAGAATGGAAGGAAAAGAAACATTTAAAATCGCCGTTTATTGACTCCTAACAACCAAAAATCCCCCCCACAACACCAAACTTCATGATGAGATCAAGGGTCAGTCTTGGTGTCCAACCTTCCTCCTCAGGTCCCTTCATCTTCTCAGACATCCTGGACTACAAGAACCTCAGGGAGGTTGTGGTCAACAACAACATCAGCTGGCTGGTCCACTACTCCGCCGTGCTGTCGGCTGTCGGAGAGAGGAACGTCACGCTGGCTAAAGAGGTCAACATCACAGGTGAACGTCCACATACCTGAACATAGATTATTAATGACCTTTACCTCCTCATGAGTAGTTTCCTTCACCTCTCAGGTTTCCACAACATTTTAGACATCGCAACAGAACATAGCCTTCGCGTGTTTGTCCCCAGCACCATCGGTGCCTTTGGTCCGTCCTCCCCCAGAGACCCCGCCCCCGAGCTGTGCGTCCAGAGACCACGCACGATCTACGGTGTGTCCAAAGTTCACGCCGAGCTAATGGGAGAGGTGAGACAATCTAACTAAAGTAAACCCTGCACCTGTTTCTCTTTAGGATTTTAATATTCCTGATTTTTCTGAGCGTTTTCCGTGATTCTCTCTCAGTACTACCACCACAGGTATGGGCTGGACTTCCGCTGTCTCAGGTATCCTGGTATCATCTCAGCCGACTCACAGCCTGGAGGAGGAACCACAGGTGAGACGCCCCGACCAGGTTCGAGTCGCACACCATGGGGAAACATTTTACCACAGTTCTTTGGCCATAGACGCCGTTCACACATCAACGCATCACGCACCCCCGCCCTGAAACAGATGAAGTTTTATGTTGGAGCTGTTTTCTGAAGCTCATCGGTTCTATAACATCTCAGCTTTGGTCCAGTCGTATCTGTGTTTAATTCCCAGACTATGCCGTCCAGATCTTCCACTCCGCGGTGAAGACGGGTCAGTTTGAATGCTACCTGCGCGGTGACACCCAGCTCCCCATGATGTACATCGGTACGCCGGCTCTCCGAGGTTAATGGACAGTTAAAACGAACCATCAACGCCTCCTTTAATCGCTCCACCTCTTCTGTTTTCTCCAGACGACTGCGTCCGAGCTACTCTGGAGTTCCTGGAGGCTCCGAGCGACACGCTCAACAGCCGCACCTACAACATCAGCGCCATGAGCTTCAGTCCACAGGAGCTCACCGAGGAGATCCAGAAGGTGCTGCCCGACCTGAAGGTGATCTACAGCGTGGATCCACTTCGGCAGGCTATAGGTGAGATTCCTAAAGGGAATAAATACAGAAACAATTTAAATGTTATTCTGAACGGGCGCTGTGTGTTTCAGCGGACGGCTGGCCGAAGGCTCTGGATGACGGCGCAGCGAGGCGAGACTGGGGCTGGAAGCACGAATACGAGCTCCCTGAGCTGGTTCAGACCATGCTCACACACGTTAGTCAGGGACACCAGCTGGCACGGGCCTTCTGAGCTCCATCACTGGGTCTAGTCTCATCACCGAGTCTTAAATAGAACCTGTAGAGAACTGACTACATGTAGGAGTGAGGAGATAGAGGGTCACATTCCACATCATCAGTTGTCAGACCAGGTGGTTTTGCTGAATCCACGCTTCATTCGGTTTTTCCATTTTCTGTTAAAAAACTACAATTAAAAAAGTTGCTTTTGTTTGTTTCTGACCCGACCTTTCCACTCAACGTGTAACGTAAGACGCGTTTTACCCACGAGCCCCCCTCCCACTAGGAGCGTTTCAGACATGAAGCGGCAGTTCCACACGCGTGATTCTGGCAGATTTTTCGCCATAACGCTAGGAGAGAGACGACAAAGTGTGGTTTATTTTCTGTTCCGTTTCCCTCGACTACGAAGGTTTCACGTGTAGCGTTGTACATTTGTTTTTACTAGTAAAGCAACTGGAAATTTGCACTTGACTTTTATTTTTCAAAATTCCAGATGTTTTAAATTGCTTTCGTGTTCTTATTGCCGTGGGAAACGTACCCGTCCACTATAACGGCGGCTAACTTCGCGGACGTTACCAACGTTACCGCGTCTGGTGGAAAGTGAATCAAAAAGGGTCTTTATGTTTTTTCAGTTTTAGTCTTTGATCAAAAATACAAAAGGGAAAAATGAGCCTCAGGACCGAGTTTTTTTTATATTTCATTGCTCGGGTTTACCTGGACAGGTGGTATGACGATGTTCTCAGAAAGGCGAACTTTAGTCTCCAGCAGACAGAACTTTATGATGAAGAGCAACAAGCAGAGCTAATAGTTTTTTTGTCTGGAAACAAACAAACATGTAAACGGCAACGTTTTGATCTCTAATTGAAAATGGAAAGAACGAATGATCCACGAACTTTACTGCAAAACACCTCGTTGTTTCACTCCCAGCCTGCTGTGTTGTACACACACACACACACACACACACTGGGTTAATCAACACTTTACCTCTTTAGTAACAGTTTAAAGGTGCTTGAGTTGAACTACCTGCTGCTGCTTTCATTTTGCGTTTGTGGAACCAGAATTCTCAAGGACTGACCTTTGCACTGGTGTTTCTTACATTTAAGTTATTACGTTTGGGTTTCTGTCTAGAAGCTGAAGTTTTGCTGACTGAAGGCAGCAGATATTGTTTATGGATGTTTTTCTCTTATTTGTAATGCTGTTTGCTAGCTTGGCCAGCCATTGGGTTGGTCTAGACCTCCAGGCCAGCTGTTTGCAGCTTTTACTGTGAAAATAAAAATGTTTTTAAATAAATAAATGGACATTTTTCTTCTGCAGGAAAGAAAACGACCAAAAAACAATATAAAAACAAACCTGTGTTGTAAAAATGAAAGATCCTCATCAATGAGACACGTCATTAGTCCAAACCTAATAATGTGATTCCATAAACAGGTTGAGTGTAAATGATCATAAAATGTGACGTAAAGCAAAAAAATATAAATTCGACAAAAAAGAAGAAATGCAAATCAAGAGATGAAATTAGACAAAGTTAGTCATCCAGGTGAGGATACTCTCAGTTTCACAGTAATTCACATCAAAACTACTTGTATGTGGGTTAGGACATCAAAGGCTCGATTTATGTCAATCTTTGTGATTTAGACCTCGTCAAGAGCAGCAGAGGACTTTAAAAACCATCTGTCCATGTGGAACGTTGTTTTTGTTTACATGACTGTTACCCTGAAGTGGTCTTGTGATTTTTACTAAAGATAAAGACCAAGAAATAATGAACTTTTTGGGCAAAACTTAACATTTACTAAACACTTGTGGGTTTTTTCTGTTTGCTTTTGGTGCTGCTGTCTTACAAGCAGCTGTATTTTGGTGCCCCCCAGTGGCCAAAGCTGCATGTTGCAGGGATTTCTCATTCATGAGCATCTGGCTTTCTGTACCTCTAGCTGCTTCACGAGCCTACTCCACGGTGCATTACACAAAACGTGCTAATGTTTGCATTGCTTCCAGTTGTGAAGTAGCTGTTTGTCCAGTTAAGAGGTGTAGCCTACCGCCCATCTGACGCTCCTCAGCTTGTTCTTCCATCTTTTGTAGGAAGGCAAGTATTGTCTGGTGCTCACTCTGTGTCTCCCACTCAAGTACATATGTACTCTGCAGCATGAGTCCAGTGTAATTGGGTTCTTTGCAGAATTTAAGGCCTAAAATTTGGTCTGAGTTTGGAAACAATGTTATGCAATCCTAAGATCTTATCTGATACGTGAGCAGTTCTGAATACCTCAGTTACTAACATATGAAAACATAGCTCAGCATCCATAAAATCAAGAGTTAAAGCCATTTATGTGTTTGCTAAGGTTGATGAACCTCCGTCCCTTAAGCCAGTTTCAGCAATCAAGGATCAGACTGCCAAGGCCTTTGGCTTCCTTACAGGAGCGCGGTCCCTTGTAACTTGTCGAGCTGTGCTTAGCCAGACCACATAGATAAAGACCAACAGGAACTTACTAACTAGCCTCTACACCAGACCTGGCTCCAGGGTAGGATCCCTATCTCTAGTCTTGGATCTGGTGATCACTGCATTGGTTTATAGATATCCTTTAGTCAGACTGCTCAGAAGAACCAATTTGCTACGCGAGACCCTACAAGGAGCAAAAAGTGCCAACATTAGGGCACTCAAACCCATCCACCGCAGCATGGTGGCAATTCAAGGTTCAGGCATCTGGTAAAGATGCCTCCTGTGGTAACAGTTTCAGACTTGTCCCAGTTTACAGCGCTATACCCCACAGTTCAGCAAAGATCTTGTGTGATTTGTAGTTCTTGTTATGATTGAATCTCAGCTTCTCCCACACCAGAGTTTAGCCTAATATTGGTAAAATCAACTGAGTTTGTGTTAGCTAGGAGGATTAGCTGTGGTTGTCAAACACACAAACAAGCATTCACACTGATTTTCCCTGTTCTACGTCTACTGTAGCGACTATTTCACTTTATATGTACAATAAGGGTAAATGGTTGGAGGCTTTGAGCTAATTTTACATTATTAAAACAGTCAATGTTTCATTTCCAACAAAGCATCAGAAAGTTGGATGAATGGAAGCTGTTAAAGTCTCATAGCAACAAGACAGCGTAACCATAGTAACTGACTCTTCTTGCTACCAGCTACCCAAACACTCTAGCTAACCTGTGTGAAGTGTGAAAATCCAGTAGTTTAGAGAAATGCTGACAGAAACAGAAGAGGAACGTTGATCTGTGCTGAAGGTTGTAGTTGCACCTCCAGATGTGCAGTGGGGCAAAACAGGATCTGGCAGCCATCAGTTGAGCAAGTTGTCCCACTTAAGACGATGAAAGAGGTCTGTAATTTTCATCATACGTACACTTCTACTGTGAGAGACAGAAGGGAAAAAATCTGGAAATCACATTGAATGACTTAAAGAATTTATTTGTATAATGGTGCAGAACAAATAAGCAAGGATTCTGGCCCTCACAGACCTGTTACTTCTTTAAGAAGCTCCACTCCACCTGTATTAATGGCACCTGTTTAAACTCGTTAGCTATATAAAAGACACCTGTCCACACCTGCAAACAGTCAGACTTGAACCTCCACAATGGCCAAGACCAGAGGTCTGTTTAAGGACACCAGGGACAAGATTGTACACCTGCACAAGACTGGGATGAGACCATCTACAATAGACAAGCAGCTTAATAAATCGCTGACAATCACCCTCGACCTGCGGCTCCATGCAATATCTCACCTTGTGGGGTACAGATGATCTTGAGAACGGTGAGGAAACAGCCTAGAGCTACACGTTGGTCACTGGCCTGTAGAGAGCTGGGACCACATTTACAAAGGTTACCACTTGTAACACAATAAAGCCTAGTTTATATTTCTCCATCAGCAACTTTGCGCGCACACACACACACACACACGTGTTGACGGAGACGTTTTCTATACTTCTCGGGTTTATAAACGAGACGTTCTTCAATCTGCTCCATGTCTGGCACTAGATATCTTCAGCTCTCGTTTTATTTCTTTAAGGCGGAATGGCGTTACTGTTGACGAAGATAAACAAAGCGGCATCCTGACCAATCATAGGCTTGCGGCCTCCATCGTTTTTGACAGATATTTAGAAAAGTGGGCTCCACTCCGTCCGTCCTTGCGAGCCTGTTGGAGAGCCCTTGCGAAGACGGATAATGGCGTTGCGTGTCTCTGCACCAACGTAGATGGAGAAGTAGCCTCAAGTCGTCTTGGGTTAAAAACCCTGCAGCACCCAAAAGGCTCCCCTGCTTTGCCTGAGACCATCTGGATGATCCAGAAGAGGATTGGGAGAACTCTGGTTTAAACACCACTCGCCGTGTTTGGAGAGGCAAGAACACCACACCCACTGTGAAGCATGAGGGTGGAAACATTTATGCTGTGGGGCTGCTTTTAACAGGACAGCTTGTTAAGGAAAGAATGGATCTTCCAGCATGACAATGATCCCAAACAGGAGTGGCTGTGTAAAAAGCATTCCTAGGTCCTAGAGTGACCTGGCCAGCCTGCAGACATCAATAGAGAATCTGTGAAGTATTTATTTTCTGCACCATCATAAAATTTAATTATTTAAAAATCATACAAAGTGAAATTATCCATTTGTTTTTCATTCTGTTTTTCACAGTTGAAGCGTAGCTTAGATGAAAATTACAATCGCCACATCAGAGTTGAGATTGTGTGTGTGTGTGTGTGTGTGCGTGTGTGTGCGTGTGCGTGTGTGTGTTAATAAGGTTTATCAGTAGGGGTTTCAGATGGCTCAGACTGCTCTAATCCTCATGAATCCCACTCCTCACCCATCCTCTCCTCTTCTGTCGCTCCTTCAGACCTCTGCAAAACTGAAACAGTACTTCCTGTCAGTTGTTTCAAAATAAAGGTTTGCTTAAAAATAACCAAAAACAATACAAAAGTGGGTTAACTCAGAGAAAGAATGATAAACTGACTTTGGTTTGAAAATTCATAAGATTTATTTATTTATTTATTGCCTTTTTGATGTTTCTGATTAAATTCAGGCTGTTCAGAAAAACTACTTGTTTTCACCTTCAGGTTTTCTTGTTCTACATTAGTTGTGATTTTTGTTAACAGTCAAAACTGTGGAAATTCTGCTTCGTTGATCTTTCAATTATTTTTATTATTAGATTTTTTGAGAAAACACTCACTAGCATCAACCTTTTGTTTCTTCAAATTATTTACAATGAATGGATGAAATCTATTTGTCCAACTTAGCTGTTGAAACTTTGTGTGAAACCCGTCCACCACCTTCATTTTTACTTCTTTTAGTGGATTTAAGTATTTATTAAATGTATTTTGTTCTGCTGATTGATGTCAGTTCTTATAGCATCCTGAGCATCGGGACCAATATGCTACAACCACATCTAAGTGTTACCTGAAAACTTGAAATGTGCACGATGAAACTTTCACAATAGGCTCCTTTACAATTGCTTGGGGCCCACTCAAATATTTATGACTGAACAGAGAAAATAATGCCCAAAAAGCTAAATGAACAAACAGCCTCAATTTCCCATATTTACATGCAGTCATTGCTATTGTAACAGTTATACGACGCTCCAAGGAACTGTATGATTTTCCTTTAATTCTGGAGATCCTTCAAGCCTCTCACAGCCTCAGCCCGATCCTGAGCCAAGATGGGAACCACTGATTTAGAATGATGATATTTTAAAAACATAATAAAGAAAAACATTTGTTTTCATCAGTATTTAGTCCGATGATTAATGTTACTTTTTCATTTAAAATGCAGTGGCTGCTATTTCTTTTTATGCATTTTGTTTGGTTTTATTTTTATTCTGCTTTGCTTCAACGCTAAATCCCATTTCAAAATACACCTTATTTTGAAAGTCCACCACCCGTGCTTCCTGCTGAGCTTTGCTGCTTGCCGATCTGCTGAACCTGACAGCTCAGCATCTTCTCTTGGTATCAGATCAGTTTGACTCTCTGGATCTTCGCTGCTGGTCCTCGCAACTTTTATAATTACAGATTAATAATCTGGTTTTGCTCTGATCTTTTTCCTGGTTTTTATTTATTTTTTCACCATATCTGGTAAGAATTATTGTTTCTCCTCATCACACCTGTTGCTTCATAAAAAAGCTGCTCATCCGAACCACCAGGAAGCTTTGTTAGAGTGAGTTTTGTTGGTGCAAACAGAGACGATGGATGTTTTATAATGATTAATGTTCATATTTTACATGTTCGTGAGCGAGGCGGTGTAGGAGGAGAGGTGAGTCACTCATCTGCTTATGGGATAAGAGGCAGGAGGGCGTCAGCAGGTACAATAGGCAGAACTGGGCCACACATCAGATAATCCCCCCCCCCCTACATCCCTCTTCCTTTGTCCCGTCGACTCAACCACTCAGCACTTTAAACCTCTTCAGCTTATTTAAAAACAAAAACTGTTTCCAGGACAATCTGTGCCTCAACATTTCTGCTCATCATGGCTGAACTCCTTGATTTATCCATAAGGAATACTCTGAAAGCATGGTTGCCTTCCCAGAGACGAGGCGCCTGGCTCCTGTCTGCCCTGCTGAAGTCTCGGAGGACCTCCCACTAAAGCTGTGAAGCAGATCAAACTGATTCAAATAAGGAGTTATGTAAGTCTGAATTATGCAATAACAACAAAAGCAGGATCTTCATCAAGGACGTCTAAAGGAAGATGCCGGTTTCGTCTTAAATATGCTAAAATATTTGTACCTGTCATTCAGTTGAACAGTTAATATTCTTCTTAACGCCTCGAACTGAAGAATCAGAGGTGTTCCGTATAAAAACAGGACCACAACATTACAAATTGTTCTAAAATGATTATTTCACGAACCACTCAGCCTTGAAAGATCGAGTCTAAACCACGGAGTCTAAACCACGGAGTCTAAAACACGGAGTCTAAACCACGGAGTCTAAACCACGGAGTCTAAAACACGGAGTCTAAACCACGGAGTCTAAACCACGGAGTCTAAAACACGGAGTCTAAACCACGGAGTCAAAACCACGGAGTCTAAACTACGGAGTCTAAACCACGGAGTCTAAACCACGGAGTCTAAACCACGGAGTCTAAACCACGGAGTCTAAAACACGGAGTCTAAACCACAGAGTCTAAAACACGGAGTCTAAAACATGGAGTCTAATCCACGGAGTCTAAACCACGGAGTCTAAAACACGGAGTCTAAACCACGGAGTCTAAACCACGGAGTCTAAACTACGGAGTCTAAACCACGGAGTCTAAAACACGGAGTCTAAAACACGGAGTCTAAACCACGGAGTCTAAACCACGGAGTCTAAACCACGGAGTCTAAAACACGGAGTCTAAAACACGGCTCCACGTTAGATGAGTTTTAGAACATGCAGATAGAAAGGGTAACACTTTACAATGATGGTCCCTTTATTAACTTTACTTAGTGCATTGTTAAAGTATTAACAGATGCTGAATATTAATGTTAATATTAAGTAATGCATTACTAAGACACCCCCCCGGCCTTTGTTCTAACCTTAAAGACACTTAAAGCAAGGAGGGTATCGCTGCAAACCCGGAGACACCAGATTCAGGCTTCTACTGTTTTTGAGACAGCGCCGCCCCCTGGTGTCATAGCAACCCAAGATGGATCACGAGCGGCTCGACACACGGGAGGCAACATCGCCTCTCCTCCATTCATTTTCACTTGAGACAAGCGCGACAAAGCAATAATCACTGGTCTCCCTCCTGCTAAGCGAAACGCGAAAAACATGCATATAAAATTTTGCAGTCGTGCACAGGCAAGCCGGCGACGCGATCCCAGAAAATAGAAAAATTTTCATCGATAAATACTTTGAAGAACAACTTAATTGAAGCTTTAACAACAATTAAACAATTTTTGATAAGCTTCATCAGCAATGTAATAATTTCTGTAATACAATTTTAACAGCCTGAATCTGGTGTCTCCGGGTCTGCAGCGTTATACTATTGCTTAAAGCAGCTGTCCGGAGTGTTTCTTTTATCTGATGGCACCATCTAGTGGCTGACAAGCGTATTACACCAAGAGTCGGTCGATCTGTTTTTTTAAGATGGCGACTGCACGTTTCTTGTTTATGAATGTGGTTCTGTAGCCGACAAACAGAGCTAAAACACATCGTTTTACAAGTATTATTCTCATGTTATGTTGTGTTTTCATGTATTTATATTATGAAGATTTACTTGTCCGGGAAAAGTTCATCAACGCTGCATCAGCCGAGGTAGTCTAACGCTATTGGTTAGTTTTACTCGGCGCTCAGTTTCCTATTGCACGGAGCGCTACGGGGCAGGGGGGGGCTTAGCAAAAAAAAAGACTGCTTACATGATATCACAGTACATGATAAGAAAATCCACATTAATGGATTTCTGAAAAATCATACATAATTCCTAATAGGAGAAAACTCCGGATTCCTGCTTTAATGATTAATAATATTGGGAACGTTAATAACAGAATCCTTTGTTTATTAATGCTTAATAATACACTAAGTAACGTTAATAAAGGGTCCTTAATTGTAAAGTGTTACCAAAGAAAGATGGGAAAAACATTTGGAACATACAAATTTTCATAACTACGTGTTTGTCTAGATAGCGGTTATTAATTATAGCAGTAATAATATTTCTCTGGGAATCAGTTCTGTTGTTTCAGTCATTTCTGAACAAGAGGATTGTAATCACAATCCTCCTGTGACTGCAGAGGGCTGTGTGTGTGTGTGAGAGTGTGTGTGTGTGTGGGGGGGGGGGGCGCAACTACTAAAAGATATAGAAGTTTAAAGTTGAGGAAATAACACAAAGCAACCCATGTTATCTAGTAAATTGTAATTTATTCTTAACATAGCCTCGTCTTCTATTGTTATATTTTATTATCAAGCACAAAAAAGTCAAATGGGGAAAACTATTAGAGTGTTGAAAAGTCAATGTCTTACTTTTCTAATCCTGTTTTTAAAAGTGTCTCCCCCTGCTGGCTGAAACAAAGGAGGAAGGTTTATAGGTCGACGCCCCATTGGGCGCTGGAGAGCGTAACAGGGTCGCCGCAATATTGGATGGGTCTCCTCACCCTCCAAAGTCAACACACAGTGAGCAACTATGCCTGTTTTTTTCTACAGCCTACAGTTGCAACAACCGACGCACCACTAAAAACAGATCACGTGGGATTACTATTGACTTTTTTAGCCTACCTGTTGGGATTTTATATTTTAATTTATTTTGTTTAATTATATTTATATTTTAATTATCATGCCATACCATGCTAAATAAAATGTGTTTTTTAGCTGGGTAAGCACCTTCCTCAGTAGAAATGAATGCACTGGGGACAAATGGAGACCCATCCAAGATGGTGGCCAGTCCCACTATGGCAGCTTCAATAGGCAGCGCCAGTCTGCGGGGCGTCTACGTATATATATATGTCTGTGGTGAGAGGTGTGTCTAAATGTATAAACAGGACGTGAGAGGTCTCTAACATATAAACAGGAAGTGATAGATATTTTCATAACCTATGAACAGGAAGGAAAAAACTACAAATAGGAAGTGAGGGGTCTGTTTTGAATAAAAACAGGAAGTGAAAGATCTATTCATAAAATATGAACAGGAATGGAAAGACCTAGTTATAATCTATAAACAGGAAGTGAGAGGATTGTTTAGAACAGTGATCCCCAACTCCCTTCCCCGAGGGCCGGTATATCCAGCATGTTTTAATTATTTCCCCGCTCCAACACACTTGATTCACCTGTTCAGCAGCTCATCAAGCTCTGCAGAAGCCTGTTAATAACCTGCTGATTAAAGCCAGGTGCATTGAAGCAGGAGAAATAGTAAAACATGCTGGATACCGGCCCTTGGAGAAGGGAGTTGGGGATAGAGCATAAACAGGAAGAGAGATCAATCCATAAGGTATAAGGATGGAGTTGGAGGTCTGTTTATAATATATAAACAGGAAGAGAGAAATCTATTTATAATCTATGAACAATAAGTGACAGATCTGCTTATACCACAAAGAGTAGGTAAGAGGTCTGTTTATAAACAGGAAGTGCACATTATTTATTTTTATTTTATTTATTCTTTATTTAACCAGGAAGGTCCCATTGAGATTAAAAACCTCATTTTCAAGGGAGTCCTGGCCAAGAGGCAGCAAAAGTTAGTTACTTTTTTTTTCCCCCCAGATACACAAACATGTTATGTACAGAATTACAGAAGGCAGTTACAACACAGGGAATCTGTCTCAAGGGTTCTCAGTCTGGTTTTAAATGTATTCAAGGAGATGAGCTTGGTTAGTTTCCAGTTTTCCTGCAGCCTGTTCCATGCAGAAGAAGCAGAGTGAACAACAGCCCTTTTGCCCAGTTCAGTGCGAGCAAACGGAACACAGAGTAACAACTGATCGTTTGCACGCAGACTGTGAGAAGTTACACTTCTCATTAAGTTGATTAAGTTACAGATGTTAAGTTGAGATTAAGTTACAGATGTAGTTGGGTAGTAATCCAAGCATGGCCTTATAAATGAAAGTGTACCAATGTGCCAACCTCCTGGTGGACAAAGAAGGCCATCCCACTCGAGAATACAATTCACAATGATGGGTCAGTGGTCTACAGTTAGTAATAAACCTCAGCGAGGCATGATGAACCACATCAATCTCACCAAGACACTGTGCTGAGACATTCATATACAAAAGGTCTCCATAATCCAGAATAGACAGAAATGTTGCAGTAACTAGTCGTTTTTTTGCCTCAAAAGAAAAACACAGTTTATTTAGAAAAAAGAAACCCAGTCTGAGTTTGAGTTTCTTCACAAGATTATCTATATGGGGCTTGAAGGAGAGGGAGTCATCGAGCCAGACACCAAGGTATTTGTATGTGTGGACCACCTCTATGATATTTCCCTCCAGAGTGGTCACTGGGGGCATACGTAGAGGTCTTTTTTTAGAGTTTGAAAACAACATTAGTTTAGTCTTGTCAGCGTTGAGGACCAATTTTAACTGTAGAAGTGTTTGTTGGACCTCATTAAAAGCTTTCTGTTAGAATTCAACAGCTTTAGTGGGGGATGTTCCAAAACAGTTAATGATTGTGTCATCAGCGTAAAAGTGCATATTAGCATCTGACACATTTTGTCCTATGTCATTAATATACATAATGAACAAGAAGAGTCCCAAAACCGAACCCTGTTGCACTCCCTTGTGAATACTCAAAAATTCAGAGGACAACCCATCACATTTAACACATTGAGTTCTGTCCTTCAAGTAGTCTGTAAAGCATGAGATCGCATGTTCAGACAATCCCAAACAAGGAAGCTTTTGTTTTAAAACAGCATGGTCTACTACAGTGTCAAAGGCTTTTGACAGATCAATAAAACGTGAGGCACAGTACTGCTTTTTGTCCAGAGCAACAAGAATGTCATTGATCACCTTTATGGCTGCAGTGACGGTGCTGTGCTTTTTTCTGAAACCTGATTGCAGACTTGAGAGAAGGTCATTTCAATATAAAAAGTCTTTCAATTGTTCACTTACTAGGGTCTCTAGAGTTTTTGCCAGGACACACAGATTAGATATTGGTCTGTAATTTGTTAATAGAGCTGGGTCACCACCTTTTAGGAAAGGAGTCACAAAAGCAGACTTCCAAACGGATGGTATTTGTTTGTTTTTGATAGAAAGGTAAAAAAGAACTGTAAGAGGCTCTGCAATGAAATCAGCAGCCATTTTCAAAAAATAGGGTTCAATCATGTCTGGACCAGAGGGTTTTCTGGGATCCAGAGTTCTAATAATTTTATGCACTTGCTCTACAGTAAACGGAATAAAGTTCCGTACAAAGTTTATAACAAATGAATAGGAAATGAGAATATTAACTTTCATTTGGCAGCCATCTTCACTTTCTTTTAACTTTCAAAGTCATTTATTCACAAAAAAAATCACACTTACCTGTCATTTATAGCAAACCAGTGTGTCTTTATTTACTTTGAGCATCAGCTGTCTTATTTCCAGTTCAGCGTTGCCAAAAGCCACATTTTACTTCCCTTACACACACACCCACACGCACACACACACACACACACACACACACACACACACACACACACACACACACAGGTCCATGTTGAGATTCTTAAGCAGGCTTTTCTTTCTATCATTAGCTTTGTTCCTCCTGTCTTCTCCTCATTTCCCCCAGTCCACCCCTCCCTCCTGCACCTGATTACTGTCTGCCATCTTACCTCGAGGACCTTGGAAGTGCAGCCTCTGTTATCTACCACAGTCTGTTGGTGAGGTAACAGGCAGGAAACACAAGACTGGCTCTTAGTTTGACTTTATCTGTCATTATTTCCAACACTCTGGTTTTCTACGTCTGTTTGGATCATGCTTCCTAAATATGTGAGTAGTGTCTTTGTGATGCAAACCTATTTTAGATTCAGTTGTAACCTGTTGGACGTGCATTTTAAATTGTTTTTAACTATTTTTAGGATGTAAAAATGGCACCATGATGATTGATGGAACTGTAATATCTTAACTGCTGAGTAATATTTTACAAATGAATGAGACACTAGTAAAAAATATTGCTAATGTCTGTTATTAATAACACAACATTTCTACATTAAATAACACTTTTTCAGTGTAAAATGTCACAAATTATTGATTTTATACTAACTATAAGAACGTTTTGTCTATAAGATTGGATTATTTAGTGGAAATAATGATTCCAATGAGTTGACAAAGATATCAATACATTCCTTCACGGATTTTATTTTATTTTTTTCAACATTTTTGATATAAATTATGTTCTTTCAACAGCAAAAATGTCAGTAGCTACGTTTACATGCGCCAAATTTCCCTAATCCGATTCAAATCTTGGTTGATTGGAAATCCCAAATCTCTGTTTACATGGACGCTAACTGGAATGATCCGATCACGCCGCGATGCACGCACCATAGGTTGCGTATGCGCAGACTTGTTTTTCCCAGAAGAGAAATTGTAAACAAACGCCATCTTGCCCGCACGTCTTTTCCCTTACATTTTATTTGCTTATTCTCTAGCTTCGATGAGTTCCCACTTCCTGCATCTTTAGATGCACTTGAGTGTATAAATCGGCACTTTTAGCCGTTCGGCCATCGAAACGTTCAGTAATATTGAGCTCCCGTAGTATTTCCAGTAAAAAATAGCGTCGGCAACAGATCACTTCTGTTTACCACCATGTTTTCGATCTGTCCTGAGCATGCGCAGAGGCGAAAAGAGGGCGTGTTGAAGTTGCACACATGCGCAGTGGGCATTATTTTACTCCAACGATCCGAATGGCTGTGTACATGGACGCCAATCGGATTGACGATCGGACAAAACCACCTCTCTCAATCGGAATGAAATTTCATTCGGATCAGACCGAATCGGATCAGTATATTCCGATTGACATGTTTACATGACGAATTTTTGATCCGATGGGGCGTTCAATCCGATTACTTGTGCCCATGTAAACGTAGCTAGTGTTTGTCAGAAAAACAAAGATGTGCTCTTTCAGTATAGACTTGCCTGGGAAAGGTCTGCCTTATGGGCTCGACACACGGGAGGCGACAAACAACCGCGATCAGCGAAACTCATCACTATCACTTTTATAACCTGACACACGGGAGGAGACGTGCGGCAGCGGCAAAAGCCAGCAACACCATGTTCCAGTCTTCCGTTGTTTTGATTGGCCGTCAGATTGGAGGGAATTTTGGGTTATTAAAGCAGTTCAGAGTAGAAAAAGCAGTAGATATGAAGTCTCACAAGGTTTTGCTAGAGTTAAGGGAAGTCTTGTAAAGCTCTGGGACATCAGACATGGCAACTAGTATTAACTTTTCCTCCATGTTTGCCCGGAGATGTACTGAGAAGCATCCTGTCCTCTCATTGGTCAGTCAATAAAACCTCTGCTGATTGGTCCTTGTCCGAGCGACAGCGATGAAAAGTTGAAAATGTTCCACTTTCTGGGATCGCGTTGCTGGCTCAAGTGTACACGACACATGCACGAGCGCAAAATTTCACATGCACGTTTTTCGCGTTTCGCTTAGCAGGAGGGATTATCGCTTGTCTCATTGAAAATTAATGGAAGAGAGGCGATGTTGCCTCCCGTGTGTTGAGCCCTTTACTTTAATCTCTTTGGGGAGAAGAAATTCATGTATTTCTGACATTTTATAGAATACATTTTTTATAAAATGAACTCATTAATTAGAAAACATAAATTTATTTAACTCTCTATGAGGGTAACTAGAGCGAATAAAAACAAAGCTAAAGAGTTAGCCCTATATTCCTAGCTAACTGCTGTTTCTGCGCTACAGTAATAATCCTGATCTCTGATCACTTCTTGCACTAAAACTTTCAAAATTTTACACGATCTGAATTTAACTGATTATGAACTAATTATGTTTTATATAGGAACATAAATGAAAGAAAAATTTGTAGCTAACTAGCTTAGCATTTTTTTTCACTGACTTGCTAAGGCGGGAAAAATAACTACAATGAAACTGATATAATCTGATAGGTTTAAAGGTTATAAAAGTGAGTTTTAAATGAGGGGTTCCCAAAATGGGGGTCCCCACAATTTTGTCTTTGCTGAGGTTGAGGTTAAACAAGATTTTATTTGTAAAAATTACATTTATAAAATCCCAATAACACATTCTACAGTATAATCGGAACTCCATATAAAAGTTATAAATCTGTATGTCTGTATGAAGTTTGTAAATGATCCCATTTAATGTGTTTATGAATGTAGGAGTTGGGGTTGGGAGTCCTCAAAGAAAAAAAAATGTTAATATTTAGGTGTTCTTTAACTCTGGGTCAAGCTGTTCCCTCACTGTGAAACGATACTGTAGACTTTAAGGTTGAGACAGAGGTGGATTAAGAGTCACGTTGGGCTTTGCTCTGAAGTCCAGGGACTTAAAAACCTGCTAAGCCTGCTGATGCTGTTTACCTTTTTACACAGGATATTAAATGTTATTACAGCTAATCAGTTAAAGGGTAATTATACTGTTTTCAGCTCATTTTCACGTATGGCTTGTATGTCAAACAAGCCTGAAGGAGTTCTGCTGTGTGGTGGATTTGCTAATGGTAAACTCAGTTTTTCATGCAGGCTGAACATGAAAATAGTCTCCTACACCTATCTCCTGCACGAGCGTCTGATAGAAAATAGACGATGAAACTCTAGGGTTAGAAAATCCTGACAGATCTACGTCACACTGTCACTTAACATTCATGGACTCACCCATTTGACTCACAACAGGTAAGACTGTTGTTGGTTTAGCATCCAGGAAACAGCAGAGAACGTCTCAACTAGTAGAAGCTAACCGTTAGCATTGGCAACTCCACCACATAGCAGAACTCCTTCAGCCTTGTGATATTTGTGGAGATAACACATCAACGTTGCAGAGCAAACTGAGTCAGTGGTAGAGTCTGTTAGCCAATCAGAGGAGAGATGTCCAAATATCAAGAAATAAGACTACAGATCCTCCTGTTGTCTACCACTGTCTCCTCCAGCTGAGTTCTACATCCTCAAACAGGTGCACCAGAGCTTTGTTTTCTCCAAAGAATGACTTACAAGGCATTCATTCCTACTAGCAACCACTGCACATGTATTAAAAACATGAGTAAAGTTGACCTTTAATGTCAAAACTCTAAAGTCAGTAATGGTTTTTAGATTAAGTTGGACTTTGAAGATCATGTCTGGACCCCACCTTGGTGTTTCTCGGCCCAGCGTTGGGTCAGCATTGGGAACCGCTGGTTTATGCTGTGCTTTACACAAGCTGGTTGACGTTGGGTGTCCAGAAGAAAGACAGGCAGGACAGTTTTTGCATCTAGTTCAAATAGGATTTCTACTTTCCTAAAAATAACAGGTGAAAAGAAGCTTAAACATCTATATCATTATGTAAACAGCTTCATGTAATATCATCAGTTCAAATTGTATTACATTAATCTTTTATCTATGACGGAGACCTCGTGTTTCAGAAAGTGTGATAAAAACATCCAAGAGATCAACTAAAGTTAACACATCAAAGTGAATGACCATGACTGTCTGGAGGGGAAAATTTTGACACTTTGATGATTTCTTTATTGTAAACATCATTTTAAAATCAGTGGCCTGTTTTGCTTTTTTCCTTCAGGTGCATGTGAGATCTGAGCATGCATTTAGTCCAGACTGGGTTGTGGGACCCCCAACCCCCGTTTAAACATGCCTCGCCCATTCCTGCACCCCCTCACTCCAGTTTACGTAACCCTCACGTGAGTTCCACCGCTCCAGCCAAGAGGATCACGTTCTATAAGAGCGGTGACAGCCAGTTTGGGGGCGTCAGGATGGCAATCCACAAGCGCAGCTTCAAATGCTTTGATGCCCTATTGGACGACCTTTCTCAGAAGGTCAGTGTGATGGGGTGGGTGGTTGCAGAGACCTCTTTTGAAGCCTACTTTTTAAATGTGTGTGTGCTGATGTTTTTGTGTGTTTTTATAGCATCGTTAAATGTCATTTCTACAGTTTTGTATAAAAAAAACACCTCAATCATTTTTGTTATTGCAGCAGGCAGGTCATTCTGTGTTTTGATGTAGAAAACACATCAGCATTCACAGCATTTGTCTATGTCAGGGGTCTGAAACCTGCGTCTCTGGAGCCACAAACAACTTTGGCTAAAAATTATAAATAAATTATTTTAAATTCTAGAGATAAAAAAACTTCGGTTTAAGCAGTTTTTCAGTGTTTTCATAGATTAATTGTATTGAATTTAAATAAGAGAAGAACACTAAAAGTTCCAGGAATAGGTTTAGATCTATTTATGTTTTTTACTCAACTGTCCACAAATATCAACATCCCGTATAGAAAAAAAACCTTTTTGTTTTATTCTGGTGGACTGAGGGGAAAAAAGACTTATTTGATTATAAAGGTTGCAGACCCCTGGACTATGAATATAAAATGTGTGAAAGAAGAGTTGCTCAAAGGTTGTTTGCTGATCTTAAACATTCAAAGCTGGGGTATACGTAATTCAAAGAACTTTAAAATGCTTAAATTTGACTGTCTGACCCCATTCTGTGACTGTGACATAAAGAATGTTATCTTTCATAATTTATATTCCTGTTTAAGGTTGATTTATGCTTCACACATGCACATTCCACGCGGAGATGAGACGTCCCCGCTGTGAGCCAATATTCTCCCAGACTGTAGGGGGCGGCATAGGGCTCTACGGCATGCATGCAACACACAACAGCCAGTCCGCCATGTTTTTCCACGTGGAACCAGCCACGTAGTTAGAAAATTTCCTAGGTGCACAGTGCGGAAACTTTGGGCCGTGCAGAGGCCTCACGGAGGGGTGTGGTTGCTGAAATGACATAATTTGGCCGATGGAGCCGTGCAGACCTCACTGATGCGTCAAGCACAAACCAAGCTTAAGTCCCTCCCCTGGCCTTTACAGCAAAACAAAACATTTACAAGAACCTAGATGGTTGACCAATAGAGTTGCATATCCACGGGAAGGAGCTGTCAATCAACAAGAATGCACCCCAGTACCCAGCATGCACTGCGGGGTGACGCAGAAGCCACAGTCAGCTTAGCACACCAACCTAGCTTGAATGCTAACTTGACCTGCATTTAGTAAACTTCAAGCTAACTGTGGAAGAGGAGGGAGGGGAACGAAAAGGGATTTATATTTTGTGTATTGGAGCTAAGTGATTAGCGTAGTGTTCAACCTTATGCTATTATTTTAGAATGTTTACCAGCTCCGGTGGCCTAGTGGTAGAGTGTCTGCCCCGGGACTGGGAGATCGGGGTTCGAATACCGGTCGGGTCTACCAAAGACTTTGAAAAAATGGGACCCAATGCCTCCTCACTTGACACTCAGCACTAAGGGGTTGGATTGGGGGATTAAACCACCAAATAGTTCCTGAGCGCAGCCACAGCTGCAGCTCACCGCTCCCCACCACGGGGATGGGTCAAATGCGGAGATGTAATTTCACCAGTGTGTGACGATGACTTGGGACTTTAACTTTAGCGCTAGCTGCTGTGGGCTACTAATGCTGGATTCCTGTAGGTTTATGATGCTTGCACATCTGCAGATTTGATTAAAAAGAGTGATTAGCAGCTCCTGCAGAACCCGATGAAGGATGAGGAGATAATTCAGCGGTTAGAATCAGGTGTGAAAACATTACTTGCTCATTAGCGCTACGCGGTTATTTGTGTGCGCGGTATGAGGCGTGGCTTTCAACTCCTTCCAGAAGGAGAGGGGAGCTACGGACCCCAGCTTTACATGTGACAAAAAAAGCAAAACAGAGTAACTTTTTTACAGCATTGTAAATGTGCCTCTGTACAGGTACCGTTGCCATTTGGGGTGAGAACTGTGACCACACCCCGTGGTACACACACCATCAAACACCTGGAGCAGCTCCAAGATGGCGGCTGCTACCTCTGCTCTGACCGGCGTCAAGCTAAACCGATCAATATGGATCTGGCCAGCAAGCGTCAAGACATCTGGTACCATCACAGCTGGAGGCCCCAGCGGCCTGAGACCTCCTCTGCAACACCCCCAGGCCATTTGCATTTCCCTCAGAGGCAGCGGCGGATCCTGCTTGTGAAGAACAGCGAGCCGAGTGTGAGGAGGAGCGTTGTACTGAGCAGACGGTCAACCAGAAGTCTGAAAGCATTTCTGGATGAAGTATCTGAGGTGATGCAGTTTCATGTCCGCAAGATCTACTCTGCAGAAGGACGCAAGGTATAACGTTTTTTCACTTCATTGTGTAGTTAGCTGCATTATGTTTTAAACTGGAGCAAACAGTTTTGTGAAACCTGTTCCACTGTGTTAATTTGCTTCCAGATCGATAATGCACAAAGCCTGATGACATGTCCTGGTGTGTTGGTGTGTGTCGGCCGGGAAGCCTTCAGTCCCATGCTCATCAACTTTATCAGGAAGTCGTCTGAGGAAAAATTGCCCGGTCTGGGTAGCAAGTCCCCTGGTCTCGGTCCGCGGATTCCTGGTAATGGGGCACGATCGGGTCCCCATGGAGTCAGGTCCTCTCCTCATGGAGCTCAGTCCAGAGCCAGCGAGTGTGATGAAAAACTTGAAAGCAGGAAAAACAGTAAGTTATTTGGTCCAAAAATATATTTATATTTAAAAAAATAACATTACTGAGAAACCGTGTAATAGTTGTGCATTCCAAAATACGATCGGTCACTCGTGGCTTGTGACCACGGAAGATTGTGATGATTTTGCGACGAGGGGAGAGCAGATCATGCGTCGGCTAGTAGGAGCTAACTGTTAGCATTAGCAACTCCACAACATGTTGGGGTTGCAACATGGTTTGTGTTAATTGTGGAGCTGAAACAAGATAAAATATTTTATCCAAGAAAGAAGTGCGAACAAAGGCAGCGGAAGAGTTGTGTTGCTGCTAGCTAATCAGAAGCAGGATGTTCACATATCATGAATATTAATGGTTAAGACTGATAATCCTGCTGTTTCCCACCCCCATCCCACTTTTTATTCACAATAAAAGACCAACAAGACATTCATTCATACTTGATTCAAAAAGGAGTGAACGTAACCTTTAAACATGGACTCTGGTTATAGGGGTTCCCCAGTGAAGGGAGTAGAAAATGATACAAAAAGTGATCTAACATCCAGTTTTGTTTGTCTTTTCAGTTAATTTTGGTTTGGAGACCAAGAAAAGTGTCATCCATCCTCGCTCTGACTCCTCAACTCGCTCCACTCGTTTCTCTTTGTCTTCTGAAAAGTCCTATGGCGCCTGCTCCCAGGCCAGACCGGCTATTATGAACGACGACATCGAAAAGCGTGTCCTTGTTAATAAAGATGGCAGCCTCTCAGTGGAGATGAGGGTGCGCTTTCACCTGCCAAACGATGAAACCATTCATTGGTCCACACAAATTAAAAAATCTCCCTCCCTGACCAATGACTGCTGCCCCTTGAGCCAAGCCCAGACACATTACCTGCAGCAGGGCCAGTCAGAAACATGTTCAGACCCAGATTCTACATCATATGAAGGTGTGGACTATTCCAGTCAACCGCTGCAATGTGCTTCGGAGGAGAACCGTTGCCCCTGTTGCTACCAGAGACAAGATAATCAGTTTGACTTGTGGGAAAACCCTGCCAACAAACACTGTCCTGTCCCACCCACACACACATCCAGCCACACTATGATGAGACACACACACTCATCAAGCTCATCTTCATCATGCAATACCAGAAGGGTGGTTCGGTGCCGAGCGCGTCTGTCCAGGTCTCCGGGTGGCTCGGGTTCAGAACAGAGCCAAATGGTCCAGAAGGAGATGTGCATGACGGAGCAGGTGGAACACAGAGTAGAGGTGAATCAAGATGGGGACACTCAGGTAGAGGTCTGCAAGGTTAGTCGATGTTGCAGTCAGACGGAAGTGGTCGCCATGGATACCAACATTCAACCACCTAGCAGACAGTCAGTTGAGGGTGAGTTAATGATAGGAGAAGATGAAGCCCGCCCACTGTCTGCAGTCAGCAGCTCCTCACATGTTCTCCAGTCACTGAAAGAAGACCAGGATGATGAGGAATATGATCTGCCTCCCAGTGCTTCTCAGTGCTCCCACAGAAACGAAGTGTCCCCGTCACCAACCCCAGTGGCTCTCCCAGACGAAGAACCAGCTAGCATTGTGTCCACTAGTTCAGTCCATTCTGTCAAGAGCCACAAGGAAAACAACAAGACAGGAAGCGGGGTGTTGTGTCACTGTGGAGCAGCGACCCCAGTCGTTGAAGCAGATGGGACAGATCGAGCGCCCACCTCCAGGTCTAATGCAAGCAAACAGAAATCACAAGAAGAAGGGGAAGCTGAGATTTCAGGAGAAGAGGTAACCAGGGCTTTTAGTGGCTTATCTCATCCCACAGGAAGTCCAGCAAGCTCTCGGAGATCATGGACATCTAATGTGTGCTCACACTGTGGGGGTTGGAAACGAGAGGTCAACTCTAACAGCAGAGCAACAAATCAGTCCAACCGAGCCTCTCCAACCTACTTCTCACCCCTACCTAACCAGGAGAATGGTGGCAATAGCTGTGATGATGCAGCTTTAGCTGTGTCAGCAGATTCAAAACCGATCAGCCCCACCAACGATGGGCCTCCACCTGTCGTATCAAACGCCCTGGAGGGTACAGCATCTAGTGCCATGTCTGCAACTCCCGATCCAGACTCAAAAGACCAAGGTGAAGGAAGATGTTCAAGAAAGGCTTCAGCTACAAGCCACAGATCAAACATGTCACCTAAGTCTGATTGTAATATGTCTGGTGTCAGGAGTCCTAGTGCACTGTCAGCACAGTCTAACCAATCTGTCAAGTCCAGCAAGTCCAAATGCACAAATGAAGACTCAGCCAATAATTCAGGGGAAAACAAGGGGGAAGACGCTACTGCAGAAAGAACAGCCAGCTCATTGTCAAACAAATCTGGCACTTCGGTCAAATCTCAGGTGAATGACCCATCGGGTACTAAAGAGGTTGCAGAAGAAGGTGACCCAGACAAACGAGCTCCCAGTGCCCTTTCTGTTAAATCACATCATTCTGCAAAGTCTGGAAAGGCTGAAAGTGTCCTATCAAATAAATCGCATGTTTCAGCAACGTCTGGAACATCTCACAAGTCTGTTTGCAACCACTGTGCAAAAGCACTACCTGATGAACCCTTGAAAGGAGCAGAGGTGGAGGAAAGGTCAACCAGTGTAGCGTCAGCAAAGTCACGTCTCTCTGCCAAGACCAACCGATCCCACGACTCCACCAAAGCTTCAGAACAACCTCTGTCTCCTCGCCCAGACACTGGAGAAGATGTAGAAGAGAGGGCAACAAGTCAAACGTCCGGAAAGTTGTCCGTGATTTCCACAAAGTCTTCCAACTGTAAAAATGATAGAAAAGCATCTTCTCCAAGCTTAAAGGTGGAGGACAATACTGGTGGAAGGATAGAAGCTGAAACACCGCAGAGACCAGAAAGTGTAAAGTCAGCCAAGTCTAAGAATTCAACCAGTGCAAGGCCTGATAAAAATACAAAGTCTCACTGTACAAACACAGAGATAGACAATGTGGCGGACAGATCTCCCAGTGCTACATCAGCGAGATCCCATGCCTCAGCCAAGTCCTCTAAGTCCCAAAGTTCAAACCACTCAAAAACACCTTCAAACCCTCAGAACCCTGATTCTGCTGCGGTAGAGACAAACGAAGACGAGAAAGGAACTGACAATGGGGACGACATTGAGAGTGTCGTGTCTGTAAAGTCAAAGTCGTCAGTGAAGTCTACTGCTTCTCACAAATCAAACTGTAGCAGAAATATCTCAAGTCCAAATGTCGCCATCAAATCACCACAAGGAGAAGAAGACCCATGTGTTCCCTCAGAAATTATAAATGGTATTGCTGTTACAGAAACAGCTGAAGAAGGTGAACCTGTAGACAACAGTGCTCCGAAATCTTCTGAAGACTCACATGGTCTAACGCTCTCACCAAAGAGGACACCTTCTCCTCAGACCCATGCCTCCAAACAGTTGTCACCTAACCCAGGAGAGACAAGAGGGTCCAGTGCCTTGTCCGTTTACTCCACAACCTTGAGCAAAAATGGCAGATCCAGATGTTGCTGTAAAGCTGCACCAGCCCTTGAAAAAGAAAAACATATAAACGGAGAAGGAGAAGATAAGGAAGATGTTAAGAGTGAAGGTGCTTCTGAACAAGCAGTCAGCATCCTGTCATCGGCATCAAAAAGACAAAGGAAAGAATCGGGTGTCACAGAGCAAACTCCGAGTCGGATCTCATCCAGATCAACCTCTCTTGGGCTGCCAGAGGACCACGAACCAGCTGGTTCAGAGTTTAGTGTTTTTAGTAAAAACTCTCAGGAGAAAATAATGGGGCAACTGGAAAACTCCCCTGGAAAAGAAGACATGGAGAGAATAGAGCCTACCAAGTCCCCTCCAGCAGTTGATATACCTACGATCAAAACACCAGAAGGAGGCGAGGACGGAGGTGGACAAACCTTAGAGAGAGCAGCAAGTGCAAGCACAGTCAAAAGCAGCAGATCACATAAGTCCTGCTGTAGATGTAGTGTCAAAGCAGCAGGTCAGCTGCTTGATAGTAAGTCTAAAAAGAGAGGAGCCAGTTCTAGTCCCAATAGAGTTACCAATGCAGATACAGAAAGCACGAAGTCTGCGTCAACAACTAATACTAAAAAAATGGACACCTTGAGCAATAAGACCTCTTCTGCTGTCTCAGAAAGAGTTGGTAGAAAATCCCGTTCAAATGCCAGAGTCAAAAGCACAAATACTACGAAAGACACTGCTGGCGTTTTGGCAAATAGTGAAAACCAGGACATCTGTAGTGAGACCAGAGGCATGGAAGACATGCCGCAAAATAAGACGCCAAGATCCCAAAGTCCCTGTTCCCTCAGGCCTGAGTCAGTAACTTCAGCTCAGTCAAAAACGAGTTCAAAGCAGAGCAAAGTAAACCACGATCCAGTCAAAGGCCACAAGACCAAGTCCCCAACAGGAAGTGAGGCTTGCCCCTTACACAACCCCAAATCAGGCAGTAGAACTGAGGCAGGTAGTGGGAGCACCCTGTCCCATTCTCATTCTGCTGCTGATCTACTGAAGGAAACCATGGCTGCTGTACGCCCACGCAGCCAACAGTCAAAAACCAGCAAAACCAGTGGCAACCCCCAGACTGAGAGAAGTGAGCTGTCTCACAGAAACAGGAATCTGAGGGATCAGGAGAACTTTGTGGAACTGACACCTGAATGTCTTCCCAACGCCTCTCCAAATGAGGTTGTTAGTGATTGGCTGAGGAGCATCCCAGCCAATACCAGCATGCTTGCACTCGACAATGAGTTAAATGAGGACAATCAGAGGCCAGAGGAGACGAGTTGGAAACCTGAAGAGGAGGCAGGAAAAGAAGATGTGAACCCAGAGGAGGAGCAAGTGGACATTGAGGAGAAAAGTGGGCCAGAAGAAGAGGAAAAAGAGGACAAAGGTGAATGTGACACAGCAGGTCAAACGTTAGATGATCCAGTTGGGACTTATCCTGGCTCCAAGAACTGGCAGGATCCTGCTGCAGTCATGAAAGTTCTGTTGAGCTCTTCCTTTGGTCGATGCCGCAGCATGCCTGAGGTAAGAAAGTCACACTTACAAAACAATAAGTTCTACCAAAGATAAATAGAAGCAAGTCTGCAGGGTTATTGGGAGGAGTTGGACTAAATAGTTCTAAGCAATCTAGAGCTTACACCAGTCAAGCTGTTTTAGCCAAACATGCAGCACTAGGAGGCAGTAAGGTTGGGCGATTTGTAAAATGTTTCTAACCGACAAATGACGATGGACAGGTGACATTTAAGAGATAGATCAACCAATCCCAGCTGTTCATAACCAGTGTGCGGAAGTAGTCCACAAGGTTTTCCGTGGTACATTATGTTGGGTTGTGAACGTAAGACTTGTTGAGGACTAGCTATTTCAATATTGGAGTACTTTTATTGGTTCCTTGTAGATGACCCTTCAAGATGATTCTATTCTGTCAGTGATATGAGGCTTTGAACTGTGAGTTAGACATTATTATGAATTTCTGATTGGTTTGACAACAGTGTTTACAGTTATTGTTGTATACCTGATTGGCATATATCCATTAAATTACAAGCGTCATATAGCTTACAATGGCGTATATGTACATAGAAAGAGTGTTGCAAAAGGACCCTAATTTGATCTAGGAGTATGCAATGTCCCATCTGCAAGACTAGTTTCTAGGCATAAGAAAGGCGATCATTGAAGGACTCGGCCTATCATCAATGGTCAGTGGTCGTCCAATCGCCCAACCTGACTAGGAGATCATTGAAGTTCAAGGTTCAAAAATCAAATGTTTTAATGAAACTCTATAAACTTTAAGTCAACCTGTTATTTTAGTAAACATAAATGTATTAAAGTCTATAACATAATCTGCACACTTGCTGTCCTGTCTAGGTGTCTCCAGTTTACGGTCGTAGACTGAGCACATCAGCCAGGGGGCTTTTGGACTGTCTGGCCCAGCTCCAGGTCATTGAGCCTGCAATGGGCTTCGTCAGTCACCAACAGAAGGACCGCAGGCAGCAATACGATGAAATTATGGCCATCCTTCAGTCACTCTGGCTCACTGAACCAAGTGACATTGACGACATAGACCCCAAGAAGAAACAAGGTGTGGCGCAGGTCACGCCACCGACGTCCTCTTCCGGGGTGGGTATGAGTAGTGGCTCAGATGGATCAGGGAAAGGCAATGGAAACCAAGGAGAAGATGAAACTCCTGCAAAAGAAACTGAATCAGTGCATGAGGAAGAGCCCATGGAGAGGGTGTTAGAAGAGGAGGATGGCAATGAGATGGAACCAGAGAAGACATTTGAAGCTGACACAGCTGAGGAACCCATGATGAGTGAGGAACAAAGCACTGTTCCTCAAAGTCTAGAAAGTCTAAAAGCCACAGAGAACCCTTCAACGTTAGACAAGAGCTCCAAATCCTTCACGGATAACGAAAGAGAGACGCAGGACGACCCTCACTCAGCCACCCCTCCAACTGTCCGGCGAGCACCCTTGTCCAAAAGACCCTCCCAAGACCCAGATCCAGTGTGGGTACTCAACCTCCTGAAGAAGCTAGAGAAACAGTTCATGAGTCACTACATTGAGGCCATGACAGAGTTCAAAGTTCGCTGGGATCTGGACGACAGCCTCATCCTGGACACCATGATCTCTGAGTTGAAGGACGAGGTGAGCCAGCGCATTCAGAACAGCATCCAACAAGAGATTAGGAAGATTCAAGGTCGAGCTGGGAAGGGGGGCAGGTCGCCTCGACCACCGGGGCTGGCAAACATCTCTAGGGACTCCACCATGACGGAGAGGAGGAGGCGGATGTTGAAGGTAAAGACCTTTTCACAACTAAGTTGTGCTTGGTACCCGTGAAACTCACCCAGATTTCTGTTCCAGGTGATGAAGAACCAGTCAGTAAAAACCGCCGACTCTGTCAGCGACGAAGAGATGACAGAAAGTGATCAGCGAAGTGATGATGACTACTGCCCCTGTGAGGCCTGCGTTCGTAAGAAAATGGCCGCTCGGCCTTTTAAGAAGAATCCGTTGGCAGCCGAAGCTCCCGTGATGATGGAATTTGACCTTCGTAAGATCCTGCAGCTCAAGAAGAACCCGTGTCCTGCAACGGTGACGGCATCCCAACCTACAGAGGTCGAAGATGAACGTGCGGCAGCAGATGAAGACGGGAGGAACTTAGAAGTGGTGGAGGAGGAAGAAGAGGAGGAAGAAACCAAACAGAATGTTAAAGCTGGTGTTAACCAGGAAAAGAGTGTGGAGAATGAAGAACTAGAAGAACTAAAAGAGGAAAATGAAAAAGAATGTACTTGTCAGTCTGCTAAAGATGGAGAGGATTGCAACGAGGAAGAGGAGGAGGAAGAGGAAAGTGATACGCAGACAGTGAAGGAGGCAACAAAAGGCGAAGAAGAGAAAGGATCTGGGAAAGACTCTTCTGAAGATGTGGTGAACAAACCTACGCTGGTGGAGGGAGAGGATGAAGGTGAAGGGGATGATGTCACGGGGGAGGAGGAGGTGCATGAAGAAGAAAAGGAGGGGGGGAGTCAGGAGCAAGATGGAGACGGGTCAGAGGAGAGACCCTCCCCACAGGTAACGATAAAACATGAATTAATCAAAAAAAGTTAACTTTCTTCAGTAAAAGAGTAATTTTTTTAAAGTTTGGCAGCAGAGAAACAAAAGAAAAGACATTTTTAAAATGAACCAAACACCACGTCTCGGTTTTAAATGAAATGATCTATAAACAGCTTCTGATGCAAGATCTCCCTGGACTCTATTTTAAAACTGCATTACCTCTCTGAACACGACCCAGGGGGTTAAAGTCTGACCCACTGCAGCCTTGTGGCTAATTCTAAGCCTGTGGGAAAAAGATAATCCCAGCATCCAATTAGACAGCCTGAATAGATCTGTTCTGTTCGCCCATCACCAAGAGCTATATTTGTAAAGGTGCTAACAAGTTCTCATCCTTTAGATCAGCCTGTTACTGTAGAAATGATCTTATAGCTCTAATGTAAAGGGGGCTGGATTGTAAAGTAATAGTTCAAAAATGAAAAAGCTACATTATGTTATATTTAGCTCTGCATATCAGTGGAAACGGGGTGCAGCATTTTATCACATTTATTAACAAAAGCTAAACATTTTGCTTTGATTCTAAATATGTAAACTTTATTTTAAATATTTAGGTTTGATTTTAAATACTAATATGTACATAAAATATTTGACTGGATTGTAAAGGTTTATGTGTGATTCTGCATATTTTGATTTTAAAAATTTTAATTTGATACTAAATATTATTTTAAAAATTTAGATTGAACTTTCTATGTTTGTACATGATTCTAAAATTTTTATTCTAAATTAGTTTTAAATATTTAGATTTGATTCTAAATATTTTAAATTTAAAATACTTATTTAGGTTTGATTCTTGATATTTAGTTATACCAAAAATATATGCTTGATTTTTAATATTTAGATAAAAATGATAAATTTCAGGTTGATTTTGAATATTTAGGTTTGACTTCAACTGTTTGGACAGATTTAAATATCCAGAGTCATCTTGAATATTGAGACTTGATTTTTAATATGTAGATGCATTATATACTTTAATAGATCATTCTCAATATTTTGATTCAACTATGTATATTTAGGCTTCATTTAAAATTATGTAGATGTATCTTTAAATATTTAGACTTGGATCTAAATATTTAAATGCAAATGTATGTATTTGGACTTGATTTTAAATATTTAGCTGCATTATAAATCATTCTAAATATTTTGATTCAACTTTGTAGATTTGATTCTAAATATTTAGTTCTACCAAAAATGGATGCTTGATTTTTAATATTTAGATTAAAAACAGTTACATTTCAGGTTGATTTTGAATATTTAGGTTCTATTTTTTTAAGAGATTTAAATATCTGGCACCATCTTGAATACTGAGACTTGATTTTTAGGGGCGATGGTGGCAGAGGGGTTAAGTGGCCGCCTTGCAATCGAAAGGTCTCAGGTTTGCATCCCGCTCAGTCTGTCGCTGTCATTGTGTTCTTGAGCAACCCACATTGGTTAAGGTGGTGGTGGTCGGAGGGACCGGTGGCGCCTGTGCACGGCAGCCTTGCCTCTGTCAGTGCGCCCCAATGTAGCTCATCACCATCAGCGTGTGAATAGATGAATGATACACTGTAGTGTAAAGCACTTTGGAGTCCTCTGACTCTGAAAGGCGCTATACACGTGCGGGTCATTTATCATTATCATTTAATATGTAGCTGCATTAAAGTTAAAGTCATCATCACACAATGGTGAAATTACATCTCCGCATTTGACCTATGGTGGGGAGCGGTGAGCTGCAGCTGCGCTCGGGAACTATTTGGTGGTTTAACCCCCCAATCCACCCCCTTAGTGCTGAGTGTCAAGCGAGGAGGCATTGGGTCCCATTTATTTTAAAGTCTTTGGTATGACCCGACCGGGATTCGAACCCCGATCTCCCAGTCCTGGGGGCAGACACTCAGACCACTATTATTTAATATAATATTTATTATACTGATAAATAAATATGTAGCTGCATGATACTTTAATAAATCATTCTAAATATTTTGATTCAACTTTGTAGATTAAGGTTTCATTTAAAATATGTAGGTGTATCTTTAAATTTTAAGACTTGAATCTAAATTTTTAAATGTATGTATTTGGACTTGATTTTAAAAATTTAGATTCAACTTTATATATTTAAACTTGATTCTAAATGATTACATTACTTTTCAGTCGGAGCCCCATATTTCTGATCTTTAGCTACCTTCATTTTGAGCTAGCTCAGAGGTAACTCTCCTCTTATTCACCCCTCAGAGTGTGATTCCTGCTGTCTGTGCGACTGAGGGACAAGCAGCTGATGGTGAAGACTCAGACGACAGCAAACATGAAGAGTCTGGACATGAGGAGGTTGGAGGTTCAGGAGATGAGGAGGACAAAGACGAGAACGAGGTTGAGGAAGATGCTGTAGAGGTAGAGAGCGAGGAGGCCACTGAAGATAAAAACGAGGATGGAACTCTCCTGCATCAGTTGACTAAGACCTCAGTGGAGTCCCAGCCCGGCTCTATGGAGGACATTGTTGACACACATTCACCTACGAGTCCCACAGAAGCTCAGACGTTGGCTGACGATGTGTCCTCTGGTGGCAGCCAATCATGTGGCAGGATCAAATGTCGTAAATGACTTTTAACCCACAACATGTGAGGTGGATCAGCAAGCACTGGTTTAAAAAAAGACTTTTGAACACTTGATGCACTTTACCTCTCCAGGTCCGGAGCAGGAGGAGTCATGATGTCCGACTACTATAGAAACTTGAAACAGCCACTCTATTTAAGTGTTTATTTATTTAGGTTACACACATATATATATATATACCTATTACAGATATATATAAACAAACTTTTGGGTGAATTATTTGAACTCAGTTTTGTGCTCAGTGGACGACAACTTTAATGTATCAAGTCATTTAGCCAATAATCTACCAAGTACCTCAGAACCTGTTCAGATGAGTGTTTTTGTGTAGCTTTGGGCTTGATTTGCAGTCCTCTCAGCGATTTGGACCGCTCGTCTCCTAGAGATTACTTAACTACCTGCTTAAACCTGCAGCCCGCTGAGAGGTCGGCGGGTTAAAGCGACATAACCCCAGTGATGTCACTTTATTACCTAGAGGAACATTTGCTGCTTCATAAGTACGCAGAGTTACTTATAAAATTGTCTCATTTTCAAGGAATTACCATTAGAGAATAAGACCAAATGAAAACCTCTCTTAGGTTTTAAAGCTTTTCGGAGGGTTTTGTGCGACTAAGCATAAATCATGTTGCTGAGGCCTTATTCATCACAATTATAAAAATGAATTAGATCAGCAGACACAAGCAGGAGAAATCTATCCTGAAAACACAAAAATCCTGAAATGACACTTTTAGTTCCCTGGTTTAACTCCACTGCTAGCTTGATCCACAGAAAGACGACATGTGCTCTAATTTTACTGCTTAGCTAGACCAAAAGCCTCTTATTGTGGCATCGAGGGAGTGGAGGGGTGCCTACGCTGCTACTGGTTCTTTGTCACCAGCTGAACATCGTAAAGGATGTAAAGGATGACTGTAATGATGCCAATGTTAATAAAATGATCAAACAGGTGATTTTTATTCAGTTTTGCTTCAATTGAATGCTCCGGAAGACCACAGACAAACGGTCACACTGTCAATTAGCATTCATGCACTCACCCATCTTGACTCGCGGCGGGGAAGGATGTTGTTAGTTTAGCGTCCAGGAAACAGCAGAGAACGTCTCGCTTCATAGAAGCTAACCGTTAGCATTAGCAACTCCACCACACAGCAGAACTCCTCCAGGCTTGTGTTATTTGTGGAGATAAAACATCAACGTTGTAAAGCAAACAGAGTCAGTGGTAGAGTCGTGTTGCTGTTAGCCAATCAGAGGAGAGATGTCCACATATCAGGACGTAACACTCAAAACTCGCGAGAAGGTCCTGGCTGCAGCTTGTAGCATAGGGTGGGGATGTGGCACCATACCATATATGGAAAAGGTACCATTGCTTCTCAGAACTGAAGGGTACGCTATTTCCTGTGTCAACTACACTGTCTTCCTGTTTTGTTCTTGTTTGTTTAACTAGTTCATTGAGAGGAGCCACTTGAAGTGGCTCAGGCATCTAGTTAGGATGCCTCCTGGACGCCTCCCTGTTTTCCGGGTACGTCCAACCGGGAGGAGACCCAAGGGAAGACCCAGGACACGCTGGAGGGACTATGTTTCTCGTCTAGCCTTGAGATTCCCCCGGAGGAGCTGGCCCAAGTGGCTGGGGAGAGGGAAGTCTGGGCCTCTATGCTTAGGCTGCTGCCCCCGTGACCTGACCCCTGATAAGCGGAGAAAGATGGATGGATGGATGGATGGATGGATGGATGGATGGATGGATGGATGGATGGATGGATGGATGGATGGATGGATGGATGGATGGATGGATGGATGGATGGATGGATGGATGGATGGATGGATGGATATAACGAAACCATCATTGTTCAGTTGTTTTTCTTTTCTTCCTCGTTGTTTTCAAGATCTTTTGAACATTGTTAAACAAAATATGGGACACTTTGCAACTTTTTCATATTTTTAAATCATGTTCTTGAGCCAGTATGTGCTAAAATGACCCTTTACAGGGTTAATGAAAGGCCACCCTGTTTCAAACCTGGACAGGGTGTTAACAACAGGTAAACCTAGCCCAAACACACCTACATCTCATTCTTTTCCCTCAAAAATCTTTATTAGGAGTTCAAAAATGACAAACCTAGGAAACGAAGGAAAGTTTTATCCTGCGTTGCTATAATACCAATCAACCTGGCCTCTGAGTTTCCATCTTTCAGGTGAAGGAACCAGGATGTGCTCACAGTGAAAGTCGTGTTTACATTACTTATATAATCTTGTGCTTTCTGCTCCAAGCCTGAGTTGCACTTGCTCCATGCCTCCATGCTGCATTTGGCTCTGCACTAAAGGTGCTTCCAAAGCTGCTCAAGACACACACACACACACACACACACACACACACACACACACACACACACACACTAATCCAGGACCTGTGCTTGTGTCTGTGTGCTGAGCAGATTGTGGTGGCCTTAGATCACACAATATGGCTGAACCTTTAGGTCTTTATGTAAGAATATTCCATGTTTATTGTGTCGTTGAGCAGGTAACAAAATGAGAAAAAATCATTTTAATGTTTTAAATTTTGAAAAAACAGATTTCAACTTGGTGATTTTTGCCATTGTCTAAAAAATTTCACGTTTAATTGTTTTTAAAAATATCACTATTTTATGAGCAGAGTGGACCTGATGACTATTGACTCGGTTTTGATAAGTACACCCCCACAGCCTCCCTAACGATTGGCTTCTCTTCCAAATGAGACTCCGCCTCTTTTATGGAGCAGCCAGTCAGCAAACAGACCAAAGCCAAAGGGACCACCTATGAGGAGAGAACACATGATCCAATCAGCTTTTCTCTTTCCTTTTCATCCATTCTTACGTCTGTCTTCCTACACGACACATCCTTACCTTCTTATGCCTTCCGGCCGTGTGGACATGGGTGTTGACGCCACAGGATGTGATGTCAGCTGTCAGCTTTTCAACCCGATAGATGGCCTTCAGAAGAGCCTCCTCACACTCTGACTCTGCCTGGCCAGACAGCTTCTACAACCAGAACGAGTTTGGATCAGATTGCCATGAAATTGATTGAGTGTTGCTGCATGAGTTTAGGAAGTTCTGTCGCTTTATGTAAAATCTTCACAATTAACCATTTGGGATTGAGGTGCATTGTGGGTAACTTTTCTTTTCAGTGGCAATAATCCTCTTCCGTAATACGGGCCTATAAATAATTATAATTTGGTAACATTCTGTTTTTGACCTTATGCCAGCAGAGTGGTTGTGTGTACCTTGAGCAAACGTGTGGCCCTGCAGTAGAGTTTGCTGTTGGACACCTGCAGATCGATCATGTGGTTCTGGTAAATCTTCCCCTTTAAGACGTGAGCTCCGGTGCTTACGGCGTTTAGCAGCAGCTTAGTGGACAGCTCCCACTGCTGAGAGAACAAAGCAACTGATTCTCTTCTTCAGTATGAGATGATCTATGAAGACGACCTGGCAGAGAAACACTCTGAGTTTAACCAGGGTAAATGTATCATTCATGTGGATCCTAACGATTTGGAGTCAGAAAGACCAAAATGGTTCTGGTATGTTCGGTACCTACCATGTGTAATGAGCTCCATGAAGCAGGTGAATCTGGAGACCATGTGAGGTTCAGTGTGGAAGAACACAGTTTACTGGTGTCAGCCTGTAATACAAACAACAACCTGGATGTGTCGACGCTTCAGTTAAAATGTGTATAACAATGTTTCATCGTATTGATGTATCAGTAAATTATTGCTGTGGCGTAACATCCTATCAGTGGGTGGGTGGGTAGGTAGGTAGGTAGGTAGGTAGGTAGGTAGGTAGGTAGGTAGGTAGGTAGGTAGGTAGGTAGGTAGGTAGGTAGGTAGGTAGGCAGGAAGGTAGGCGGGCAGGTAGGTAGGTAGGCAGGTAGGGTGAGTTGTCCAGTAATCAGGGGGTTGTAGCATCGATTCTAGCTACCTGCAGAAAATTCCGCTGTTGTGTCCTTGGGCACGACACTTCAATGGTTCACTGTAGTGTAAAGCGCTAGCTAGCTAGCTAGATAGATAGATAGATAGATAGATAGATAGATAGATAGATAGATAGATAGATAGATAGATAGATAGATAGATAGATAGATAGATAGATAGATAGATAGATAGATAGATAGATAGATAGATAGATAGATAGATAGATACTTGTTCAGCAGTGTCTCTGTCAGTCAGGTGATAAACAGCGTGGAGGTTGGACGTCTTTTCTCTCACTCTTCGTGCCAACTTTACCACCTGATTGACATCATCTGTGGAGAGGAGCTGTTGAAACACATGCTGACTCAGATTCAAACATGAAAACAAGCTGGTCTCACCAGAGTGTGTGAAGACTAGCAGAACAGTGTCCTTGTCGCTGAGATCAGGCAGCACCAGATGGAGAAAATCCTCATGCGATAAGCAGAAAGCAGGACCCTGTCAGGGGGGCAGAACCAGGTCATTTTCACAGAAAACTGGAAAAACTTTCATTGCTTTCAATCTAACTTAAATCAGACGCTTTAGCTCTTGGGTTTTTTGTTTTCTGTTAGCAGCAATATTTTTTTCCAAATCGATAAAAATAGAGAAAGACTAAGTGTGGGTAGTTGTTCCACAGAACAGGTAGAGTTTGTTCCAATCCTATTCTGGGTTAATCTACCAGTAATGTGTCAGATTACTGGGTACTAACTAGGACCCAGGCATCATTTCATATGATTCCACTAAATTACTGATACTCTAATAATTCATGTGTTCATTTGAAGATCATGTATACATATAAACCCCTTCTGGTGAACTTCTGAGTTCATTAATAACAGATTTACTATCTCTAGTCATTCTTCACACACACCAGTGAATTTAAAGGTCCTTCAGCATTGTTCAGCTCTTGGTATCCTCCGCTGACGAAGGCTCGAACGTCTTCGTAATCTAAGAAACACACATATCAAAAAAATGCACAAAAATCTTATGCAAATTTTTGATTTTTTTTCTGCTTCTGTATAGTTTATTAAAGTCCTCCCACCTGCTCCAAAGGTGGGGATGCACTCGCTGGCGTCAATGAGGCCCAACAAACCGAGTGAGCCCCAACCCAGGTAAATGACACGCCCACCACACGCCAAACTGGGACACAGAGAGGTTCAATCAGCGTCCGGTGTTAAATAATGATGAGCGTTATTGAGGAGGGTGCCCCACCTGTGTCCAGCCGCCTCCACCAGCGTCGTTATCTCAGCTCTGTGAGAGTACGTTCTGTCCAGAGTTTGTTTATATGCACTTATATGCTGCAGAATACCACTGGTGGAAGGAAAACAGAACAAAACATTTAAAAAATATGCATTTTACCCAAACAACACTTACTTCAAATGAGATCTATTACTCTAAAGCTACCACTAGGGGTCAGTAGAGCACAATAATTACACAATAGGTAACATGATGGGGTTTTTTTTCAGCTTAATCATATAAACAACTCCTGTTACTAATTAAAACAGGACAATTAAGCACCTTAATGAGCTAATTTTGCAGCTCAGAAAAAATGCAAAAAATAAAAAGTGAAAATTCTTTTTTCCCTCTTGGATGTTAGCTGGAGCTGTTTTCTTTTAAAAAATAACAAGTGGCTCCTTTGGGTGCAGAGAGGCGACTGGAGGTGCTGCGAAGCTACATCAGAATCTTTAATGTCTGTTTTAAGCTTGTCCTAAAATTCAAAGATGTATTTGTTTTATGAATTACTTCAGTAGTTATACACACATGTAAATTATTCCCATATTTCTTTAAAAGAAATTGGTATTTCATATTTTTAAGGTTTTCAATTAAAAATAACTACAGCTCAGTTTTAGTGTTTTAACCCTTTTTAGGCCTGGTACAATAAATATTAATAATATTCAAAAATATACAGTATATTATTTCAGAGTTGAACTCCTTATTGTCTTATATTTTTAGTATTTTGCCATGATATGAGATTTTATTGTGGGGTTATATAAGAACAAAACAATCATTTTAAAACATAAAAAATGCCCTCATGCAGTACTTAGATCTTCCACTAGAGGGCAGAAAATATTTATGGGATTTGAAAATAGGTGCATATTTGGATAATTTAGTAATTTAGATTTTTATGGTTTTGATGACCTGTCGTAAAATATCTTCATATAATTTTTAAATTGATGATTAAATGAGGAATTAAGTTAACGGGCATCTTAAAAACTTAATTCTAATTAAATAAAATGAATATACCCATTAAATCTTGGGTATTGTTACATCTTAATATTGTGAAAAAGGTCAAATTTCTAAATAACTATTTATTTTCGACCCCTAGCTAAAACTGGTCATTGATCACATAACTGTGCGCGATATAACGTTTTCTAAAGGACTTGCAACACTTCTGCTACAGAAGATATCATCTTTCTGGCATTTCTGCTCCTACCTACTTGTAAGTGATGGGTGTGTTTGCAAAAGTCGCCGCGTGAGCAGCAGATAAAACCACCTCCAGGAGGATCTTAGTGCCGCTGCCACCCTTCATCCTGGACGAGCCGCTGATGGCTTCCGGCTGAGCGGACACACACATTTTCACACACACTTAGTCAGTGGACATTAGGGAACTTGACACAAATGCAGCCTGAACAGTTAGGAGGAAGAATGGGAAATAATGAGAATGAGAGAAAAAGTACCCCGACTGCAGGGTTGGTGAGGAAAGCTGTCTGGCCCTTGGCGAGCTCCTGCATCTTTTCCGCCACGCTGTGAAATGTGAAGCTGCAGCCAGGTATGAGCTCATCCCTACATATTGAAACGTGATCATTAGATATTTTTTTAAAAATGGTTATTTACTAGTTTTTGGCTGCAATTTTTCTGCACCAATATAGATGACGTACCTGGCCTGATGTACGGGGTTAAAGCCAAAAAGTACAGGAGTGAAAACGGCAAGATTCTGTAGGCAAAAGTTCAACTGAGCCGCGACAAAAGGAGCCTGAAGTTAAACAGAAAAACACTAATTAGAGCAACAATATTTACTTTTACAGGTCTCACTCGTTTCTGCTGTGGTCTGACTGAATGCCTTGTGAATCGCTTTCTGTGAAAGTAAGTAGAAGCTTGTTGGAGGAGTGAGGGTTGTGAAAAGTGACAGGATTATGAGTCATACTCATTAATATTCATGACATGCGAACATCTCACCTCTGATTGGCTGACAGCAATGCGACTCTTCTTTCTTGGGTAAAAAAATGCAATGTTGATGTTTTATTTCCACAAATGACACAAGCCTGAACGTGGTCCACCATGTTGTGGAGTTGCTAATGCTAACAGTTAGCTTCAACTAGCCAAGATGCGCTCTGCGCTCTCTTTCCTATGGGTGGTCCCAAGCCAAGGTGGGCGGGGCCATAAATACAAATTTTTACTGTGACGTAGAGCTGTGTGGGTTTTTGTTTTCCTGTTTATTTCTTTTCTGCGGATAATTGAGATGCATTTGAAAAAAATATTCAGGTTCAACATGTGTATGCAACTCAGAGTGATAAATTAAATTTCAAAAAGAACAAGTAAGTTTCTGAGTGAATGAAACCTTTAAGGGGATAATCCAACCAAAATATTTAGAAAGCTGAGCTCAGCACCACCAGTCAGTCACACCCAGAGCTGATTACCACCAGACTGCAACATTAAAGAATAGAATAGAATAGAATAGAATAGAATAGAATAGAATAGAATAGAATAGAATAGAATAGAATAGAATAGAATAGAATAGAATAGCCTTTTTTGTCGTTGTACAGGGTACAGCGAAATTGGAATGCCACTTCCTTTGGTGCAATGTAAAAGAATACAAAAAATAATACAGAAATAATATAAATGTAAAACACTAAGTAAGTATCCTCACTTCTACAGGTTGAAAGCATAACAACAACCTGCTGTAGCTACCGCTAACCACGAGCTAACGCTAACATGAGGCAACTGATACTAACTTCGAAGTAAAATGACCCACATTGTTGGACAAAAACATATAATTACTTACAAAATGCTTCTTCTTCTTGTGCTTTTTATTGATGGTGGGTGAATTGAAAAAGCTAACTGCTAGCCTTTAAATTAGCTACCAGAACAGTAAGCTATAGCCATAAAGCAGGTAGAGACCTCCCACCAGTGTCACACAATATGATTGTCTTGTCAGCAGAGGGCTACTGCTGTCCAATGTGAATCTGCTCAAAAACCATTGAAACCAGTTTGAAAGCAATAGCTTAAAGTGTTAAAAACTATTTAGTGTTGCCTTAAGGAATCACTTCGATAGAACCTGAACATGAAATCAGCTAAAAGATCTCAAAAGGCAACACGTCACGCCCCGTTCAGAAGAAATACAAGAATAATAGAACCTACAACAACATCTAAAGAGATCTCATTTGGTCACGATTTATCGATAAGACGGGGTAATGGTGTGGGTGGCAAAAAACTGTTAAGAACTTTTCCTGAGAAGAACTCACACAGCTGACTCACCGATAATCCACAGGAAATCCCAATGAACAGAACTTTCTTCTTTCCTTCACAGGCCTGCAAGGCACCACATTAACCTGTTATCATTCAAACTCCTGACACGATCCTGGACACGTCCCTCCTGTGAAATCCCTGACCTTCTTCAGAATGAGCACGCCCAGTTTGGGGTCGTCCTCTGGAGCCTCTTGGGAGGAAAACAGAGCTCTGAAGACAACAAGGGAGAAAAAAATGAAGTTATTGGTTGTAAATGATGAACTTTGTGGAAGTTAGTGATCACAGAACGAGTCCAAACCTGTCTCCTCCTGCAATGATGTATGAATAAATGTCACTCTGGTTCAGCTGCCTCAGCGCTTTATTGAAGCCGGACTAACAACAGACATAAACAGGAAACTCGCTATAGCCAATCATGGTTGTTGGTTGGTTTTCTGGTGTTAAAGAAAGAAAAACCAACAACATTCACTGAAGTAACCTGAAACTGAACAGATAACTTTTACCGTGATAAAGAAAGCAAGTCGGCCAGAAGTACCACAGCCGCTCAGAACAATGAGGCCGTCCTGAGGACCCTGCAGACAGAAGTCAGATTTAACTTTTTGCCATAGCAACCAAAAGAAACAAAGCCCAATCACACAGAGAGTACCTTAAGAATGAGATGCACCCTCTCCGCAACTTCCATTAATGTTTTTACCGTCTGGCAGCTCAAAAGCCTCTAGAGATGACATCTGTATTAGATTATTGATGAAACACTGTTCTAATGGAGGAATATATGAAACACAAGAACCTGATAGGTTGGTCCTGTCTCTTCCTGAAACATTTGGGCATCACACAGCTGTAGCATCCTCACGATGCTTTCTGCTGAAGCTTGATCAATATCACGAGTTAGGGGATTGGACTTCTCCGAAACAGGAAGTGAAGGCTCGTACTCTACGGACTTCAGAAGGACAATTAGGCAAATTTACATTATTCAAAGCTTTTTGCCCCCAAATATCTTTCTTGTTTAAATTTTGAATGTCAGGAGACAACATGTTTTTCTGCGGTTTGATGATCAATTCTAAAATTTTTAAGAAACGTTCTCTTTTTCAGCTCATTCTCATTAAACTTAGGTATGGCTGTGGGTGAAAATCTATCTGGTAACAACAACCACCAATATAGGTAACAGCTTATTTCCTTCATTTAAAATTTGTTCCCTTTATTAATTTATTCATCCCATAGAACCCCATGCAATTTGAACTGAGCATTAGCCAGCATTACTCAGCATTAGCCAATAGTGTTAGACATCTGCTTTACGTGCAGCTATCAATCACAGAGCGTGCACTAGTTTTTGAGGAAGTAGACAGGTGCAGATTTGGCAACATTTCTCGTGGACAAGTAAGTCTCTAAAATATATATTTATGTATAAACCTCATAATGTGAGAATATTAATTGTAAAACAATGTGTTAGCTCTGTTGCCCGGTCAGAGGTGTTCGTTCGCGAACGAGAGATGTTGCTTACAGCCGTAAGTACAAAAATGGTCTTGAGGTGCGATCATTTTTTCAGCCTCTACATGACGCTGTCAGAGAAAAAAACTCTACATTTCTGCTTTAATCGATCAGATATGCTCACTAGGGCCTGCTTGATTATTTCCACCTGTTACCCATGATATTATCTTCCTGCAGCCATAGTTCAAGGGCTGGATCATTGCAAAACCTCACTGGCAAGACTCAGTGATTGCAAGTCAAATAAAATCAAATCAAGTCTCATCAAGTCACGTCAAATCATGTCATGTCATCTCAAGTCAAGTCAGAGCAAGTCATGGCATGTCAAGTCAATTAAAGTCATGTCACGTCAAGTGAATTAAAGTGAACTCAAGTCAAGTCATGTCAAATCAAGTCAAGTAAAATCAAGTCATGTCATGGCTTGTCAAGTCAATTAAAGTCAACTCAAGTCAAGTCATGGCATGTCAAGTCAAGTTAAATCAAGTCAAGTTATGGCATGTTAAGTGAAGTAAAATCAAGTCATGTCATGGCATGTCAAGTCAAGTCATGGCATGTCAAGTCAAGTCATGTCATGTCATGTCAAGTCAAATCAAGCCACATCAAGTCAAGTAAAATCAAGTCATGTCATGTCAAGTCATGTAGCTATGTCAAGTCAATTAAAGCCAAGTCAATTAAAGTCAAATCAAGTCATGTCAAGTTAAGTCAAGTCAAATCAAATCAAATCAAATCAAATCAAATCAAGTTATGTCATGTCGAGTCAAATCAAGTCATTTCATGGCATGTCAAATCATGTCAAGTCACATCACGTCAAGTCAATTAAAGGCAAATCAAGTCATGGCATGTCAAGTCAATTAAAGTCAAATCAAGCCATGTCATGGCAAGTCAAATCACATCAAATCATAGCATGTCAAGTCAAATTAAGTCAGGTCAAGTCAATTAAATTAAAATCATGTCAAGTCAGATCAAGTCATGGCATGTCAAGTCAAATTAAGTCATGTCAAGTCAATTAAAGTCAAATCAAGACATGTCATGTCAAGTCAATTCAGATCAAGTCATGGCATGTCAAGTCAAATTAAGTCATGTCAAGTCAATTAAAGTCAAATCAAGACATGTCATGTCAAGTCAGCTCAAGCCATGGCATATCAAGTCAAGTCAAATTAAGTCATGTCATGTTTAGTCAATTAAAGTCAAATCAAGCCACGTCAAGTCAAGTAAAATCAAGTCAAGTCAAGTCATGGCATGTCAAGTCAAGTCATGTCAAGTCAATTAAAGTCATGTCAAGTGAATTAAAGTGAATTCAAGTCAAGTCATGTCAAATCAAGTCAAGTAAAATCAAGTCATGTCATGGCATGTCAAGTCAATTAAAGTCAACTCAAGTCAAGTCATGGCATGTCAAGTCAAGTTAAATCAAGTCAAGTTATGGCATGTCAAGTAAAGTAAAATCAAGTCATGTCATGGCATGTCAAGTCAAGTCATGGCATGTCAAGTCAAGTCAAGTCATGTCATGTCATGTCAAGTCAATTAAAGCCATGTCATGTCAAGTGAAATAAAGTGAACATAAGTCAAGTCATGGCATGTCAAGTCAAGTCATGGCATGTCAAGTCAAGTCAAGTAAAATCATGTCATGGCATGTCAAGTCAATGAAAGTCAACTCAAGTCAAATCATGGCATGTCAAGTCAAGTCAAATCAAGTCAAGTTATGGCATGTCAAGTGAAGTAAAATCAAGTCATGTCAAGCCAATTCAAGTTGAGGCATGTCATCTCATGTCATTGGAGATAAGCTAAGTCCACTGCGTCAAACCACGTCAAGATAAGTCAGCATCTTCTTATCAATCCTGGCATTTTTAGGTTTTACATACATTTCTGTTATTTGTACTATTCTATGTTGGCTGAATCCTTGGGTCCACAGTTTTCATTTCTGCTTTGCTTTAACATAGTTAAGTCCACCAAAAGCTTGTTTTGTGTATACTTACCTCCCATTCAGACATTGTAAAAACCTAAATTCTGCTGTTGTAACTGAGGCTGTCCTCTCCTCTCAGACCTGGATCTTCTTACTAAATGTCTCATCCTGTTCAGTTAGCTCAGGTTAAAAGGAAAACCATAAAAGGCACTGCTCTATCTTTGGATGCAAAGTTCACAAATCGACCTTTGACTCAAAAACCCCCAGCTCTATTCCTTTTTATGACATTTCTAACAATAATCAACCCCTGAAATCATACTGAAAACGTGAGATGAAACAGAATTGTAAATCACATTGTGTTTAGCTCAGCAATGTTTTAAAAAAAGTTTCCAACATGCTTTTCAATCTTCAGTGCACCAGAGACCCAATGATTCTCTGCAGTGTGAAAATATTTACACCACAGCAGATTGTGGAGTCTGATACATCTCATCACTCCTCCAAACTCCCACCACCGTCTCGCAGAGCTGCTGGCTAATCTCGATCAGTGACACGACAGCCAGGATATTTCTCACATCATGTTCCATCAAGAAAGAAAAGGCTGACATTATTTCTCCTCATTTCATGAATCGTGTTGCGTTGCCCTTTTTTTTAATGTTTTCCGGGGCTCACTTAGAAAACTGTACGTTCTGTAGAGGGCTGTGACTTTATGGTGATGCACTGATATTACTCACTAGTAGCCAACACTGATTATTAATGATATCTGACATCTGAAGAACAGTTGGGTGTTAACCTTTCTGAGTCAGTCCAACACCAGAGCTGTGTGTGGGTTGTGTGATAAGTCAAAATCAGGACTTAGCTTCACTAAAGTTTACTGCATCCAACAGGCCAGAACACACTGAATACCAGCCTTTTAAATAAAGGTTGAATTGATGTTGCTATGGATGTGTCAAAGGATGTATAATGCAAATGGGGAATGTCAGTGTGTCTAGAGAAAAGGCCTTATGGTTTGTTCCAGAACAACAATTATTTAGCTTTTTATGGTTTTAGCTTAAATTTTTGACCAGAACAAAGAGTTTGGTTGATGGAATTTTAGGACAACTTTACCGGAACTTCCCCAGCCAGCACACATAGGTGAGCCCCATATGGGATCTATATGGGCAAGCCATATGGGTGCCAACAGGGTTTAGTCCACGGTTTCCACAGTGGTCCAATGGGGGTTTGCCCAGAAAGATTTTAACGGGCCCCACATGGGTTTTCAGAGGGTTTGACTCAAGCACTGGCAACCCCCTGTGGGGCCACCATAGAAACCGTGGACAAACCCTGTTTGGCCCCATATAGCTTCCCCATATAATAATAATTCATTGAACTTATATAGCGCTTTGTTAGGACACTCAAAGACGCTGCATGCACTCACATTCACACACTGCTGATGATGGTAAGCTACTAGGTAGCCACAGCCGCCCTGGGGTCTGACAGAGGCGAGGCTGCATTGTTGCGCCATCGGCCCTTCTGACCACCACCAACAGAGGCAATTCGGGTTAAGTGTCTTGCCCAAGGACACAACGACGGCAACAGACCGAGCGGGACGCGAACCCGCGACCTCCCGATTGCGGGGCGTCCACTTAACTCCTATGCCACCATCGCCCCATATAGATCCCATATGGGGCCCACCTATGTGTGCTGGCTCGGTCATGGCAAGCACATGTTTCCATTTCACCAAGCTGGTCAAACTGTCCATTTTCCAAACCATTTTTAGGAACCAACAGCATCCCTGAACAGGGGTGGGTACTCGGGAATGCCCGGTAGGGTTGCTGAGCGGGACTTTTGGTTACCTCATGCTGATTGGTTGTAACTCAGTAAGAAATGATGAATCAGTCATGGCATTTTACTTCCTTTAATGAGTCATTCAGAACTATGGGCTGGGATATACTTGCTTTTTAACCCCGAGCTGGCGCAGGCTGCGTCTTTGTTCACATTCTTGATGCTGCACGGCACTGCACTGCATGTAGTACCGGAGTACTCAGACCAAACAGAGAAACCAGTTTGTGGGGTACAAACAAAACCAGCATGGGGTCAACAGAAGAGATCAGTAACTGGTTAATTTTGAGATCACGGCAGCGGTATTGTAAGTAATATGAAAGACCTCTAAACCAGAGACAGAGTCACCATGGTGAGTGCGTCTTGCTTGTTTTGACAGCTCCACGTGCTGGTTACTCGTATATTGCAGTGTTCAGATGTGTCGCGTTAATTTCAGGGGACGCGCACAAACGATGCTTCAAATCAACGCAAGTTACATGAGGCAGCCATTTTAAACACGCGCATGTGTCATTAAACAGCAAGTATATTACAGGCCTACAACAGCAAGCTAACAATAAGATGGCCAACAACCACTTCATCTAATGCCGGAAGCATATTACCGGTACTATAGTATATGTAGTAAGTGCTCCCTACCGTAAAACATCCAAGAGTGCTAACACCATATATGACAATGTATTTATCTACTTATCAAGTTACTGTGTATGATTCATCTTTCTTAGTCATCTAAATCTTCTGGCTCTGAGCTGTATCTGGCAACAGCCATGAAACTCCAGATCAGGAGTGAGAAAGTCCCTTTTTGTTCATAAAAATGGCCTGCAGTACCCAAATTTGACCACAGGATGTCATTCTTACGTATTGCACCTTTAAAATTAGTTTTTTTTTAAAAACATAGTTTCTAAATTTAACTTAAAATGTCAGGAGGCATATTGTCGACGCTACTGGAAAAATTTTACCTCCAATAAAGTGGGTTTTGGCAAAATTAGACGTCATTTTCATATTGAGGTTGTTGACGGGGTGGGGCGTCAGTAGCTGCTGTATGTAACTAATAAAGTAACTTGTAATCTAACTTTACTACTTTTAAAATCACGTAATCAGTAAAGTTACTAAATTACTTTTTAAATTATTAATCAGTAATCAGATTACTTTTTATAAGTAACTATCCAAAAAATAAACTATCCCTCCCTTTAGCTAATCTTTGTGTTTTGAGCTGAAAACTTGGATATTTCTCATTCCACTTCTGCTTAACGATTCTAAAAATTCTTAACAAGCCTTCGAAGGAAATTCCTCACAAAAGCATTTTGGGTTTAACCCTTTATTGCCACATGTAGCTGCTCCACATATCCCCAGGTTTCATGGACCTCTATCGCTGTAACAGCATTAGTACACTCCTCAAAAACTATTTATAAGTCTTCTGCCTCCCTGTGGACGATCTAAATACTGCAGGACATATTTGGTAATATATATTTACTGTATAAAATGATGTCAATCATTTTATTTATTTTTTTGTTGGCATTAGCCGATAAATAAACATTTTGAAAAAATAATTTCATGTATCTGGGTTTAAAGCGTTAAACCATGAAAGGAAACATCTATTAGGGCAATTCCAGCTCTGTTCTAGCATTTACTCTCTACTGATTCTATAGATACATATTTTTTTTAAATCAAACATTTTGGGATCAAGCTGCCTCTGACAGGAGAACAAAACAACAATTAAAACGCCCGCTGTGGTTTTATGACTAATCCTTGTTTTAAGGCTGGCATTTAAAAAGCTCGTAGAAAAATAAGGTCTGTTTGTTGAGAACTGTAATTAGAGACAAAAGTCTGCTCTTTATAATTAATTTATTGTTCAGTCACATTTCCGAGACCAGTGACATGGGGAAGTATTTGAGCTACTAGGGAAAGATTATGATGGAATAAATGCTAAAATGTCTGCTCTGGCATTCGTTATTTAATATTTTGGTTTCAGCATTAAATTGACCTCATATAAATTTAGATTACATGCAGGGATTTTTGTTTTCCCACTTTCTTTTAAGACTTTATTTACAAGGTGGAAGCTGTCAGCATCCCTCCCCCCTCTCCCCCATCATTCTCCCCACTGAGCTCACATTATCCTCAACACACTGATTCCTATCTGCAACCCAGTTGGCTGTTATTTCCTGCTCTGCTTTTCTCTGCAGCCTGTGCATCATTAGTGCAGCTCTTCTGCTGTCAAATACACACCCTTTGACTCCAGTCGGCAAACATCAGCTTTCTTATTTTCGAAAGTCAGACACGAATGTGACAGTTTATTTCAGACATCCTGATTTTTGATGGCAGGATGAAAAAAAAAACCATCTGTAATTGGAGCGTCCATCTTTAATTACCTCATCTAGCTCTGCCTTCATCTCATCCTGATTAGAGCGTCTTTGAGATTCGTCTCAGAACAAGGTCCTCATTTGGATCATAGCCTCACTGCTGATTTAGCTGGTGCCTTTTTCTCTCCTATGTGAAACGCAGAAGCAAATAAAATCAGCACGCTAGACCCCGTAGGTGTTTTTACTAATTCATCTGGAGAAATGTTTAAAGGAGGAGGGCTGGTTGGAGCTGCAATGGTGTGCTGTACCCCTGCCTAAGTGTGATGTTTTCCTGGTTTCAGCCAAACAAGGAAAAGTGGAAGAAGTTGATGTGGCAAATTGTGAAAACAAAAACCATTCTCCTCCAGTATTTGGTGTAATTGTCCTTTAAGTCTGGTCATCAGGGACAATATGTCCCAGGCTGTGGACAAACACAACAGCCGTACGACCGTCTACTCCGTCTCACGTGTCCTTTGGTCGCACGGCCATCGTCGTCATGACAACAGACTTATCTCCTGTGGACTGAACTGTGCTTCTGAGTGCAAGAAGCAAGAGTGTGTATGTGAAGATAGAGTGTATTTAACAAAGTGTGAGAATAATGCTAGGGACGTGCTGCACGGAAGGCCCGGCATTCCTTCATTTGGTCCGTCACCGTTAGCGCTGAGGAAACCCTGAGACAGCGTGTGTTGTGAACGACTCTCAGCTTCTATGGCACCAAACTTTGGCAGCATCTGTAAAACCACCTCTGGTATAGCTGCTATTGTGTTCCCGAAGGTTAACTGACTGTGGCAGCCATCTTGAATTTCGTTGACTCCAAAATTAGTAATTTTTAGATATATATCCAATCATGATCTTTTGAAAGTTTAATTGAAATCCAAACAAAATGTATAAATTGCTAATAGTTGAATCCAATGGCAAATGGTTGTCTTAATGGCAAAGTTTAAAGCAGCACTCTTCCGTGTAAATTTTTCACATATTTGTTGAGTTTAGGTGGATCGATAGGTGGATTGGTGCTGCTTCTGCAGTGATGTGGGCGTTGTACCGGTCTGTCGTGGTGAAGAGAGAGCTGAGCCGGAAGGCGAAGCTCTTGATTTACCGGTCAAGCTTTGGGTAGTGACCGAAAAAACGAGATCGCGGATACAAGCGGCCGAAATGAGTTTTCTTCGAAGGGTGTCTGGGCTCTCCCTTAGAGATAGGGTGAGCTCGGTCATCCGGGAGGGGCTCGGAGTAGATCTGCTGCTCCTCCACATTGAGAGGAGCCAGTTGAGGTGGCTCGGGCATCTAGATGCCTCCTGGACGCCTCCCTGGTGAGGTTTTACGGGCACGTTCAACCAGGACACACTGGAGGGACTATGTCTTTCGGCTGGCTGGGGAACGCCTTGGGATTTCCTCGGAAGAGCTGGCCCCAGTGGCTGGGGAGAGGGAAATCTGGGCCTCCCTCCGTAGGGTGCTGCCCCCGCGACCCGACTCTGGATAAGCTGAAGAGAATGGATGGATGGATGATGGATGGATGGATGGATGGATGGATGATGGATGGATGGATGATGGATGGATGGATGATGGATGATGGATGATGGATGGATGGATGGATGATGGATGATGGATGGATGGATGGACGGACGGATGATGGATGGATGGATGGATGGATGGATGGATGGATGGATGGATGGATGGATGGATGATGGATGGATGGATGATGGATGATGGATGATGGATGGGATGGATGGATGATGGATGGATGGATGATGGATGGATGGATGGATGATGGATGATGGATGGATGGTTGATGGATGATGGATGGATGGATGATGGATGATAGATGGATGGATGATGGATGGATGGATGGATGATGGATGGATGGATGATGGATGGATGATGGATGATGGATGATGGATGATGGATGGATGGATGGATGATGGATGGATGGATGATGGATGATGGATGGATGGATGATGGATGATGGATGATGGATGGATGGATGGATGATGGATGGATGATGGATGATGGATGATGGATGGATGGATGATGGATGGATGGATGGATGATGGATGGATGAATGATGGATGATGGATGGATGGATGGATGGATGATGGATGATGGATGGATGGATGATGGATGGATGGATGGATGGATGGGTGATGGATGGGTGGATGGATGATGGATGGATGGATGGATGGATGATGGATGGATGGATGGATGGATGGATGATGGATGATGGATGGATGGATGATGGATGATGGATGATGGATGATGGATGGATGGATGATGGATGATGGATGGATGGATGGATGGATGGATGGATGATGGATGGATGGATGGATGGAGGGATGGATGGAGGATGGATGGATGGATGGATGGATGGATGGAGGGAGGGAGG